>JBBPCZ010000148.1:6268073-6296880 GCA_037974445.1 Brycinus macrolepidotus | reverse complement strand
ACTTGAACATGTTAAACTTATAAATGCTCCTTTTCTATGGAAACCACGGAGCTTGCACTCGAGCGCTGAGAATCGAAGACGTGGCATTCTTGAATTTTAATGCTGTGTTGAGCTTAATGACCTTAAATGTTTTAACATGTTGCTGGTGTTACCACCCTTGCAAGTTAAAACGGCACTATTCTGGTTACGAAGAACGCAACTGTCGTTTTTTTTTTTTGTAAAACGCAACCGCTTTCTCCGCTCCATGATAATTCGAGTCGCGGACTGTGATGTCATCGTGCGTGACGCAGGAAAAAGTCCAAAAGAATAGTTAGAGGAACCGATAACGTCGGCAGTAAACAATTCCGGTGCTTCGCAAAATTAGAACCGGGTCTAAATCGGAACCGGGTTTCGATTCCCACCCCAAGTTCACACTGTGTGCTGTGGTGTGTTCACGTATGACAAATGCTCACTTACACTCAATTAACATCTAATTATGTATATTGAATAGAAATTGTGCTTAGTCTTCATGACTTCTCAATTGTAAGCAAAACATGTTAAGATTCCTCAGCCTCCACAACACCATTCTCACTTACCACTACATTTTAAGGCCAGTTGTGGTAGAGAGAACTTCTGTTTTGGTAATGAAAATTTTGTCTTTCACACTCTGTACTGAAGTACTTTTCTTATTAATTATTAATTTTAATGTTATTTACTAACTGGGTGGCTGGTGACTTGAGGAAAGTACTGTCCCCACACATCCTAACCCGGGCGCTGTGTTCCTGGCTGCCCGCTGCTTCACTTGCTAAATGAGTTAAATGCAGAAAATGAATTTTGTGGTGTGTTCACTTATGACAAATGGACACTTTACTCTTATTAACTACTTATATTTTGCTTTACAGTTTACAGCAAGAACGATTAGCAAAAACAGGATAAGGATAACAGTGTTAGAAGGTGTACTTGCATATGCACAAATTCACACACATTCAGTAAGTCATGTGTCATGTCTGTGAAGAGCTGTGATGTCCATTCAGTCCCTACTATAGGATGTGCACACACATGTTTATCTTACTATCCTAATGAGGACCTTTCCTTGACAGTTATTAACGCAGCTCATTGTTGCTATGCCTGCACCCAAACCTAACCCTAAAATTAATCTCAGTAATGAAAAGTAAACTTTTGGTTCTTCATTTCTTATTTTTGTTTTAAAAAACTTTACCCACAAGGCCAAAACTGTCAGACCTTACTATTTTTGTGAGGACATTTGACCATTTAGTCTTTACTATAGGATAATGTGAGATAGTAGTAAGGTTTTTCCCCATTCCATGACCTGCTCCCATTCTTTTTCCAGATTTTGAAAACAAAATGATAAAATCAAGAAAACTCCAGATCTGACAAAGAAGCAAGATAAAAAGAATAAAGAACAACAGCGGGAAAACTCAAAATTGAATCAATATTTTCTTTTTTTCATTTCATATTTTAATTCATTTCATACATGAAATACTGTTTTTAACCATGCCTCATTATTAGTATACTTATTATCATTACCGAAATTATCAACCTCATTTCCGAAACCTCTGTATCTTTACCACTACAAGTGTCCAATTAATGTTAATTTAATAAATAAAAAAAGTAGTTTGCTTTTAAATGCATGCATAGAATCTAGATGTTATGTTCTATCAGGTTGACCATATTAATTAAAAAATCTATCAATGAAATACAAAAAACTAGGTTGTAGATTCCAGTAGGTGTTGCGGTAATGACAGAAATCAGTAAAAATCTAATAAAAATTTCAAGTAACTGAGAATGACTGTTAATAATCAATTTTTGAAAAAGGTGAAAATGTACTGGCTTTCTTAAGGGTCTTGATGTTTTCATAATGTTGTGAAAATGAGATTTTTTAAGGACATGTTTTGGGAAATATGTTAAAAATGTGTTAAATTTACCCTTACAAACATTTTCAGACCTTGTTATTGTTCGGTAAAAAAGAAATTCGTTGAGGCAAGTCTTTTTAAAATGTTCAGGTTTGAAATCTTAGATACCAAGATTTCGTGAGAATCACCCATCTAGGCATCATCCTGAAGATTTCCAAGCTAATGCACCAACTGACCGTGACCCTGTTTAACATATCGTCATATACACACTAAAAAATCAAGGGGAATTAAAGAGTTTTTGAAATGTCAGTTTGTTAAAGAGCAAATAATGTTGTTTATGTTAAACTCTGCAAATAAACAGAAATTATGCATAAAAACATTTGCATAAAAATACTATCTTTGTATGTTCCCTGTATAAGATGTGTACTTTTTAAATTTTGCTCAGAAAATAAACTAAACGTGTCATTTTACCAGGGATATGAAACTGTGACCACTGCTCTTGCTAAAGAACCTTTGAAGAACCATCTATTAAAGGGCAGTGTTTCTCAATCCTGATCCTGGAGAACCACTGTGCTTCAGGTTGTAGTGTTTTTTCCATTCTAATATACCCACTTCATTCCAAGAAGGGTTTGTTAATCAGTGTGTTTGGTGCAGGAAAACCAGCAGAGCAGTGGTACTCCAGGACTGGGATTGAGAACCATTGCTTTATTGAACAGAAAGTTGTTCTTCCATGGCATCACTAAAAGAACTCTTTTGGCCTTTATCCTTTTAAGAGTGTATTGATAATGTTTGTAATGTGCATTGCTGGAAATCTCAAACCGATGAAGTAGTACAAAATAATAATAATAATTAGAATAATAAATACAGAGGAGAACGGCCAGGCACTGCCCTCTGGACCCTTGGTTTGTGCTCCTCAAACAACAACAAAAGGGAGGGGTGGCGATGGAGAGGCAGCTCAGTGATACAAATGGCAGGCGAAGTGAAGCACTATCAACTCCATGAATCATTTTCAAGTCCTTTGTACGCCAGCCACCACTTTCCCCATCCCCACACACACTCTCTTTAATTAACCTTTCCACTAAACATTGGAAACACACAAACAGCACACACACACACACACATGTATAGCAAAGCATACATCCTTCAAAGCTACCTCCATATACTGCAAACCCATACCTATAAACCACGTTTAGCCACACACATACACAACATTAATTAACACTTACACTCCAAATCCAGTGCTCTGAGGCATGCATACACCCAACACACAGCAAAAAAAATCCATATCTGCTTTTAAAGGCTGGAGATGCTAATGTCACTGCTTTGAACCAGAAGGCGCCTGACGTCATAATTTCTCCCTCATCTCTTTCTCCTTTCTCTTGCACTCATATTAATTCTACTGGCTCATTCCACCATCTTTTGACATTGTGGAGTCATCTGGGGCAAAAGAAAGAAGAAGACACTCAAAGAATGGGGATTAAGACATGGGAAAAGCAGGCACAGTATGTGGGGAAGCGAGATGATGTGGAGGGGGGTGTCAAAAAAGGTAAAGAAAAGCATATGAAAAGACAGAGAGATCCATGCACATCAGAGAAAAAGAGAGAGAGAGAGAGAGAGAGAAGCCAAAGGGTAAACGGGTAGAAAAAGAAATATTTAAGGGAGAGCTCAATAAGGCATTAGGACAGAGGCTCAAGCAAAGGCACTTGAAGTAAAGAAAAATGCCCCATCAGATGGGTTACTGCATTATTCAGTGCATTATTACTGCACTCATGTTGGCCAATGGGCAAAGACAGCAGTGAAGAGGTAGAGCAGTAGTGTTCCAGCCTGAAGTGCACATGCACACAGGGGTCTCCCAGTAACCCTCACCAAGCTATTCGCCAACAAACACAGTGCTCTGAGTAAGAAATGTGAAACGAGACCACTCAGACGTAGCACCACAAACGTTCTCCAGATCTCCAGACCTCAAAATGCTGGTCACTTGGCATAGTGAAGCCCATAGAACATAAAATGTATGATAGTAATGACGCTCTCATTTGCCACATATAAAAGATAATGCCACTCAGACGAGCGGCACTCCAAAGCCTTTAATGTGCCGCTGCTCAAAAGTATTTATTAAATACAGAGCACCAAAGGACAGGGCAGGAACATCTGTTTTAAATACTTAGCTGTGATTGTAAATGAAGCTGTGAAGGCACTAAGAACCATATGCCTGCTCTGAATGGCCTGTAGTAAGAGGACAGAGAATACAGCGTCAGACTGCGGCATTTGATTGAGACTGAGCCACTCCCTCACTCAGATGTCCCAGTTCTGTCTACTTCGCTAGATTAGAACACTTCTTGCCTTATCCTAAGGCCAGAGTGACAGCTATAAAGAAAATGGTACGGAAGTTTCTTCTGAAGCGAAAATTAAAATGAATGATGAGAAAAAAAGTATTTCTGAGTCTGACCTTACAGCAGTACGTGAACTTCGAACAGCAAGCTTTGTAAGCGCTGAATAACTGATTCTGTCTGATTCTGCTCATCAGAAGATCCAGCCTTCACCAGAAAATAAAGACAGGTATGTCTGTGGAGCATTGAGGCAAGAATCTGATTGCACTCACAGTGGCTCTCGGTGGAAACTGAGTCGATGTCTAGCATGCTGTAATTACTGGTGAAGCAAAAGACAGAGCGTAGCCGTGAACCAGCAGTCAGTGGCTTAAATTGTGTCTCAATTCATATTAATTGGTGCTATATGATGGCAGTCTTCTGGCAACATCTTGTAGATCCTAGTAAGTGACACCAAACATAATAGATTGTGGAACCTGCCATGCTAATTGAAAGATGCAAATGAAACGAGAGCGTTGTCATAACTACTTGCTTCTTGACAAGCTCATTCCTTTCAAGATGGCCCATTCGGGGGTACAAAAGTGTCAACCTGCATTTCTGAAGGATCTAACTGAGTGATTTAAAGGATTGGCTGGCTCAAGGGACCTCCACTCAGGTGTTCCACATACAGAGATTGCTTTCCTTGTGGGGTACTCTCAAGGGAAGGAGGCATTGAAAGTGCTACTTTCTTGTTCACGCAAGAAAAAGAGATTGCATGCCAGGAATCGATGCCATATGGTAGAGCGTGCCTCTATAAGCTCACATGCACATACACTGACCTGTGAAGTATCTTGAATTAGTCCTCTAAGGGACAATCTCAAACTGTAGTTGCACTCAATTCATCCTTTGTAGCATTTCAAACTCAGCATTTTGAACCAAACAAGGTACTTAGAGGGACCTGCTGCTCTCTATGGAGTAATCCCTGGCTTCCTACAAGAATCCTTTGCCCTCGGCTTTAGGAACATTTGCCTCTATAAGCTAATTTAACAGTACAGCCAGAATTAACATTAGAACTTCCGACAGCTCTTAAGTCTCTAACCTGACCCAAACAGTGACCCCCGAAGTCTAAAATCTATGGGTTTCCGAGATGCTTTCCTTCTCCAAAGAACTGGCAGCCAGTCAACTTAAAGCATTATAGCTCATGATCAAAATCCCTAATCAGTGTCAAATCAACATGGGCTATAAATACTCGGGTGCAACATCTGCAAGGTTATGTTCTTTTTGGAGTGGCTTGTGTATTTTACGCAGATGCAGGCTGTGTCAGGGAAGAATGGAGGGGCAAGCAGATGGTCACTTGTTCAGATCATAGGTCTGCAGTGGGCTATTGTTCCCCAGAGAGAGCCACTTATCCAGAATGACTCTATAAAAACACACACACACATACACACGCACACACACACAGTGCTAATGTGGGCAGACCCGTGCCGTGTCGCTTTAGCATACATCACCATGTGAAAGAGCCACTATAACTTCCTCCCTTGCTCCTTCCAAGCCTAGGTGCTATTGATTTGCACCCCAGAGTATCAAAGGCTCCCCAAGTTTGTGCCAGCTGTGTGGATCTTATCTAACTGCTAGCCCTGCAGGTTCCTCTTTGTTGTTGTTGTTCCTGTTATGTTTTTTTCCACTGGAGCTACTGCTGCAGATCCGGGCAGATCAAAACTCTGACGCAGCACTGTCCGACATGCGGTTATCTATAGTACCAGCACCGAGATGAGTTATGGTTCATACCACAATGTCTCATCCAGTAGCACAAGCTGTTGATCATTTTCAGTTCACAGCGCATGCTCAGCAAATGGCTCATTCTGATGCCATGGACTGTCCAGTTGAAGGCTCGCCACTGAGAATGACAAATTGTGTCACAGATCTGGAACCTGTGCTCTGGAAGCTGCATCCGGGCGGCATCTTTTAAAATGTCCCTCACTGTATAATGCCATGGAAAAACATACAGCCTACAGTTTCCAAATGAATTCTCTGGCTATGTTCATTTTTTTTTTCACCCTGAAAGTCATGCAGTAACTCGTGCCATGCCTGCAATTTCACCTTCGTCAGGGTGACCTTCTACTTCATATTGTGTCCTCAGCATGCAATTACCTTGGGCCTCACTGTGGATTCTGCCCACTCGTATCAGTAACACAAGGAGGTGCACAAGAAAATGTCTACCTACATATCAGTCCAGATGTCCGGAGGTGACACCAACATTTAAAATCAGTTATACAGGGGATTCTGAAGATACACTATCATGCAGTATCTCAAATATCCCTCATTCATCATTTGATACGAAGAGAAAGCTTTTTCCTCAGTACAACTTAATCTAGAGTCTCCGACTATGCATAATCCATTCTCACCAAGAATTTCTCACCAGAATGTGGCCATACCAACTGTACATCAAGGAAACTGCACTTATAAAAACCAGTGTACATTCTTCAAATTAACAATATAGTCATAGACCATCTAAGTATAAGATTTCAGGAACAGAACCTCAAAGAAAATGGCTTTTTTCCTTGAGCAGGCTCAGTTCCTACACATTCCAAACACAAACTACCACGTGGCATACTATAATGCATTCTTAATGTGGAGACTGACCAGGCAGCTTTTTTCCAATTTTCTGATAGTCAACACTAGCTTGGACCCCATCATCTAATACCACCAGCACTGGATCAAAGCTAGTGCATTTGTCCTCTAGTCACATGAAGCACCTCAGCATCTCAACGTCACTGGCTAAGCATGCTTAGAGGAGTATACTAACTAAAAATGATTTTATGTCAGCTAACAGATGCCCATGATGGTTATTATCGCATTGTGAGGGGGGAGATGGAGCCATCCTACCCATCCACAGAGAGCAAAGCCACTTGTGTTCTCTCTTTGAATAACAACCACAGATGTCTGTGGTATCACCAAGTATCAAACTCGGCAAGGTTCAGTATCACCAAGCCTTAGACAGTTGTGCCCAGACAGGAGGTTTTTAAGTGGGTCAGGGATTCAGATTAACTTGTTCCCTAGACTGTCTTAGGGCTATAAAGTGCAACACTTTCCTTGTATTTTCAGCTGAAAATTTATCCTACCCAGAGATGAATATTCATTCACTTGCACACATACAATCGTTGCATTGCTGTCACGGTTATGCTTAATCAATGAGAGAAGCAAGTTTTACCTACATACTAATCAGAGACCCTGCAGCAAAACACTATATAAATTTTCAAACTTACCTTATATCATGTTACTGTGTTGCTACAAAGCATGAGAGTCTAAATACTAGCTCCTTGCCAGGAGTGGGTTGGTGACAGACAAACTAAGAAGATTTCTCTAGTTAAGCTAAGTGTGACTGGTGAAGTGGAACAAACAATCAAGAGATATTTTTCAGTTTTAAATCTTAGCCATCATCTGTAATGCAAGAAAGTGTCCACCTACACATCAGTACAGAAGTCCAGAGAAGACACCAACATTTTAAGCAGTGTTCTATGGAGAAAAACATCTCATTTATTGAAAGGAAGAGAAATCCAACAGTCAGTACGTCAAAGAAATCATTCTACAAAAAGAAAAAAAACACTGTCACTGGCATTTTTCTTCAGCGATGATCTTCCAAGTATAAGCTTTCAGATTCATTGTGGAGCTTCACAAAAAATAGCATTCTGTCAACATGAAACTGTTTTTTTTTCATGGCACTCTAGGTCTCTAGGTCTGACAGTGATAGAATTTCATGCAGGCTGAAAATGGCTTCCTCTCATTCAGGTCTAGCCTTGTCCCTCACTTGGAAAATGAGGCGCCATGCCCTTGCCTAGAGTAGTGCTCACTCACATACCAATGTTCCAGGCAGACTCAAGGTACCCTGGGCATGCCTCGGTACACAAGTCCTCTTTTAGGGTGCTTAATAATCATTTCATCGCAATTTGCTTTTATAAAGACACGCCATCATTAGCTACTGCTTGCAAATTGCCATTTCTCTATTTGACGCGCAAGTGGCAAAATCAGTTGTGTCATTTCATAAACAGGCACCTTCATTTGGTCCACGATGCCGCTTTCCATTCCTCCGACAGAATGAAGAGTGCTGCATTTCAATTTATTGCACAGCGGACGCATTACTTCACGCATTTTCTTTGTATGCAAGTCATTCTTTGAAAGGGGGACTGTGCTCAAGAATGGCCGTGACCCAAAGCACAACCGCACCAAGGGAGAAAAAAAGAATAATATGGCACTGTATGTGTAAAAACTATATATATACTTTGTTCAGTCCCATCTATATATTCAATTTCATGGGTCACTGGCACAATTTACCATATGCTGACATACATGTTTTGGAGGTTAAGGAGACTTTGAAGCAAATAAAAAAGGCTTTAGCTATGTTGCTGAAGCTCTCTGGACATTAAGCAGTTTCCATAAAATAGTGAATCCGCACACACGGGACAGTTGGCTCGACATGTTCAGCAGCACAAGGAAAACAATCAACAGGCGATACTATGACCTTGCGTGAGAATGTTCAACCATTGACTTAATTAGATTTAAAGTGAGGCTTGTATAGGAAGCTTTGGTAAGAGCAAAATTCAGTATGATGTTGCATTTTTACAAGGAAATTACAGATGGGAAGGAGAACGAGGTAGCCAGGGGGGCCGGGACCACATAACAGAGGTAGAGAGTGAAAGAGGAGCAGCCTATAGAGGAAAAAGACCAATGAAAAATCAGAACACAAGGGGGGAGAGAGATACAGAGAGAGAGAAAAAGAGAGTTAGGGAGAGAGAGAGAGAGAGAGAGAGTGCAAAGGGTGGTAAAGACGAAGAAAAGATGCAAGGGCAGACCAAGGACAAAAGCAATGAGTGCCGAGACAAGAAAACAAGCAAAAAAAGTCTGAAGAACGTTAAAAATGTATTTCTCTCTCCCTCTTATGTGTTCTCGTTGGTTCTCACGCAGGCTTAAATGAATTCAGTATTCTATTTTTTACAGCAGTTCCATTTGCCTGAGCTAATGAGTTGATATTTAGCTGGCTCCGGCGCAGGCTCTTATAAAGCACTGCTGGGAATAGAAGTCCAGCCAGAGCCTTCAGGGCCCACTCCACCATGCAGATGGAGCACGCACACTTGAGTAGGGTCACTTCCTACTCTGCCAGATTACAATCACAAGCCACTGGTCCAAATGCAGTGGCATACTGTAGTCTTTAAAGTACATTCTAATTCAGATTCACCTGTTGTCATAGACGGGCTCAGGGCTGTACAGTGTGACAAGTCTGATCGCATTTGTGTTACAAATATATTCAGTGAGGCAAATAAGTGTTACCTACCATAAGTCTCTACTACAAGGGGAACATTAAGTCATTGGTCCTTCCAAAACTAAAGTTGAGACCCCCACCCCCTCACTCCCCAATTATAGCACAAAGCTTAAGAAAGATCACAAATCTACATAGAACAGTCTACATAAAACAGGCATGATAGTAAAACTGCATTTAACAGTTGGAAACAGTGGAGATTATAACCTGGAGGGTCGCTACGGCAACCAGAATACTGTACTGTTTTGTGTATATGTGCTGGTTCTTCGCCCCATTCACCCAGCTTCTCACTGGTCTTACATGGCAGGTAAAAACACAGGTACAACTTTATTTAGTGGTTCCACTGTGTTTTAAACTGGAATTTTAGAGTGTATCCAGAGAATATTTTTCTAATTTAATCGATTTCCCTGTTTTCCTAATAAATGAGCTGCTCATAATATTTCAGCAATCACATTATCTACTTTGTTATTTTTCAGTTTCTGATAATTAATAACCACTTTATTAGTAGAATACAGAAACAAAAATTGACTGAACTTTATTTTGTTTGTTGTTGGACTTTTGATTCCTGCTTCTATGGTGGTAAAGACGTTTTTTCTGACCACTGCTGCCCTCTCCAAAGGTGTCAATAGTCCCCCTTTGTAGCCATGATGGAGTAAAGTCAAGTCAAGTCGAGCAGATGTTTAGTGTCATTTCAGCTATATACACAGTACACAGAGAAATGAAACAACATTCCTCTAGGACCATGGGTGCAACACAAAGAACAAAAATAGAACATCACAAGACTACACAAGTGCAGGCAGGACTAAAGAGAGAGTGCAAAAAACATAAGAGTAACAGTACAATAATTCACAGGACAAGACAACATACAGTGCAGTCGACAGGACCAGTAACAGTACTAAAGTGTGTGAATACAGTATTATGACATATTCTAAGTGTGCAAACATGCAAAGGAATGCAAAGACTGTGGTAGACAGCAATAAATAATTGTGCAAAAATAGCAAGCAGCAGCAACAGTGTTAGAAAAAATGTACAGAACATAAATAAATACAGGGTACTTATAGTGGCAGTTGAGGAGTAAGTTTAGTGTGTTTATGCAGTGTGATTGGGAAAAACGAAGCAGTTCAGTTCAGAGTGTGTGTGTTTGTGAGTGTTCGTGATGTACACTTTGTTATACAGTTCTGATTTAGGAGTGTGTGAGGGAAGAAACTGTTCCCCCTCAGATGCTGCGAAAACTTCTGCCAGACGTGAGGAGGGAAAAGTGGGTGTGGGAGGGGTGCGTGGGGTCATCCACAATGCTGGTGGCTTTGCGGATGCAGTGTGTGGCGTAAACAAAGGGAGAAAGACAAACGCAATGATCTTCTCAGCAGTCCTTACTATCACCTGTAGGGTCTTGCGATCTGATGCAGCACAATTTCCGTACCACACCAGGCTCCAGCTACAGAGAATGCTCTCTATACTCCCTCTGCAGAATGTTGTGAGTATTGGGCGGAGGTGCTCTCTCCACAGTCTAGGAAGTAGAGACACTGCTGGGCCTTCTTGGCTGGAGCTGGTGTTCAGGTTCCATGTGAGATTTTCCATGATGTGAACACCAAGGAACTTGGTGCCCTGGAAAATCTCCACTGAGGAGACGTTGATGCTTAGCAGAGAGTGGCCTCCTGAAGGCAACAACCATCTTTTTTGTTTTGCCCACATTCAGAGACAGGCTGCTGGCTCTGCGCCAGCCCATTAGCAGCTGCACTTCCTCACTGTACGCCACCTCATCGTTCTCACAGATCAAACCCACCAGGTCGTGTCATCAGCAAATTTGATGATGGGGGTAGAACTATGCATTGCTGCACAGTCGTGGGGTACCACCGTAAACAGCAGAGGGCTGAGCACACAGCCATGGTCAGACAGAGCAACTGGTCACTGGGGTCAGGGTGGTATTCCTTGCTGTCATGTCATTCTGTATCTCAAACTATGCATAAAAGTCATTCAGGCATCAAGAACACCGGCAGGTGAAGATGTCCTGTTGTTGGTGACAGCCCTGATGTCCTGCCACTTGTGCTGTGGGTCCCCAGTGTCCTGGAAGTGGCTGTGGATTTTCTGAGCATTTGTATGCTTTGCTGCTCAGATGGTCCGGGACAAGTTGGCCCTTATTGTTCTCAGTCACCCACACCTTCTGATTGAGTGTGTGGTGATCGTCGATGAAGACAGTAACATCATCGATGCACTTGCTGATGTAGCCAGTCACCGATACAGTGTACTTCTCCAGTACAGCAGCCTTAGGTTGCAGCCTCCCTAAACATGTCCCAGGCAGTGTGCTCAAAAAGTCCTGAAGAGCAGAGATAGCTCCTGGCTTGGCATGAATGACAAGCAGTAAATAAAATGGTCTACATCTAACAGTCACAAACTCCAGGAGCAGTGAGCAGTATCTAGAAACCAGAACAGCGTTCACACAATAGTCAGTGTTGATGTAAACACATAAGCCTCCATGGCGAGTTTTTTCCATGGAGCACGCTGCTTCTGTCTGAGCGGAACATTAGCATGTCACTAAACTAGGCAGCCGTATCTGGAACGCTGTCGCTGAGCCATGTCTTCATAAAACAAAAACACAGCGGTCTTTAAACTCACACTGGTTAGTTTGCTGGAGTCGGATGCTCTCCAGTTTATTGTCCAGGGAGCAAACATTGGCAAGCAGGATGGACAGGGTAGCTGGCCAGCTAGCATTAGCTTTTAGCATAGCATCCAATCTCCCCTTCCCCAGCAAGCCAAGGTCACAGAGCTTTTTCAGCAGTTCATCCTCAAGGTAAGTTTCTTGTTATCTTAATTATAGAAGAGTCTGGCAGTGATAGACATGTGCATCAGTCATTCTGATGCACATGTGTGCAGAAATTTAGTATGAAAGTCAACAACAACTACACTTTTGCACTGAATGATAGATTTCAGAGAGGGCACTGCAACTTAGCACACCGCCATCTTGGTGTATAGTGGAGACGAAGCTGCAGCTGAACCTAGTGTTTACTAGCTGCAGCTAGTAAATATTAGCAAATATTGGTTCAGAAAAGGTCTGAATGCATCAAAGGAGAGCTTTTTTCCACATGTGCATGCTCCACACAGCAGAATACATTAAAAAAATAAATAATGATATCGAAACTAAATAAGAAATGCAAATTTTATAACTCATGATCATTATCAATAAAATACTGCTTAAAATACTTCACACACATTTTCTGTTAAGACTACAGGCTTAAAATGATACATCACAAGTCAGCAAAGTTGTTTTCAGCAGAACAGACTACTGATGGCTACTGGTGAATCGCATTTATATTCACATATCTTTTAATGTACATAATGTACATATATCTCATATATCTTTTATTTTTCTATTAAATGTACACTCTATTTTTTTGGGCTAATTTGACAAAAGGCCCTGCTTTTGTTATTACATTAGTGCTGTCTTTAAAGCACAGCATAAATGTCAGACAACTGTTATCATTAGTCAGTCCATTTTGCGCTGTGTATTTTTTCTTGGCAGAAATGTTACCTAATCAGATAGTTGCAACAAGAGACAACAGTTGACACCCATGCTACCTAATCAGATAGCGGCAACATGAGACAATATACTAATTTGTGATATATTATGTTGATGTCCTGCTGGAAAACGTTATAGCAACATATGAGCCCTAACTCTTGCCAAGGGTTAACAAAGATGAATGGTCACAGATACGTCAACTTTCTCTAGGTAATCTAACAGTGATGAGTGAAGTTAACTAGAGTAAAAACTAATCTTATAGCCAGTCCTACAACCAATATTACTTCGACTAGCCAACATCTTGGCACATTATTCACTAAGGAAAAAATACCCTGTTTTGAGGACAAAGTCGCGTTCAGCACTAATATTTCACTCGTTATCTTGAGTGCTAGCACAGGTAACAAAGCATTCTCCTTCTCAGCTGGCACAAAAATGTAATGAGTAAAAGATTTCCTTTGGCTTTTTTATGACTGAATGTCCTATAAAACAGGCTATCCAATTTTTAAACAGGATAATGTAATTTTCCAGGATTTTTCAGAATTAATAAACTAATTAGTAGCTTCTAAATACTTATTTTTTATAAGACAATTTGTTTGATAATAAAATGTGTTTTCAAGGCTCTGAAGTGATGCTGTCTGAGCTGTTATTTGGAGATCAGAAATTCATTCCCCAATCTAGAAGGATCATACAGAGCCTAATTTGATTTGCTCTCTCTGGGTGGGTAGGATGGACCACCCTCTCCCCATTACTCAGCACAATGCTAGTCATCATGGGCATCTGTTAGCTGATGTAAAATAATTTAGTGTTGGTGTTCTCCTCCAAGCATGCTGAGCTATCCAATGATGTTTTTTAGCAGCAGTTCACAAAGGTGTGGTAGTCTCATGTGACTTTATTTGGAGCATGTGCTAGCCTTCCTCCTCCCAGTGATGGCGGTATCATGTGACTGGTGGAGTCTTAACTAGTCAGTGGAATTGGACAAGATTAAACTGGGGCTAAAATGAGGGGAAAATAAATCTAACTTCTGTGGACTACACATGCTATTGAATGTTTTAGCCTTAAAACACCAGTGTTACCACTTAAACGAGCAAGAGTACAGCCCTGTAGTTACAGACACACTTGTGGCTGTTGGCAACTAAGCAGGCTGAGGCAGGTTTAACAATCGCTCTACTTCGGTGGAGTAAGACTGAGGCATATTTATGCACTTTAGAAAATCAACAGCACTTATCTCTCATATGGCTCGAGATGTAGAGGGCAAAATAAACAAAATGACCGTGTTAAGAAGTCAAATACTTTCGGTGTGGGCCATCATTTAAACGTTAAATTACATCTTCACATTCTACATTCGCTAAAAGCATCAGAGGAAATGGAACATTTTATTTAATCAACTTCTGTCTTCCTCTCTCAGCATGACAAAAATGACAAGCAGAGGAATACTAACAACCCTGTGGTGATGATTTTCTTACATAATCAAAGGGGAACAGAACGACAGAATTACGTTTATGAAAGGCTGCTAGATGATGATATAACGTTTCCTTCAAATGAGGGTTGTACATGAGAACACACTCCACAGACTGAGACACAGAAATCTTTAATGTGCTTCCAGAGGAGGGATTCCTTACAACAGCCACTCGCTGTCAATTTTCCAAAAATGCAGTGTTGGCTACAAGGACCTAGGAACCTGAACAGGCATGGGGTTTAGTTAAAAATGTTAAACGTTAAAACAAAAAATGAAATAGCTGAAATATGAAATGTGAATCATGACACAAAACTCCTGTAATCACACTCCTATCTTATGTTCTAAAGAAGGATTAGCAACAGCTCAATTCAAAAGATATTTTCAAAAGGCATTATGGTATAGGATCATTTTTACCCACCCAGCTTTCTCCAGAATTTCCATCCACATTTTACCAAGCATGCGTCTTATGGACCTACAGTTAATATAACTTTAAAATAACTAAAGTGTTGCTTCACAAGTGAGTCATTTTAGATTTACTGCCAATTAGCAGTATGTGTCAGCTGTAAAAGAGGTCTAACAACACACTGAGTCAACATATTTGAGGTCTCAAAGACACATGAGGCAGCTAGCAGGTCCAAAAAAGATTTAAAAGGAATCAATATCCAAATTACAGGTGTTTTATCAGAGTACATTAATACAAGGTGCACCCACTGACGCCAAATGCTAACAAAGCTTGAACAATATAAGCTCAGTAGAAAAGTATTTACCAATAGAATGGACCTAAGGTCACCATTTTGAAAGCAAAGCATCGGCTAGAGGGGTATAAAACCCCACACCAGAATGGTTATGGTGCAGTGGAACTGTGTTCTGTGGAGCGATGGAGCTTCATCCAGTTTCTCTGGAATGAGTTGGAGTGGATTTTGTGATCCAGAACAAATCACTCAACCACAGCACCTGACCTCACTAATGCTCTTGTGGCTGAATCCAATCAAACCCTCACAGCAATGTTACATCTAGTTTATAGCCTTTCCAGAAGAGTAGGAACTGTTACTGCAGCAGAGTGAGGACACACTCTATTAATACCCCAGACTTCAGGAAAAAAAAAAACTTTGGATGAGCAATTGAACTCAGATTTCTGTAGTTGCGCAATACCAGTTAGAAGCACAGCCCTGAAAATGACCACAGAATTAAATCAGTACATCACAAACAGTTTTCAGAAACTATACTTTGTGAGCCACACAGAGTTGCATTTTATGGCTGGACTGCCATCAAGAAAGTGTCTGAATTCAAGGACAATACACAGACACACATAACTCAATGTAAGGAGAACAAAACCCCTGAGCCAGTTGAAAAAGTAACATGGTCTGACAAGTCATTTTTCATCCCTTTTCCTAAACACGGATGTGTTTAAACCTGGAGAACACATGCGGGTCCTTCCTACACAGGAACAACCTACAATGTCTCCTACCAACTGTTAAACATGATGGTAGGTCTGTAATGGTATGGGGAGCCATCTTGAAGGAGTTGTAAAGTCTGCTGACTCTTCAGCATGGTTGTATAACAGCCAAGGTATATGAGGCCATTTCACAGAGCTAGGTGCACCCTGTGGTGCCTCATGATGTTCCCATATTCCCAGAAAATAATGTCCCCATACACACTGAGAAACTAATTTGAGAACGTTTCCACCAGGATGTAGCAGTGGCCTTCCCAATCATCAAATCCAAATTTCACTGAATCTTTCACTGACAGGTACTTCTCCGCTCAAATACTCTTCAAATCTAAGAAAGAAACACAGTAGTGTTTTCATTCTCTGACAACACATACACAAAAGTTTGCATACCCCTTGTCCAATTACATGTTTTTGTTGTTTTTCCAAGTGAAAATTAGTACTAATCTACAGGCAACACACTTCTGCGCATTTTAATGCACAATTACTGTTAGATTTTAATGCACAATTAATGTGGTCTGTGCAAATGGTGCATTTTATATGTTACATTTCATGTTTTCCAATATGTTAAACTACAAAGCAGAAGTTGTGCTTTAAAACAGCATATTAAAGTTTGTTCCCCAAAAAGGATGTAAAGAAATGCTAACCTGGGCTCAGCTAGGCTGCATGCTTTAAAGACTTTACCAGGTCCTAAGTTTGTTTTTATTTTTTGTATAGAAGAAGTCTTCCAATGACAAAAATGTATGCTTTATTCTCCATAAAACTATCCAGTTTTGTTCCTACTGCTATGGGCAATGTAGTTTCGATTAGGTTTGTGTCAATTTTATTTTTGTAGTCAACAACCAGGTTTTTTTCACTGCTAGTTTTCCTTTCAGTAATACTTTTCACTAATGATAATTACCCTGGTCAGCTCAAAAACTCCCACCCAAAAATTACACTGTTGCTAGTTTCTTTAGTCTAAATGTTGGGTTTAATTTCAACCATCTCTACTTTTATCAAAAACATTAGAAATGCCAATTTATCTAAAGCATGTAATCAGCCTAGCCCTCACCTTTGATGTTCATTCGTCCAACGCTCTTTACAGCACCCAAGGATTTGCAGCATTTGTTACTGAGTATGTTCTGTGCTAAGATTTACCAGGCAATTTGCACCGTTTAAATGGTTCGTGTTCAATCTCTGAACCAAAACATCCCACAAAGCTCTAATGTGCTGAACCATGAAGCTAACCTACTGTTTCTGCAATTTGCTTCAGTGATGGAGTTGAGTAATAAAGTGGGCAGAGACATCTGGCTGTGATACTCTGTTCTGAGGATATTGTCACAGCTTGGGGCATAGTTAGTGTGAAGAGAAGCTGAGTAATAAAATGGGGAATGATAAATAATAAATAGAAAACACACTGACTACACACCTGAACCCTTTTGTTTCATTACACATGAACATCGCGTTGTATTATAGCAAATGAGAAAACATTTAACTTAAGTAGCAGCGGATTAGCACGAGGCCTGACTTTGCCTTTGATGCCATCTCAGTTGTGACCTTCAGCCAGTCATGTGACAAGACAATAGAGCCCTCAGAAACTGGAAAAAAGGACCGCTTAATAGCATCTGTTGTCAGTTACTATGGCCCCTGGACATGGATTAACTTTAATGCTAAAACGAGAGACATGGCACCGTGCTGTATCCCAAGACCATGGAGAGTTAGACATATGCACTCCGGCAGGATGGTTTTGGCGTAGGACTGACGAGTGAATTTAAAAAGGATCCCTTCACATCTGCCAGCCTAGGCCGCGGTATCTAAATGCATCACTGCACACAAACCTCCTTAGGTTAAGTGATTATCTCTTGGAACACGTCTCCAATAATGAAGATATTTTCTGCTAAACCCTCTAATTTTAATCTGCCCTTTAATCTACTCTCCTCCTTTAATACCGTGAATTTTAAACGCATCTATTACCACATACACAAGTGCTCAAATACGTTAAAAATAAAGCTCCAAAAATGAGTTCATTGTATGATGTAGAAGAAACACTTTTGGTTCCCCAAAGAAATATTTTTATTGATGGTTCTATAAAAAACACATTTGTGGAAATGAGATGTGTGTGTGTGTGTGTGTGTGTAAAGAACCTTTTTGAAGTTTAAAGAACATCTGCGCAATGTAAAGGTTCTAGGACGAATCCTTCCATTGGGTTTGAACCTTTACAAAGGACCTTTAGGCCTTTACATATCCCTTTTTCATACAGTTCCTTGTTGTGTAGCCTAAATGACAACAAGCTTCACATTTGGCTTTGACTTTGAGGAACCAAAAGTGTTTTTTTTTTTCGATGGCATTGTTTTAAAACCATTTTTAAGCAGTGTCACAAACTAGTAAGCAAAGTTATGAATACACATCACACTTCAGCTATCTTTTCTCATAAATTGTAATTCGATAATGAACCACTCAATGTTTCATTCTAAATTTGCCCATCACTGTGCTTTTTTATTAAGTAGACACAGAAGGCTCTGATTCAACATGCTGATACGGCCAGTGTGGACACGCAGTCATTTTGGGGCAGGTTCTCAGAATTTGTTTGCCAATTAGACATTAGGTAAGAGTTAATAATTCAGATATCCCATGCTGCTTTAGGGAAATTGCGCTCGAGTATGTGAGATACTGAAGTCATGAGCCATGGAACCATTTTCGATGTGGACTGACAATCAGCACCAGGACCATATGCAATCACAGCTATGCTGCTGTGTTAATTATCCAGCAGTGCCTCCATCACATAACAAGTATCAGTGGAATTTGGCCCCCTTGCTGATTTGTAAGCAGTTAGTTCCCGAGCATTCCTAAACATTTCAGCGTTTTTTTTTTTTCCCCTTTTCAGTCATCGGGCAGCATGAGGCTAGGCTTTTGCAGCATCTCTTTATATGGGTGCTTCACAACTTGGCATAGCTGAGAGCTGTACATCTGCTTGGATTGCACAACCAGGTGGTTGCCTCTCTGTCATGACAAAGGCTTCCCCAGGGGCAGTAGAGGCTCCACCCGTTTGTAATCAAGATGATTTGGAACAGATACGACAGGGTCTAAGTAGTTTCGGATTGCCTGCCTAATACATTTCCTCCGTTCCCAGACGTTCCAAAAGCACCGCACAGAATCCGAAAGGGAATTCATTACGTTCTGTTTGTATCTCTGTGAAGGCCCACTGAACAATGGTTCTGGCTGCCGAGGTCACTCCTGAGAGGCTCCAACATCACACCTAACCCCCACCCCAGAGCACCTTTCACATTACAGTCAAACGGTCTAGTAAGGCATCGCAACCCAGAACCGCCTAGAAGGCTACTGCCATGTACCATTGGTTCTCACTGTGTCTGCTTGCTTTTGAAGATGTTTGAAATTAATAAATCTTGCACTACATTCTTACAGCCTTCAGCCAACCGGGATATTTATTAACTGAAGGTAGGCCTGCACAACGCATTGTATTTTAGTCATGATCTTTGGCTTCCTCAATAAACTATACATAAATACAACAGCAAATATTGATTAAAGCTATTCAAGATTTACAGTTTTCTCAAATGTTTTGTAAAAATAAGAAAAGCTCAGTATTTGCCTTTATATACCGCCTTAATTTATCGCTGTTTATTTTATCATTGTTGCTTTTACTATTATCATTAATAGTGGTAGTAGTAACAGTTCAAAATTACATTTTTTTTATACATTATTAATTTATTAATTAGATCATAAATACAATTAAAGTTCATCACATTTATTATCATCATTCATTCATTCATTTATTCATTTTCTGAGCCACTTATCCTATCGAACCAAGGTTGCAAGAGGTGCTGGAGCTTAAACCAGTACAAAAGGCAGAGAAACATTCTGGATAGGTTGCCAGTCTATCGCACGGCAGGCACACAGAATAACACATTCATGCACATAGTCAGTCCTAGGGGGAATTTAGTATTAATTGATAACCATTAATAAACTAATTTTTAATCATTCATGAACTCTTAATAAGGGTATTCTTATTGTAAAGGAATACCATCATTACTGATGTTGTATTTTTATTTTTTTCAAGTCAGGTGGTAGACCCCAAAGTCAATGGTGCTGTTGTGCATTTGTGTTGCCTTTTATTGGCACCTGTTCACCACACCAATAAATAAATCAAGCTAAAACCACTCCAAACTGTTACAGCAAAACTGACCAAGAATTTCTGTGATTTAAACTTAGTGTGGCTCAATGACAGGCTTGTCAGTGTAGCTGCTATATCACAGTTTTATCAATGGTTCGATCTGTGCCAGACTTGAGATCTGAATTTAGAAGTTCTTTACATTTGAAAATAGACTGAGAATGTTATTTTTGGCCTTTAAATCGTATGTCACATAAAAAGACGCATGATCAAACATACGACTCCCAGTTACGTCCGAGCGTCTGTTTCTTTTCCAAGCTGAGCAACATGAGTCTGACATTCAGCCTATTCAACAGAAGGGGAAATACTGCTAACTTTTACATACATTTTATAAGAAATATTGTAAACTAGCAACTTCTAATAGCCTAACAGGGAATCCTGAACAATCTGGCAACCCTGAGCCTTGACTGCATCTGAAGTTAAAAATGATACTGTTGCCTTGAATTACAAGAGTCTTGCAAGCTGTACCAAATCGTAATCTCCAGTTAGCCTGCTGTGCAGAGCACAAAGAAACTATGATCATATAGTGCATTAAAAATATAGTTCCTGACCTGACTGGCTGAAAAACTGTGATAAATAATCTTGAATTCAATATTGAGCAAAATACTCCTAATCATAACGATTATCATGTTGGCTCAAGGATTAGAAGGATTACATGCACTCTCGGTCTTGGAGACCAAAATCTGATTCTGACACCAATTCTGGCATTCTTGTCGAAAGATCCTTTTGCCCTTGTGAATAACGCCATCAAACTTGCAGCTTTCTCTGATGAATTAAGCAGCATATGTTCCACAGTGTGACAGGTCTGCATCCTGAGGTGTTACACGGATACTACGGCGAACACGCAATGGTCAAATGGACTGTTTCTTTGTTAAGGGGAACTGAAATAGTACACTCTCTGAATGCAAACTCTCCCCTTGATCATGGATATCTGCTTGAGATCACGTCTTCTTGTAGTTTGAAGCACAATATATTATGCAAGATTTTCCTGGTTGAAAGCAGACGCTAGAAAAAGAAGAGACAGAAAAAAAAATCAGTTAAAGTGGCATAATCTTCCTTCGGCAGACTGAAATCTAAAGAAGAGCGGCTCAATTTGAATTACACCTCCAGGCTCAGTAGGGGGAGAGAAGGAAGGAGGGGAGTGCCAAACAGAAAAGGTGACAGCAACAGTAGCGAGCCATATTGCTCTGCATCAGGAAAAAAAAAAATCACATCTGCAGAGGTCCCCGAGATTTAATTTTGGATGCTCACAGGGAGCCGGGTCCTGTCTATCTCACTTGGGGGATAGAAGGGTTGGGAATTCAAGCTCGCTTTCCTTGCCCAACTTCTTGATCACATCACTGTATATTCATCTGTGCCTGGGACAAACTTAACCTATCTTCATTCTCCCTGCTGATGCCCTAACTTCCTGACTTTGGTTCTAAGTTAAGATCTGACAAGGTCAAGACCTTTTTATTTTTCATTCATTCATTATCAGAGCAGGTTATCCCAAACAGGGTTGCGGGGGGCGCCGGAGTCTATAGCAGTGCTCATAATGTGAAAGGTGGAGAAACACCCTGGACAGGTGAAATTCACGAGAAACAAATCATAATCTTCATTTAGGAATTCAATCTTATCTGACAACATCTTAACAAAATCTTATCTGAAATCCTAAACTGCTTAATCAAGGTCGATAATTCATTATGTCTGTTAGCAAACACTTGACAATATGCATACATCTAAAACTTAATGAAGTTTGAAATTTGAAAATAATGTGGTACTATAATACTGTGCCTATCCTTGCTGTTTAAAGCCTCAGGGAACCTAAATAAGTGTTTTCTTTCTAAGTAGGTTAATCTCCCTCTTGTGAGCACACAATACAAATTGTGTCCAGTAAATGGCCAATGTATTTTAGCAAAAGTGGGCAGCCCTAATCATTCTCATCTCATCCAAACCTGATCTCGTAACGAGAAAACACATCTGGGGACAGTTTTGTAAACTTTTGGAGCTTACTGCCCAGAGTACAATCATTAACACATGCAAAGCAAGCAATTAAGCAAAACTATTATCCTTCACTTGAGGCGATGTTTATTTCAACTGCATGTAATGTGTTCTGTGCAAACAACACATCTACATACTTAACCTGAGTATAATTTGGTGGGATATTAGCCCATAGATCTTACATCTATGAGCTTACAACAAGCTTGCTGTCTATTTGATGATCGTACCATTTCCTGCTTTGAGCTCCACTCACACTCACCTCGTTCCCACCCTATTTAGTCTAGGTTCCTGTCCATTTATTCCAAAATTCCTCATAGTTGTTTCTAGACGTCTTTGTTATAAGATCTAGTATTGCCGTTTGAGACCCCTGTGTCACATGTACGTCAGCAGTCCACACAGTTTAAGCAAAACCAAGTCCCCTCCAGTTTCTCTCCGTAACAGATCTTTTAATTCCTGTAAGTTGTGAGGTGGGTCTTCCATGGATTAGAATAGTTTGTCCAGCACCTCCCACAGTTGCACAGCTGGATTGAGGTCTGGGGAATTTGGTGGCCAAGTCAACACCTTAAACTCATTAACATGTTTCCCCACCATTCCCGAACAATTTTTGCAGCATGACAGAGAATTATCCTGCTGTAAGAGGCCATTGCCATTAGGGAATACTGCTGCAATGAAGGGGTGTACTTGGTCTGCGACAATGTTTAGGTAAGTGGCACATGTCCGAGTAACAACTACAAGAAAGCCAGGACCCAGTGTTTCCCAGCAGAGCACTGTCCAGAACATCACACTGCCTGCACCAGCTTTATTAATGACCATAGTGCATCCTGGTGCCACTCACGCACCCAGCCATCCACATGATGTGAAAAAGAAAATATGATTTATCAGACCAGGCCACCTTCTTCCATTGCTTCATTGTCCAGTTCTGATGCTCATGTGCCCATTGAAGGCACTTTCAATGGTGAACAGGGGCCAGCATGGGGACAGTTCTGTGGCTACGCAGCCCAAAACACAGCAAGCTGGGATGCACTATGTGTTCTGACACCTTTCTACCCAAGCCACCTTTACCTTCTCAAGCAAACTGTGCTACAGTAGCTCTTCTGTGAGATTATGTCAGATGGGCTAGCCTTCGCTTCCTGTGTGCATTAATAACCCTTGGGCACCCAGGAGACTGCCATGATGTGGTTCTTCAGTCCTGCCTTGGACCACTTTTGAAATATATTAACCACTGCATACCAGGAACACCCCACAAGACCTGCTGTTTTGGAGATACTCCAACCAAGTCATCCAGCCATCACAATTTGTCCCTTGTCAAAATCACTCAGATCCTAAGGCTTGTCCCTTTCTTCTGCCTCCAACACATCAACTTCAAAAACTGACCGCTCACTTGCTGCCTAAAATATCTGACCCCTTCAGAATTGCCCTTGTATGGACAATCAATGTTATTTACTCCACCTGTCAGTGGTTTAAATGTTTAATCAGTGTATAAAAGCTGTATAATGTTTTTAGCAAGTCATGGACACTGCAGTGATAGTCTAGCTTACTGTATGTAGAACCTTTTCACTCACTTTCTCCCTGATTCATGCTGTTGTGTTTAGTTCTATTTCAGTGGCACTGAAAGCTCCCAGACTGAAGAATGTCAATCATGAGTACTCATCAAAGTATTAGGACCAGGCCCAGAGAGTTCTCAGACAGGTTAGATAAGAGTATTTTAAACCACGTTTTATTTTATTTCAACCTATTTTTTCAGTCAAAAATAATTTAACATTCCATTTTAGTACCATACAAACATTTTTAACATTTTATCCTTTCTTCCTTGGGACTTTAACAGATTGTTCTCACTTCCCAGTTTCCCAAGGCTTTTTGCAGTAGGGATAAATGTACCAACATTATGCTAGTTATGCTGATAATTTGTTATACTGCCTGTAACAGTTGCCTTGAAACAGATAATGATACAAATTATGCTCTACACGGAAGGACGCCGCTGCGGTTGTCCTAATGTTAGGACAGTACTTAGAATATTTTGTCTCATTAGAATGCTTCTGGAATGCTCCTTTCTTATCTAAAGTTAGAATAGGATAATGAAATTTTAACTAAAGCTATCATGGTGACTAAACAGATAAAACTGTTTAGGATGTTTCTACAATAAGGCTCCTGAACTTGACTAGTCCAAGTGCTGACTTCATCAAGTCCAAGTGTGCAGATGAAATGTCAATTTACACTGGGACAAAAGGGGATTAACGATCAATGGCTAGAGAGCGAGGAAAAAAAAAGGTGCTAGCACTTATCCGATAAGCGAGACAGAATTTACAACCCGATTAAAGGCCGGGCGTTAACAGACTGCAAAGCAGCGGATCACCTTTATTCCTTTGCACTACGCCACTTATTAGGACAAGCAATCAAGCCCAGCATACGAACACAAAGATTTCATTCTGTTGTGTTTATCCTGAGCCTGGGAAAAAGCACACAGGAATAACAAAAGGAATTTTCAAAAAATCAATGGCACCCAAGGTTACACAAAGCCATTGAATAAGACTAGACCAGCAAACGACTTTGAAAGAGACATTTTGGCAGATGAATAAAAAATTAAAAAAAAAAACACTGGGGGTTTCTGTTGGTACCAAGAAGGAGGGGAGGGGCATTATTAATTCAGAGATTGCCCGCACTGGGTGCGATATTATAATTCTTCAGTGGCGTGAAAGGAGGGGAAAGCAATGGTGACTGATGCAGGCTGCAAGCAAGCCAGCCAGCCTAGTGCGGGTCCATTGCACAGAAAATACCCGTTTTGTGATTGGACAGATAGCATTTAAATATCATGTAAGTGAGTCACTGCATCAAGGCTGCTGCTCCTGCTGCCTCTCACATGCCCCTGGATGCACATTTTGTCTGCTAGATAAAGCAAAGGCAAAAGATAAGACACAAACTGGGTTGCCCGCGCACAATTATGCATTTGTCTTTTATGAAAGGGAAAAATAAACGCTGTGTGTCTCTGGCACTGTACCAGTTACTCGAATTCAGCACTTGAAGTAAGGTCTGAATTATGCAAAAACATTGTCTGCACTTGTCACTATAAATATGCAGGGACTGCTCGAACTCTGCTAGTCACTCTTGTGTCGCTGAATGCATAACGGGGCCTGAGCTGGGGTGAAGGTCTGAGGATGTGACGGGACTGAGGCTTCATAGCTCCATTGACTTCCTGTCGCATGCCTTTGAGGTCGACCTTGCGGAATGGACCGATACACTACTTTGACAGAAAGTTGGATCGAAGGCTGATTCCATTGTTTTCTGCAAGGATCCTGTGAGTGTGTGTGCAGCTGAGTCCCCAGGGAGGCAGCTGGCCAGGAGTCTGTGAGCAGAGGTAAAAATAATAGGTGCCGTCTAGCTAATTCAAGAATTGCCATTTGAACGAAAGCGTCTGTTAGTTAAACTGTGCGCTTTCCCAAAGGAAAGAGAGTTTGGTCATGCTGCAGTATGGATTTTGGCACAAACATATATCATATTCCTTAAACAGTCACTTAAACAGTACTGGACTAAAGGGACAGTAGCTGCTGAGCCTGGAACTTCAGAGGTTTGATCAAATCCCATGAAGCAAAGACAAAAATGATGGATTCTCTGAGAGCTTATGAGCTTACAAAAAGTTCCCTCTACATGAATATATTACAGGCCTGACCTTAGCTGTTCACAATGAGCTCTTCTCCATATCTGATACTGTTTTGGTGTTTTCACTGCCAATTTGATTGCTGAGCCACTGACTCGTACAGCCATGTACATGCTAGTTAAACAAAGGTTTGACATTAAACATTAGCTATTTCTAGACACAGAATCTGTTGTTCCTTTCACTGATCCTGTTTCTGTGCAGCGAGAACACAGCACAGGCCAAGATCCGCCATGCAGGGAGATCATTAGCACTCTCATGTGTTTGCAGAGAAGTTACACTGTCAAGTTTTTAAGTCTCACTTTGCATAGCAGGCGAACAAATCCTGTGCAACTGTGAGAAACTGACAGTGCCAGGTCCCATCCTCTCAACAGGATTCAATTTTAATGCACTTTGTATTTTCCATGCCCATGCCTGCAAGCACTGATCCATGGAGACTTGTAAGGGAAGCAAAGGCATGTGGCAAAGAACACCATGGAGAATACCAAGGTCTGAGTTCAGAATAGGTCGATTCCCGTGATAGGCATTTGTAAAATGCATTTGTAAGGTACACCCTTCCAGCTAAATGTCAGTTATTCAAATGTCTTTACTCTCCATAGACATGGGGAATCCATTTTGGGACCTGTTGAGCCAGGTGACTTTTTGTCCTCTTAAATCAAGTGACATTACAGATGTACTGTGGATGGATATCGGGGAGACACTCTTCTAAAGCCACTATGAAAAGTGAGCTCTACAGATTTCTCAGCCAATGCGTGACATTTTGCCACCGTAGGTGAAACAGAATTTTGCCGCCCCCAGCCTCAGTCCAGGCACCAATTTTTTTTGGGGGTTGGCGAACATAAAATTTGGTTGACCAATTTGGAGGGGGGGGGGGGGGGTCGTGTCTCTCCTCCTCTTTTAAATACATGGTAATGTAATCCAGCAGTTATTCACAGCGCTCTGATCCAATGCTGTAGAGCATTGTCAATCTGAGGCCCTGGGGCCATGGGGTTGGGGGTAGCGACTGCATTTCTTTAAGTTCTGGATTAATTCAGAAGATAAAAGATATGAAGTCAAGAAATGAATGCAATGAATTGCTTTGTTTAAAAAAGCTAAAGAATCATGTAACAAAGAACACCAAATGAAACTCAAAGGAGGCCATTCTTTTTGGCAAAATTGTAAGTCGTTTTCACTGTGTAATGATACTTTCTGGACAAATGTAAAAGAAAAAATGTGTAGCTCAGCAGCAGCACACACAAAAAATAAACATTAGGGGACATCTACAGCAGCTATTACAGAGTTTTCAAGTTTGGACATATAATAGTGACTAGGGACGCACCAATCATATTTTTATGGCTGGTTTCCTTACACCCATGTTTCCTTACATCCCCATGGCCGTCCAATTTCCTTTCATCCGATGGCTGATTTTTTTATCACCTGAAGCTCACACTGTGTGTCTTGGAAATGTGCTAGCGTGTTTCATGAACACATAAAACACACTAGCATATTTTAAGTTCTTTCTAAGAGCCAAAATAACTAACATAAATAACATTATTTGCTCTTTAATGGCCCAAACTGACATTCTAAATTCTTAAACATCAATTACCTTTTTAAAATAACATCAATATGATATAGCGCTCCCTTGAAAGTACGAGATGACTGGATATTTAGCACAAATTGTCATGCATAATTGTGCAACAACATTTTGGCACAGGTGTAGTAGCATTCAAACACAGTGCAAGCTCCCTTTCAATTATATTAAGTAGGGGGCTACAATACAGTCAGCTCACGATTGGGTTCAATAGATGATTCAGGGCTCACGGTTCACAATATATTCAACACAATAAGACAGAAAACAATTCAATAGTCTCACAATATTTAGAATGAAAGCTGAATGAAGAAAAAGGATGACTGTATTCGGTTGTGGCACAATTTAGTAATGAGACTAGATCTGGAAGGCTGGGTGGGCGAGTGGGGGGGGGGGTGATGACATGACATGAATGTGCTGGACTGGGTTGTTAATTGGCACAGATTTAACACTATAAACAGTGCAGTTACTTCAAATATTATAATTAACAGAGTGCATATTCTACACAATGCACTGTCACATGTCCACAATGCATACTGTCACCTTTTTTGCGTTGCAATATCATAATATTTCCATACATTTTTATACCCTTAATATTAAATTACAACACAGATCAGCCAAAATAAAAATTTTGAAAGTGGCTAATTGCTAATCTACCAATTCCGATTTTGGCCAATTCCTATCATGGATCCCTAATGCACTGAGAATATAACGACATGAATACTAATGCAAATAGCTGTCTATATGATGTTAGGTACAGATAACCATCACTGTGCCACGTAATGCTTCTGACTCTGACTTTGGCCTTGCTGATGAAATGTATACATTCTTGATTTGTACAGTACTGGAAAGAAGCTACTGCTAGAAAGACGCATTTTTTCCAACATCAAATCTAAATGACAGGATAAATTTTGGCTTAGTTTGTGACAACTTCGTCCTGCCTCCACATCGGTTTGCCACAAAGCAATGAAGTGCTAGCAATCAATGTCCACTATTATATGCTGCAGAGCTAGACACAATAGCTGGATCAGATCCAGTTAACTGCATGTCTCATGCGAAATCCAAGTTTAAGCCAACGATTTTAGGACTACAGCTTCTGAACGCTGGGAGATGAAAGAATGTATTTGACAGCTCAGTTTCAAGTTTCAAGTAGGTGCTCAATCTATGGAAACAAAGTCTGTTCTGATTCCTTTACATCAGTTGTAAGCTGAAGTGCCATGCATTAGTATTGGACAGACAGGTAGTCTGGAAATAGGAGCTTCATGTTGAATCCTAGGCCTGGAAAATATAAGGTCGACACGGAGTTCAAAGACTTCAAGACTGAGAACTTTGTTCTGTGATATCCAGCCCATTGTGATAGATGCTAACTGCTATTATAATGTTATCTAAACAGTCTGTTAGTTTTAGCCATGGAAACAGTGGTGAACTGCAGGAAACAACAGTCCCTCAGATCCACTGCCTCATTAAGACCCTAATAGTCCAACACACACACACACACACAAACACACACACACACACACACACACACACACACACACACACACACACACACACACATA
>JBBPCZ010000148.1:6241732-6259885 GCA_037974445.1 Brycinus macrolepidotus | reverse complement strand
ACACACACACACAAACACACACACACACACACACACACACACACACACACACACACACACACACACATACTCTTGAAAAAACAAGACTAGGCAAGCCTACGTTAGCCACTGCAAATGCAGCCTGTGGGGAACTTTGCCTCTCAAGCTAGCTAATGTCAGAGAAAGTCACTATTCCTGGATGTGATCCAACTGTATAACTAGCTTTCTGTGATTGTGATTAATGGGAGAACTCTTTATGGCAAAAAAAGGCAATTATACATTCACTGTTGAAATATTAGGCCACTTTGTCCTGTGCGATTGTTCTAGCCACAGCAAAGAAATAGTACTGCTTACATCTTTTTAGCAGTATATTTGCTTGACGGTAGGTAGGGGGGTGGCCTATTAGGAAAACGCTGCAAAATATGATGTACGCTTGAAACAACCAAAAGATCTACCAGCACTACAGAATCACTTCACTTGATAAAATCATTTAAATAAGTCAAATTTACAGAAAGAAGTTTAGATAAAGCTTACAACATCATGAGAAATATGATATATATAGAGAGAGAGTAGATTTGAGATCATTTCACTTGCTAAGACCTCACTTTTTGTAGAAAGGAAGGATTTTTGGTGACACTTTGCTGAAGGCCACTATGCATAGAGCTCTGGTGTCATTTTGATGTCACTTCACCTCAAAAATGTTATGACATCTGTTTTGACGCTTCCTGGACCAAACCTTTATAAATATTTATGTAAGTTTTTGTCAGTTGTCATGAAAGGTTTATGTATGTGTCATGCAGCCTCACGAATACAGGCCTTCACTGTTACCCAATTTAGTTTTTTTTAATTACATGATATTATGAATGATCCTTAATATGACCAAGGGGAATAAAATAAATGGTTGAAAAAACTGGGATTCACAATTGTCAGTCAGACAATTAGGAATACTATTAAGCACAATGATTACATTCTTCCAGGTCCCCCACAGCATATTTCCTTTCGTTTGTCATTTCTTACTCATTGCTTATTGAAATAAGCACAGACATTCTGTAAAAAATGCTAAATCTTTGAATCTGTAACACCTTTACGATTGTAAAAGAGGCTGAAATATTATTATACTTTGCATTTAATGGCAATGACAAGTTGTTTTTGTGAAACAGAATTTAAAAAAAGACACAAATCTGTCTATCCAGAATGTATGATCGTCATATAATGAACTGTTATTAATTAATTATTTCATTACATAACTACTATTTAAATAGATAATAGAGAAAGAGCACAGGGCAATATTACCCATATTACCAAATATCATAAATTGTATGGCACAGTGTTTTGTATAGTTTTCTATTATATCATTTTGTATTGTTTTTTTATTTCTATACTAATCTATTTGTTCCTTCCATTTCAAGTGAAGTGGCGCAAATTCACTCCCATAATAAAAAACAGAAAAGTTATAGTCATCAATTATGTGATCACTGATCTAGAGTTACTGAACCTATCTATGTAATATAATATTTCCACAGTTTCTACAAATAAAATCAAATAATAAACTGCCATATAGGTTCAAGTTTGGAGCGTTTGTCCATTTAAAACCCTGTTCACACAAATTTACATGTAGTAAAACATGCATCGTATTTGTTGCTTTAGATATGCAAAGACTATTTGAGGGATCACTGGCAGTGCTTTTCAATACAAGTCATTGGGGATGAATGTTTGCCCAATTGCCGAGCAGCAGAATGTGCTCCATGTGTTTGTTTCTGGAATGTGCACAAGTTTTGCTAGTAGTGGGAATCAGATTGGAAGTGCAACTGAAACTGAGGGATAGGGTGCCATGACATGTCTTAGTCTCTAATTCTCAGAGTGGAGTCCACCGAAAATACAGCAAGATGGACTGCATTTCCGCGCTCTGATGAGCTGCACTGAAAGAATGTCAATCAGTCAGTCATTCCCTCCCGCGCCTCGAGTGATGCAACTTGGCTCTGATGCACAGGCCTATATGTGACAGGGCTGAATGTAGGAGGTGGCTGCTCGGAGCAGCTGTGGGTCTGACAAGCCTGAAATCCTGGCAAGCACCACTGAAAAGGCGTAGGGGAGAAAACAGGACAGGATCTCAAAGCCCGTTTCCTGAGGGTCCATCATCCCGAAATGCCCCCTCGCTGTGCTGGTTCCACCTCCATCGAAGTTCGCTGATTTACTGAGGCGAGTGAGAGTAGTTTTTTGGGGTGGCATGCTCATGGACTCGACAGCTGTATCCTGGGGAGGGCTTTGAAGTGTCGCCGTTCTGGGAGCATGCCCACGCTCCCCCTCCCTTGTGTGCCCCCCCCACCAACCTCCTCCACCACCACCACCACCACTGATGCCACACTCCCTGCTCTCTCCACCCGTCAGACGAGCCTTCAGGTGGCTCTTGCAGAACGGGCTCTCCCGCAGGGACTTGTCTCAGGCTGTCATGGCACTAATGAATTTCTCAGGCAGGTTGCCACAGACCTCACCACAACTTCAATGAGGGGCGGAAGGGAGTGTGGGGGGGGGACTGTTTATTGGGAAGGAATGGTGAAAATGCTGTTTGCGATTCTGGTCACCCCGGATAAATCTCGACATAAAAGGCTGACTCAGTATCAGCCATCAGGAGCAGCCAGGCAGTCATGGGAAGAAACAGCACAGGGCGACGTAGCCCGACCACATGAGAAAAGGGTCAGGTTTTAGATGTATTATGCATCAATCATTAAGCCTTGACTTTAAAAGCCGATTCCACGTCGCTTGAAAAGTCTCCGGCAGGCAGAATCTTGAAATCATGACTTACCCAGTAACAAGTGGCACACAAAAAGCCTTCACAATCTTTGCGAACGGCACAACATGGGCTCCGAGCCATGAACCTAGACATACTTCAATTGTGGATGGGGGGGGGTTGAAGAAGTAGATTGAATTAAACAGCTTCCACTTAGTGGATTTGTCAAAATACACAAAAATGACAAGGTTACAAGCAATTTTGCCCTCATTGGAACACTTTCAGTGCCAATACTCTTTTTTCTGGGGGTTAGAAAAAGCGCATGTGTCTGCATGTCTTGAAAAGAGAAGAAATGTACAAAACCTTTGGCCATTCCAGCGACGCATTTAGCCCAGGCGACGGCTTGCTGCACACAACATGAGGATTAATCAATCATTTGATCATCGCTCCTCAGTGGCCTTACTCAAGGAGACAGGGAGGAGGAAAGGATATATATATATATATTATTCCGACCTTGTGCTACAGTGTGTCTCGGTTGGCAGGCTGATCCTCATGAACGCGTCCTTGTTTCCACTGGGCACCAGCCGTTTGCCCTCCTGAGCCTGCATACCCGTGCGTAAAGTTACGAGGTGTCTTACGGACTGCGTGTGTGAGGCAACAGGGCTAAGTACGAGCTTGTGCGTGCGTGTGCGTGTGTGCGTGTCTGAGTGATAGTCAGGGCAGAGAGAGTCCTTGTACAGCGTGCACTCGCATCAATGACAGAAGGGTCAAAGCCTCTAGCCTAGCACACCGGCCGGTCCTCCTCTCCATCCACCAAAAAAAAGTCAGCCCGCACCAGCACGGCTGCCTCTGCTCAGCCTCCGAACAGACGTGTCCAGCATCGTCGCCTGTTTTTCTGAAGGGCAAAGCCGGGTACACTTCACCTACACCACCAGAAAACAGGGGGTGGGAGGAAACAGACCCCCCCTCTCCCCAAAAAAAAAACAAACCGTCCTACTCACCGTTTCAGGATCCGGATACTCTGTTCTCCCCGCGGCACTTCATCCACTCCACATCCATCCCGTTGCTGTCCATTTTCACCAGTTTCTTTCTCTCTGTCTCTCTCTCTACCTCTCTCTCTCTCCTTTTCCCCCTCCTTTTTCCTCCCCTTTTTTCCCTTCCCCGGCACGTCTGCGTTAAATATTGTACGTATACACAGTCTCGACCTTTCTTCACTCAGCCTGCCTACATGTTGCTGACTAGCTCTCTCCCTCCCTTTCTCTCTCTCTCTCTCTCCCTCTCTCTCTTTCTCTCCCCCTCTCTATCTCTCTCTCCCTCTCTCTCTATCACTCCCTCTCTCTCACACTCTCTCTCCAGTTATTTTGTTAAAATTCAGTATATACGCCCCGTCACCTAGCAACCTCTCTCTCTCCCCCCTCTCTCCATCTCTCTCTCTCCCCTCTGTCCATCTCTCTCTCTCTCCCCCTCTCCCTCTCTCTCTCTCTCTCTCTTCATCACTCTCGCGACACGTGTTGAATGCTAAACTTGACGGTGTGGTTTTTTTTTTTTTTTTTTTAACGACGGATACGCTCCCTCAGCGGCGTATCAGTACGCAATCAAAGATATTTATTAGACCCCCTCCCTCCCTCCACCCCCCCCAAACACACACTCATACACACACACATACACACCTCCCTCTCTTCTTCTTAACCCCATCCACACACGCTCTTTCTATCTTCTCGTCCCTCAGAAGGACTGATGAGTTTATCATATATAGAGATGCGCAGCGTCAAAGACAGACGAGGCGTTTTGGCCCCCCGGACCTCCTAATCTACACGACAGGGCTACCCGTTCACCCGGGGGTCTTCAACTTCTCATCTGGAATTACAGCACGTTTACACGTCCTGGAGCGTTCCTCCTACATCACGTCAGCCCAACGGCGTGGTAAAAGCCTGTTTGGAGGCTATAACTGCCCTGTGTGTGTGTGTGTATATATATGTTGGGGGGATGCATCCAACTGCTGAGGATTCCTATCTACTCCAACTGTATTCCTCCCCCCATCTAGTCATCTAGTCATTTTATCCTCTGCTGGTCATCTGGGTGTTAGAGAGCTACAGAGAAAGCGTGGCACCCCGCTCAGCATACTCCTGCCTTATCTGGAGGAAATCTTCCACAACAGTGTGTGTGAACGAGAGAGAAAGAGTGTGTGTTGGTGCTATTGTGCATGCGTGGAAGTGTGTGTGTTTGTGTGAATGTGTCCAGCTTGGGTAGCTCACCTCATATTTCTTTCTGCCTGCGTTTGTGTGTAAATACCAAGGTCCCCTTCGGTTTCCTTCCAATGTTATAAATAGGCATCATTAATTTAAAAGCCCAAGCTGGCATCATGTCTGTTTAGAATCTCGCTAGTAATTGGAGGAGAGGGCACTGACCTCTGGGCAGTTGTGATACAATAAACCAAAAAAATGTATATATATTTCCGTGCAATGGTGACGTTAGGGATGTTTCTGACGAAATCCTGAACTGAATTGGAATTTAGCTTATACAAAACAGGTGGCATTTATTGCTCCGTTTATGTGGATAAACACATCACACCCCTGATCGTAGGTCAAGTTTATATATAAGAAAACCACTTTTACTGCAGGAAGAATAGATGCGGCATTATAATGAAAAAAGCTTTCATCAAAAAAAAAAAGTCCATTACAATGAGTAAATTTTCATTTCTCTTTTGTATCATCCAATGAAGACATTTCTTGAAGAGTGTGATACCATTTACGATCTTTTCTTTTTATTTATTCAGGCCTCAGGCAATATTTACTGTTTCCAAAAACAGTGATATTTAAATGAAACCTGGCCTATAACTCGCTCACTCACTCACTCACTTACTCACTCACTCACTCACTTACTCACCCACTCACCCACTCATTCACTCACTCATTCACTCACTCACTCACTCACTTACTCACTCACACATTCACTCATTCATTCACCCACTCACTCATTCACTCACTCACTCACTCACTCACCCACTCACTCATTCACTCACTCACTCACCCACCCACTCACTCACTCACTCATTCACTCACTCACTCATTCACCACTCACTCACTCACCCACTCACTCATTCACTCATTCACTCACCCACTCACTCACTCATTCACTCACTTACTCATTCACCACTCACTCACTCACCCACTCACTCATTCACTCACTCACACCCACTCACTCACTCATTCATTCACTCACTCATTCACCACTCACTCACTCACCCACTCACTCATTCACTCACTCACTCACCCACTTACTCACTCATAAATATTTATTAGGCTAAAGAATCACCCTTCAGCTGTGTGTCTTGTGGGGGTCTCTGCCCCAACCCCCCCACCCACCCACTGAAGAAGGTAGTTCATGTTGGGTATATTTCATCATTCTTTTAAGAAATCAGAGAACGTGACTGGATTCTTGCAAGCAATATCTCATATTTTCATACACTTTTTTCTCATACAATTTTTATGACTGCTACCTCTACCAGAAGTGGCGAAACACAGTCTCCAATATCAGAATGTTTCTACGAGGCTTCTCTGCACAGTGTTCACAGTAAGCCTCAAAAAACAGAATTGGGTGGTCAAATTAAACGGCACGCTCAAAGCAACCACACTAAGCCCACAATTTTTGTCACTCACTTGTAATTTTGTTGTTTAACTCAATAAATATCACATCTCCAAGAATAAACCGGTAACTGTGCCAGGACTGCAGTTTTGGCACCATTCAAACCCTGCAGTAGAGAAAAGAACTACAGTGGAAAACACCAGCTTGCTAGCCCACCCAAACACATAATACTCGGACCTCATGATAGAACGCTTATCTTGCATTGAACACAAAGGCTCAGCCAAGACATTTTGTTGTAGCCAGGACCGAAGTAAGAGAAAATAATTTGTGAGCTCTTTGTCTTTGTTAGTGGTGGGGAGGCACGGTGGTAAGCACTGTTGCCTCAAAGTGAGACAACCTGGGATCCAATTTCCAGCTAGGGTGGCCAAGATCCAAGAGTTTGCATGTTCTCCCCATGTCTGTGTGGGTTTTGATGGGAGCTCCAGTTTCCTTCCAAAGTCCAAAAACATGCACATCAGTTGAACTAGAGATGCTAATTTGCTCCTAGGTGTGAATGTGTCTGTTTGTCTGCCCTGCTATGGGCTGCTGACCTGTCCAGGTTGTTTCTCTGCCCTTTGCTCTATAAGTGCAGCGATAGTTTCCACCCCCCGTGACCTGGTTAGGATTGGATACTGTTTGGATACTGAATGAATGAATGAAAGTTATTCATTACACATTGATATATGTCATTGCTAAATTATATTTATTATATCGTAGGGGGTGCTGGAGCTGCACTCCTAGTGGATAAAGCAGAGAAACACCCTGGACAGGTCTCCAGTCCATAGCAGGACAGACAAACAGACAAGCACATTCATACCTTGGGGCAATTTAGCATCTCTAATTCAAGTGATGTGCATTTTGTTTTCTATAAAAAAAATATATTCATTGTTATTCTGCTGTGAAGTAAACAGTTTATTTTAAAATGTCTTCTTGGAACTGTAGGGAATTTTTAAATTATTTGTCAGTGGTATTAGAACTGGCAAATCTCAAATGATACACAGAAGTAAAAAACTGTTGGTTTGCTAACTAGACAAAGAACAATTTGAATCTCCTACAAAATATCATTGTTAAATGAAACTCTTAATGAGAAAATGTGGCATAGTTATGCCCTTTTACCTTCTAGTCCAACAAAAACATTACATACAAAGTCAAATTACAATATTCAAAGGTACCGTCCAGCTGATCCTGTGGCACGCTTTGACCTCCACCCCAAGGCTAGCCTGGACTGACGCTATTAGAACTCAAGTAGCTTTAGGTGCTTCATAAGAGTGGTTCATTTTAATGACACTGTGTCCTTGGTGCATAATAAACACTTAGGTGGAAACACACTATGGCACTGGACATGAATTCAGCCTAGCTTTGGACTAAATATCAGTGCTAATGGTGAATTATAAGTCTTTTTAGTTTTTAGGCTTGGGCTTATTCTTGGCCTGAGAAACTGGATCTAATTGTCCAAAGGTTTGTAGACACATGCTCATTACATAATAGATTAAAGCTGTTGTTCTTGCTAATAAGGAGTTTGTAGCACCCAATGCAGTAATAACCTCAATAGTGACTGGTAATAGTTATAGCCATCTTAGAAGGCCTTGCAGTATTTGTTGGAACATTGCTGTAAGGATTCAGTTGCATTGAGCGACAGTTACTGATGCTGGATAATTAGTTCTAGATCACAAATGGCAGTCTAACTCAAAGGAATTCGAGGTATACTCCAGAGATTCCACTGCTCTACAGCCAAGTGCTACCCCTCATTAGAAGAGGTGTCCAAATCCTGTTGGACATACAGTGTGAATCTCACGAGGCTCGATGTGACTGTTTTTCATTTTGAAAAAGCCCACAATATGTTTCAGGATATGTATATTAGAATGTCTTCTTGTTTTGTGAAAAATTTTAAATCCATGCTGAATACAATTTCAGCTGTTTCAAAAAAAGCTTGAACTTCATCTATAATGAATTTGTATTATATTTTAAATGTAGTGAGCAAATGGGTAGAAAAATTATATACTTTCTTCAAAACAGTAGCAGAGTTTTCCACTGTGTATTATATTGTCTTTATAACTGTTTATATCCACTGTAATTTATGTGACTGACATATCACATCAAGCGTTAGCACAATAATACTAGGTCATTTGTATATTTTTTCAGGCTTCAGTATCACTCCATGTAGGACGGATGCAGATAGCCTGATATAATAAACTACAGTCAGGTAAGTGTGTCACATTGCAGGAGCTGCACATTTTCTTGAAATAATTCGATGTTCGATTTACTTTGACAAACTGCAGTTTATCATAATGTTTGGTAGACACTGGTACTGCAATGACTTTCAAACCTCAATGTCAAACATTACTTGTCAATCATGTAATAAGCTCCCTCTTTGACTTACTATACTGCAGTCTCAAAACAAGCTTTATGACTGGTCAGTTATCATCAATGCGTCAACAGCAGTGTGTTTTAATGTCACAGTTCAGTAGATAGAATCTTTACATAGCTTTGTATGACACGTATAGATATGTGAAGATGTGTGGCATAAACACAGAAGTTATATAATAACATTATTAGAAATATGTCTGGCTAGCTTCTTGAAAATTAATTTTTATCCATTAGTAACACATCATACATCATCAGAAACACATCATACAGAAGTATAGGAACTTATACTAAAATATAGTCAGGCAACTAATGAAATGGTATAATAACCAGACAAACAGGTTGCATAGGACAAGACCAAGAATCATGAATGGGATATATACTACATATACAAAAGTATACCCAAATGTCACATCTTTATGTGCTTTTTGTTTTAGATCTATCCCAGAACAATGGGCACTAATATGGAACCCCTTCTTGGCTTTTATAACAGCCTCCACCCTTCTAGGAATACTTTTCACTGGAGTTTTGAACATGGCTGAGAGATTCGCTTCTATTCAGCCACAAAAGCATTATTGAGACACTGATGTTGAACAATAAGGCATGACTTGCAGTTAGCATTCCGGTCATCCAGTTCATCAAGCTGTTCTTTGGAGCTGAAGTCAGGGATCAGTGCACGCCAGTCAAGTTCTTCCACAGCAAAGTAAGGGGAACCATTTCTTTGTGAACCTCGCTTTGTGCATGGGGCATTGTTATGTTGAAACAGGAAAAGGCCTTCCAAAACTATCGCCACAAAATTGTAAGCACACATATGCTGTAGCAATAGGAGTTCCCTTCGGTGCAACTTAAGGGGCCCAGCCCAGACCATTAAAAAAACAATCCCAGACCATTATTCCTCTTCTACCAAACTGTACAGTTGGCAACATGCATTCAGGCAGATACTTTCCAGGTATCCGCCAAACCCACATTTGTGTGTCGCGCTGCCAGTTGGTGAAGCATCTAGAGAATGTGCTTTCACTTCCAGAGGAGTATTCATGGTAAGAGTATGCAATATTGAAATTATGGAGCAATGGTAACTTTTATTATACTTGATTGGCCCTCCTCAAGTAAAAAGGATTCCTAAGACCAAGACTAGAATTTTACCACAGATCAAGCCCCTTGAGCAGAGCCATATTCTGTCTCCAGGTTGAAACACGGGTGACTGATGTAATGGGTCTGCTCTGCAATGTGAGGGTAAAGGGTTTAAGGACAGCTGACAATGACCGATGCCTTTTCTTATCTTTATTGCTGCAGCTGCCTGCATACACACATACATAATTCTTTTGTTGGGGGAGTGTGTTCTTCAGTTCTTCATGTGACGTCACATCATTATAGGAATGCCCACCTGGAGTGCAAAACAGGGCTTTCCTCTACTGCCCGCCATTTATTTTTTTGTTTAGCCAAAATGCTGTATAGTTGTTGTTCAAATGGATGCACTAACAGTTGAGGAGAGAAACCTGGGTGCTTCTACAGAATCCCATCTGAGAAAGAAAACCCAGAGAGGAGAAAATTGTTGATTTGAGCTATTAGACAAGCCTCCGTCCCAGAGGAGGGAATGAAAAAATAGCAATCACCAAAGTACACGTCTGTGCAGCGAACATTTCATCAAATGTTTGTTTACAGCAGCTAGCAAAGCATACAGTATGGCACATACATGTGAACACACTTCTCCTAACCCTGCCATACAAGTGCAGTCACCAAATCACACCAGTCCTTCCTTCTCTACAGCAAACCTGGCTGTCAATGGTGGGTCATTTAAGCTGTAGGAATGACACCGAAAATCAATTTATGCCATAAGATATATTACTTCTTATGTCATAAGAACTTTTTCACTACTGCCCTACAACACTGACTACAGCGAACCATGGATTAAACTTAGGTGGGGGCTGTATGTTTATACTGACACTATCTGGTGTGTGAATGCTGTGCTGGTCTCTAGTTACTGCTCACCACTGCTGGAGTTTGTGACTGTTAGATGTATTTTATTTCCTGCGGCAATTGACCATAGCTGTGGTGGACATCCCACCCAGCGCTAATGCTAACTGCACACTGGCCAAACTTTATGGAGCTATCAATGAGCTCCAAAACTCACGCCCAGAAGAACTGTTTATTGTTTTAATCACACAATTCTCAAGCCAGTTCTCCCTAAAATAAATAAATGTGTGGAATGAGGGGGCGAACGAATGAGGGACTACGTTTACACAAACATCACTAGTATGTACCACACTGAGGCCGGCCCCCTCCTCAGCTACTCAGATCACATGTCTGTAATGCTGATCGCAGCATACATGCTGCTCATCAGACGTGCCAAGCCCTTTCCGAAGCAAACGACAATCTGACCCCCAGTCCCTCTGCTCTTCAGGACTGCTTTGAGCACACAGACTGGAACATGTTTAGGGAGGCTACAACCTGCAGTGACTCTACCAACCTGAAGGACTAAACAGTGTCGGTGATTGGCTACATCAGCAAGTGCATCAGTGACGTTACTGTCTCCAAGATCATCAACACAAGCCCCCCCATAAGTCATGGATGACTGTTGTGGTGCATGCACTACTGAGAAAATCCAAAGCCACTTCCAGGATACTGGGAATCTACGGCGAATGTGGCAGGGCACCCAGGCCATCACCAACTACAAGACATCTCCACCTGCCTGTGATGGTGAGGCCTCCCTTCCAGATGCACTGAATTACTTCTATGCACGATTCAAAGCACAAAATGACATGGCAGAAAGGAAGACCAACCCGCCCCCCAACAACCAGGTGCTCTGTCTGACCATGGCAGTTGTGAAGAAAACTCTACTTAGAGTCAACCCATGGAAGGCTGCCGGACCAGACGACATTCGTGGTTATGTGTTCAGAGGATGTTCACCAGCTGGCAGATGTTCTCACAGACATCCTCCATGTCTCTCTGAGCACCACCATCATTCCAACGTGCTTCAAAGCCACCACCATCATCCCCGTCCCAAAGGAGTCTGTGTTCTGTCTCAATAACTATCATCCCCTCACACTCACACCCACCATCATTAAAGTGCTTCAAGAGGCTCGTCATGAGGCACATAAAATCACAGCTGCCCCCTCACTGGACCCCCTGCAGTTTGCGTATCATCCCAAACATGCTACAGGTGATGCCATCACCACCACCCTTCACTTGGCCCTCACCCACCTAGACAAAAACTGCAGTTCACCATTCAACACCATCATTCCTCAGCATCTGATTAGGAAGCTGAGACTGCTGGCTCTAAACACCTCCCTCTGCAGCTAGATGATGGACTTCCTGACTGGAAGAACTCAGTCAGGATCGGGAGCAACATCTTCAGTATCACCATGCTGAGCACAGGCCCCCCCCAGAGCTGTATGCTCAGCTCTCTGCTGACCCACGATTGTGCAGCAATGCACAGCTCAAACCATATCAAGTCTGTCGTCAGTTTGATCAGCAAGAATGATGAGGTTGCATACAGAGAGGAGGTGCAACAGCCAACAGACCAGTACAGAGCCAGCAACATCTCTGAATGTGGACAAAACAAAAGAGATGGTTGTTGACTTCAGAAGGGGACAGCATGATTACTCTCTGCTGAACATCAACGGCTCCTCGATGGAGATCATCCAGAGCACCTTGGTGTTCACATCAAGGAGAACCTCACATGGAGCCTCAAGACTAGCTCCACTTCCTGCGGAGACTGCAGAAAGCACACCTCCCCCTAATCCTCATCATGTTCTACAGAGGGGCTATAGAGAGTTTTCTCTGCAGATGCATTAAATAAGTGATAAGTGAGTGATAATTTGGTCATATGTGAACACACCACAGCGTGAACAGCACAAGATTCTTCCTCTGCATTTAACCCATTCACCAAGTGAAGCAGCAGGCACCCAGGAACACGGCACCCAGGGAGCAGCATGTGGGGACGGTACCTTGCACAAGGGTACCTCAGAGGTGCCTAGTAGTCTTGGGAATCAAACCCACAACTTCCTGATTGCAGGGCGAACACCCTAACCACTAAGCTACCAGCTGCCCCGGGAACAGCTTGATATGGGAATTGTTCCATTTTGGATTGCAAGACCCTACAGAGGATGGTGAGGACAGGTGAGAAGATCATGTGGGTCTCTCTCCCCTCTCTCACACACATTTACATCACACACTGCATCCGCAAAGCCACTAACATTGTGGATGACCACACACCTTCTTCTCCTTCCTCCCATCTGGCAAAAGGTTCCATAGCATACTAGCCTCTACTGCCAGAACGGGAAACAGTTTCTTCTCTAAGGCCATCAGACTCCTCAGTCTGAATGAATCATAAACTGTATCATAAACTACCCCTCCCCCCACACACAAACAAAATTACATTTTGTAATGAACTGAACTTCTTCATCTCTTAACACAACTCATATTCACACTGTACAGCTCTGCCTTAAACAAACAACTTACACCATAACCATCACTGTAAATATTATTTATAATATACTGCACGTTCTCTGTCCTGCTGTTATTTGTGACTGTTTATTTATTACTATCTACCTCTGGGTCTAGGGATCACAAATGCCCACATATCTTTGTTTTTTGTTGATCTAACCATTTGCTGCTTGAAATATTGTATACTGTGCAGTATAAAGTGTTAGCCGCCATGGTGGAAGTGTTTTTTCCCATCATGTCTCCCCGTCAGTCACATGACTGAAAACTATGAATAGCACATAAGCTCTCCAGCAGTGCACAAAAAGTTCACTGGGCTGAATACTACTATCAATAGTAAAGTGATAAGCAGCACTTTTTTAGTGAATTTACATGAATACTTCTTAGTTTAAAAAAAACGAAAATACGTTCCATGACACACGATCACTTAGGAAGCGTGCTGTAGCCTGGGTAGCTCAGTTGATAGAGCATCAAACTTCTAATCTGAGGGTCCAGGGTTCAAGTTCCTGTTCAAGCGGTCCCACAAGATGTTTGTTACCAAACCTGGTGGTAGCTTGTCAATAGTAAAGAGCCACATGCTGGGGGGGGAAAAAAAAAAAAAAAAAAACTAAATAAGCACCACCCTTTGTGGCATTGCTGAAACATTCTGCTTAAGCAGGACTCAGTTCTTACAGGCAGCTGGTGGCTTAGTGGTTAGGGAGTTGCCCCTGTGATCAGAAGGTTGTGGGTTTAGTACCACTGAGGTATCTTTATGCAAGGTACCTCAGTTGGCGGCAGCCCACTACTTCACTTGGTGAATGGGTTAAATGCAGGTGTGTTCACGCGTGACTAAAAGGGACCACTTTACTTTAGGCACAGAGAGGTTTTTTTTTCTTTAGAACAACTGACACACAGTTCATTAAACAATGTCCATCCTTATGTTGGAGAGGCAACTGCACATAAGCTCTACAAAGTGAGAAAAAAGAGAAAAATATAAGGAATAAGTATATTTAATATATTTTTTTAGCTTGGTCTGCTAACTTAGCTTCTAGCTAATTCAGTGAAATTGAACAGAGGTAAAAATACTTGAATGAAAATACTTGATCAAATACTCAGTAATATCTATTTAGAAGTGCAGTGAGCAAACGCCACACCATACACCACAAGTCATGTTTTGATCGTTTATTTTCAAAGAATGTATATCTTAAACAGTTCACAGAGCTTTAGCATTGCTTACTTCCAGCTGGATGCAAAAACTTCACTGGGGTTTTAGAGACCAGGAAAGGATGAAACTAAGAAAACATGAGAGCTTTTGCAATTGCAGGAAGGGAATTGTGTGGTATTGTTACATGGAACCAACAAACTGCAGTAATCAAAAAGATATAAAACAAAACATTTGAACCATGTTGCTTACTGAAACAATCCATTGTGATCTAGACTTTACAACCAATTTTGAAAGAATTCACAGATATATTAACTGTTATTATTTTTTTCATCCTGAAGCATCAGATGGTTCCATGTTCCATGGTATCAAGAGGGATTACAAAGGAAGTTCAGGGAATAATCTACCCAGGTAAAACATTGAGCCCAGTCACCTGGCTGGTCCTAACAGTGGTTGCAAAGAAGTCTCCTCAACTTTTTGTTTATTTTCTCTCTCTGACTATGGATGCCAGAAGCTGGGCTAACCATAATTCCCCACTTGTTCATGAAAGCTCTCTATATCTATCACCTAAACTGAGGACACATGTCAGATATGATGTCTTTCATCTCGTAATACCCGATGAAAAGACTGGACAAAATCTTGACAGTGGGAAAGCAAGTACGCAAAGCAATGAGAGGTGATAAAATGAAAATTGGTGAACTAGTCTTAGAAAACTAGGCTACTACCATAACAACATATTACAGTACTATAACTGCAACTAAAGTGCCGGAGTACACACCAAGCAACAAAGTGAAGTGATGAATGTGACCAGTTTCTCTGTACAGAATAGTGGGCGGTGGGGCCAGTTCATCCGAGGAGACATTATGAGGGATCAAGTATTCTGTAGCTACTGCTGGATTTGTTCTGGCAAGAACTGAATGGATTGTACATGGTTCATTCATTCAAGATCCTTCTGGTGCAATTATATCCCAAGAAAGAGGTATCTTTAAAAAAGTAGACACTTTTTGATATTTAACATGTTCTTTCATGTGGTGGATTGATGAGAATCTTTTCAATATACAGCGATTTTGCATGTCCATAAGGATGTCATTGACAAATGTCAAATTGGATAGCATATAAAGCAGTACTGACTGTACTGAAAATGACCAGTGGTTGTGCTAAAAGCTGTATTCAACTCCCCCTCTCATAATTATCTTGTCATATACAGTCTTTATGACGGACCTGGAGAAACAGAAATTGCCCTTAAGCAGCTCTAAGACTATGGAGGGTATAGCAGTGTTAAACAGTAACCACATTAAGGCCAGGGTAATGTATACAAGGTTAGTGTCCCTCAACTTTCTGAGCTACATAGAAGAATCCTGTCAGAGAGGTTCACTAAATGGCCAAGTGTATATGGACACTTAACCATCACATGTATATGAGCTTGTAGGCCACCCCATTCTACAATTATGGGCATTAGTATCGAGTTGGCCCCTTCCTTGTGGCTATAACAGCCTCGACTCTTTTGGGAAGGCTTTGTACAAGATTTTTGAGTGTGTCTGTGGGACATTTGTAAAGTCAGGCACTGATCTTGGACTAGAAGGCCTGGCTCTCAATCAACATTTCAATTCATCCTAAATGTATTCAACTGGGTTGAGGTCAGGACTCTGTTCATGGTGAATTTATTAAAATGAAGTACTACATCATACACCTCAAACAATCTCGGACCTCATTTTATACACTGGGGCATAGTTATACTGGGACAGGAAAGGGCCTTCCCCAAACTGTTGCAACGATGTTGGAAGAATATTATTTTCAAAAATGTCTTAAAACATTTAGAATGGAAGTAAGGGGCCTAGCCCAAAAATGCTGAAAAACAGCACAGACCATTATCCCTCCTCCATTAAACTTTACTGCTGGAGCTACACATTCCTGTAGGTAGCCTGGCATCCACCAAATCCAAATGCCAGACAGGGAATTGTGATTCATCACTCTAGAGAACATGTTTCTACTGCTCCAGAGTCCAGTGGCCGCATGCTTTACATAACTCTAGTCAACGCTTAACATTACACATAGTGATCTTAAGCTTGTGTGTAGCTGCTCGGCCATGGAAACCCATTTAATGAAGCTTCTAAACAGTTTTTGTGCTGATGTTGCTGTTAGAGGAGTATGGAGCTCTATAGTGAGTGATGCAACTATAGCTAAAACACAGCACATGATTTTGCAACCCACTTTGTAAGTTTGCATGGTCTGCTGCTTTGTGGCTGAGCACTTGTTTCTTCCAGATGTTTCCATTTCACAGTATCAGCACTTAAAGTTGGCCAGGACAGATTGAACACAAAATTTCATGAAATGATTTGTGGTGAAGTTTTATCAGAGTGTAATTGTTTAAGTCACTGTGCTGTTCAGTATGACCCATTCTGCTACCATGTTTGTCCATGAAGACTGGATGACTATGTGCTGGATTTTAGGCTCCTGTTAGCAATGGATGTGACTGAAACACCTGACCTTCCTTAGAAGGCATGTCCAAATACTTTTGGCCATATAGTGTAAATGATCCATTGATTTTCCTATGGGTCCTAAGAGTTTCTATGCATGCTATATGTGGCAGGCCACCTCAAGCTAATACGGACAATGGTGGCTTTACATTTGCATAAAAAGGTTTTGGAGATCTAGATAACCCTTAGGGGTCAGACTGAGAAGAAACTAAGAAAACAGTACCAGAGAGTAATCTCCAGGTAGGACCAGGATGTAATGTAGCCATGGGAAAACTGAGTTGGGGGAAGGAGTAACAAGAGGAGTAACAAGAAAGGGATGGGACTGTGCAGTGCTCCCACAGTGGCTCAGTAATTAGTGACAGAGTCTGATTCCCTCGTTATGCAGTTCAGAGCGTGAGCTGAAATCAGAATCAGAAGGATCAGAATCAAAAAACTTTATTGATCCCAGAGGAAATTTCTTATGCTATGATTGCACAGACACACAGAGACACAAAGACAAGAACCATCTAAAATATTATATATAAAGTCAAAATAAAACTCTCCAGAAAAGGCTCTGAATATACTCTGTATTATATTTACTATGCTATATACAAAAAATGCTGTGGTCAGTAAGGGAGGAGAATATAAATACTATGGATAAATAAATACAATCACCACTGAAATAGTTTACTAGTTAATATAAATAGTGGTTTGGAGTTGCAATCGATACCGAATCCGTTCCATGTAATAGTGACATAAGCAGTGATGTTGCACATAATAAGACTATTGCACATAATAATAAACACACTGCTCGTAATGATAATGATTTAGCACACAATGAGAAAAGGGTTGTAGAGCTGGTAAATGGCTATAAATCTTGACTAGATCAGCAGTTTCCAACCCTGGTCCTGAAGTCTCAACCTGCTCTGCACGTTTTGTTTTCCCAGCACAACTGATTCAACTAATCAGCTCATTATAAGCCTTTCCTATGCTGAAGTACTGTAGGTGTATCAGAGCAGGAAAGCTCTAAAATGTTCAGGACAGAGGGGCTTCAGGACCAGGGTTGGGACCCTATGTACTAGATCAGTGTTTCTCAAACCGGTCCTCAAGGACACCTAGATGTTCTAGATTTTCAACCTAATTTAGTTCTGTCTGGGAGTCTCTGAGGGCCACTTTGAGAACCTAAGCACTAGGTCTTCATCACTGAAGTTCCCTGTTGCTTCAGAACTTACTCCAGGATCATAAAATTTTAATTCTGATTTAATTCTAATTTTTTTTATTTTAACTCTGAGGATCTAAATAATACCAAAACAAATTATACTTGTTCTAAAATGGTAACTGAAGATAAGATAAGATAAGATAAGATAAGATAAGATAAGATAAGATAAGATAAGATAATCCTTTATTAGTCCCACAAG
>JBBPCZ010000148.1:6225258-6237964 GCA_037974445.1 Brycinus macrolepidotus | reverse complement strand
CTCTCTCTCTTTCTCCCTCTCTCTCTCTCTCTCTCTCTCTCTCTCTCTCTCTCTCACACACACACACACACACAAATGCATTCACTACTCACTCACTCACTCCCGACTCTTCACCTAGTCCACCTCTGCAGGGGGAAACAAGCCCTCCCTTCTGCAGCACTGGTCTCCATGGCAACAACCAATTGAGAGGAGTGAGCTGTCTCTTAACAGGCCTGCCAGCAGAATACCAGGAGAGAAGCAGCACAGCAGGAGATGAACGAAAGAGAGAGAGAAACAAGGCATGTAAGAGCTAGGGGTCGAAGGTCAAAGGCAAACTGTAAGAGTTCGGATGTCTGTTCCAGAGAAACATGTCACTAAATTGACCCTCTGAAATTTAAACTGGAAGTCTGTGGCATTTATCATAACCCAGTAACTGCTGACATATACTCTAAAGTATTTTTCTGGTGCTTTTTTTTTACATCATTTAGTTTATACGGGGTTTGACTGTATACTTGGTTTTAAAGGTACATCATTTATTGTATTGTTGGGGATTTATTAAATGAAAGGCGTAAGGTATTTGCATGTCGGGATGCTAAGTGGCTGTCAGTTGATATGCTGAATTTAAACTGAACATTCATAATTGTTCTGCGTATGACTGTGTATTTGGACTATGGTGGTGTAAATCCGTGATTTGCGATATGTACACATGGGCATGGGAGTTTTGATGCTCAAAATACAGTAAAAAATAATTGACTACCTTTTATTAAATAACATTTTCAGCATTAGGCAAAAAAATCACATTAAAGACCACATTCATGTGATTTGCATTGTGTTAGTGAACCTTACACTGAAATATTAGTGATATACCTAACACTACCTTTGTTAGAGAAATAAAAAATGGGGTTTGCATTAAACTACAGCAGTCATTCTTTATATCCAAAAATGGTACAAAATGATTTAGTATTATGTACAAATGATATACAGGGTTTTGGAATGCAAAACACAACAAACTCCAGATTTGGACCTCTGAAACTTAAGAATAACTCAATTGTTTTGCATTGTTTCGGAAAGCAGTCAGAGTCCAGACAGACTCCTGTCCACCTCCAAAAGCACCTGAAATAAGCACATGAGCATCAGAACAGGATCATGGAGCAATGGTCCAGTTCTTAAGTAGGTACCCTGGAGTAATGAATCACGTCTTCTGGTATATCATGTGAACAGCCAGGTGCATGTGTGTCGCTTACCTGGGGAGGTGATGGCACCAGGATGCACCATGGGAAGAAGGCAAGTGTGGAGGCAGTGTGATGCTCTGGGCAATGTTCTGCTGGGAAACCTTGGGTCCTGGCATTCATGTGCATGTTCTCTGACTCATACCAACTACCTTCAGTGGACTTGTGGACTCAAGTTTTTTATACATATTGTGAGGCGAGGGAGCGGAGCACCCTCACAGGCCCGCAGGACTGAGCACGGTGCTCCTCCCTTAACGAGAGCCAGGTGAGCTGAGTTAAGGAAGGAGCCAGGACTCTTTAAAACTCAGGCTCGGACAGAGTAGGAGGGAATCGGAAGGAAACAGAAAGACTGGAGAGCGCTCCGGAACAGGAGAGACAGACAGACAGACAGACAGATAGAGAGAGAGAGAGAGGTAGAGGGGAGAGTCCGGGTTAAGATTTCAACCCTAAGTGGTGGTGGTTATGTTATGTGTTTTTGTGTAACTGATAACCTTTTGTTTAATAAAGTCTCTGTCCTACACTCGCTCCGGCGTCTCTGTGGGTTTCTGGGTGTACGTTTAGGCCTCCCAGCCTGTGGGTGGCGGCCATTCCTTGGGCCACACGCCGCGACATATATATATATATATATATATATATATACACACACATTTATTGAACAAAGTGATACAACATTCTAGGTTGGTATTCAACTGTTGGAAAGTTTGTGAGCCTGAACTTTCAGTACACAATAAACATTTTGTCACTGAACAGCAATGACTACTTTAAAACAGCAATAAACATTTCTTGGAACCACAAACTGACCTCGAGGAAATTTTCCCTGATCTTCCCTACAGAATTACATCTACTGATGTGGGCTTTCTTGAATGAAGTCAACGCTTCAGGTCCTGCCACAACATTTCTGTTGTATGAAGACCTGGACTTTGATTCAGCCATCCCACAGACACAGACTCTGCTTCCACCATTCTTTGGACAACTGGCTGCTGGTTGTGGAGTTGTTCGTGCCTCAAGACCCACCTTTTTCTGAGCTTCATTTCACAGGCCTTGACATTTTCCTGTAGATTTTCCTGATGTTATACAGAGTTCACAGTTTCATAAAACGATAGCAAGCTATCCTGGTGCAGTGGCAGTAAAACAGTCCCATACAGTGAAACTTCTACCACCATATTTTACACTTGGGTTGAGGTTCTTTATTGGAATGCTGTGTTTGGTTTTTGCCAAACATAACATACAAAATATAAAGCTGAGTTATTGCTTTATTTAGTCCACACAACAATATTTCAGAGTCTTCTGGATCATCCCGGTGGTCTTTTTGAAACTTTTAATGAGTAGCCATGTTTTTCCTGGAGTAGTGGTGTCCTCCTTGCTGTCCTCACATACACAGCGAGTGGATCTCATACCTTTAATTGTTCATCCTTGTTTCCTTTCCTTACATCGTTTCCTCACATTTTAGCTCCTGCCTCTGAGGACACAAAGAAGAGATATGAAGAAGAGCTCCAAGGACAAAAGAATCAATACCAAATGTTTGCAAAACAAGATGTCCTTCACTTCATTCTCAATTTCATTACCTGTTACTGGACTCAAAGAATCTGCTTAAACATTATAAACACTTACATTTTCTACTATGGGTTGTCTTCTCTCATGATCATTATTGAAATTCAAATACATCAACAATTTAATGAAGTGTTATCATATTTCATGGTGTGTTCTCCTCTCTCTTTCCTCTCTTCATATATTGAATAAATACTTAAAGAGGGTGGATTTCAGTTTCTGGATCACAGTCTTGAAGATGGAGTGTTTTGAGATCCACACAGAGTTGGTCTGATGTTTGATAATGGATCTTAGATGCAGATTTTTCGATGTTCTTCGCCATCTCACAGAAAATTATACACCTTGGTCTTTGGAATGGTATTAGTGGATGAACACTCCACTGAAGGGTGACAAGGGAGTTGAATTTTCACACTTACAGCAGATTGGTGAAGTCCAAATGGCAAGCGCTCACAAATGTGCTATTAGGATCAGACTTTGACAGTGAAAACGGTTTTTGAATAGGGCAGGGTCACCCATTCTTAAACCTGTTTGCCATCCAAATGACGGGACATCCTGACTCTAATTACCACCTATGCCAAACTGATAATCCCAGAGGTTTGCATACTTTTCCCAACATAGACAATTAGTATTTAATTAATCTGTTCAATAGAGGAATGATAAGTTATTTACTTAATGAGTCATTTGTTAATTTTTTTTGTTATTGAATTGCAGAAATTCACAGAATTCAAACGTTACACCGCCACTTTATTACCTAAATTCCTTTGGTTAATTGTTGTTCTCCTTGTGTATCCTTCATCTATCATTTCTCTTTGAAGGCCTTGCGCATTTAAAGAGGGACCAGTCCTTTGCAGTTGTCGTGCTGAGCACATGAACACACGAATGAGGACAAGAATGTTCTCAAGCTGCATTTTTAGGTACAATGGCAGTGAATAGCGGAAATGTATGGAGTTGCAGTTTCAGTTAATTACTATTGGGAACTGAGCCAGCTGCTAGTTCTAACCATTGAGGCACCAGTCATGGATGAATTAGTAGCAAATATTGCCAAAAAGGAAGCAATAAGACTCTAGCAAATGATTAACACGATCATTTAGGCTTAGTGTGTAAAAGTAAATGTTAGTCCAGTAAAATTATGAAGACAAGTGGCATAACTTGGGTCTATGGGCCCCAACGCAATGAAAAAGAATCTCCTACCAAAATGTGTTAAATCACAACGCAATTATGTAATTTGCTCGTTTATTCATTTTTATTATGTCTCAAATTGGTTGTTGCTCTCAAGGCACGCCATTCTACCCACTAGCATCTAACGCTAAATTAAATACAACCTTTTAAGATTTTAGGGTTATAAATAATGGATATAGGTTGTGACAGATCTGTTTAAAAAGCGTAGGAATAAGACAGAGATAAAAAGACATCAGGGCTGCGTGTGGAGTGCTCATGTTGGCTAAATGATGAGGTACTTCTCAGAAACTGGATTCTTCTGTGAGTCATTGGTGCACAAATATTCCTATGGCGTGGGGGGACCTATAAAGCCATGGGCCTCCCACACCATAGACCCCCATCGCGATTGACCCCCTGCTTCCCGAGCCTCTGATGAAGACGTATGTATTTTGCCACGTGTGACTACTTTCAAGAGAACTAGGCTTTACAGTAATGAGAATAAGAAAAAAGTTTAGTCTTCATTCTTTATAATTACTTTCTTCTTATGATCCCTAGCTTTATCCAGGGTAGCAAATTTCTTCAGAGTGTTTTTCTTGGCTGTTTGCCAACATGAACGAAGCAAACACTGTATCGAGCTCCAGCAGCCTGAACAGTCTGGCACAGAAGACACGGGCTGAATAAATCAAAAGGGTTCTGATTTTTTTTTTTTTTTCCCTCTCCAGTTCCGCTGTACACAATATTCTAAGTCACAGGGGTCATTTAGCTTGGGTACAGCTGTTCTCAGACTTTCCGTGCTTGCTGTAAACCATGCTGCAGCAAAGACAGTCCACCACTGTGGCTTCATTCCTGTTCATTATAAGCCTGCGTTTTTCATCTAATTAAGAACTTCTGGTTCTTGTGGGACGCACACCTTTGCATACCTGAGTTACCAACAAAAAATGACTTAGATCGCATGTATTTTCTAACATGCAAATACCTTGTTCAAAAGATCTGTAAATGCATCTTTTTATGAGACTGTTCAGACACTGGACAAGCTTTACAAGATGATGGAAAAGCTCCAGTGCAACCTAAAGAGAAATTGTAGTGTAGTGTCAGTCACATTTGTTTAGATATACATGAGATTCATAAGCTAGCTTACCAGGTTATCATTGTGGCTGATCTAGCTGATCATTTTATTTTAGGCTGATTATGTGACCTTCCATTTTATTAATAAAAGACCTTTTTGTTTGGGGAAGGCAAGGATTGAAGGGTTTTTTATTGGATATCTTGTATCAGACTGCACCTTTTCATATAGCTCAGCCACACCAAACAATATGTTCTATCATAACAATATGACCTTTCACCTGCATACAAAATAACAATGGCAGTGTACAGCGGAAATATATAGAGTTACAGTTCATTACTACTGGGAATTGAGCCAGCTGCTAGTCCTAACTATTGAGGCCCCAGTCATGGATGGATTAGTAGCAAATATTGCTGAAAAAAAAAAAAAAAGCACCTGAGAAGAACCTGACTCTTGCATAATGATTAACACAATCATTTTGGCTTAGTGTGAAAAAGTAAACATTAGTACAGTAATATTATGAATCCCAGTGGCATAACTAGGACTGTAACTAGTCATATAACTAGGATTTTATAAAAGTGCTCCAAAAATTTTTTTCTGTGAGTTGGTGCCAGTCTACCCACTATCAAATATTTTGTATCGGACTCCACCTTTTAATGTAGCTCATTCACACCAAAAAAAAACCCAATTCTGTCATTTGTTCTGGGGCAGCTGGTGGTGGCCTAGTCATTAGGGAGTTTGTCATGAGATCAGAAGGTTGTAGGTTCGAATCCCAGGACTGCTAGTGTCATCACTGAGGAACCCTTGAGCAAGGTACCGTCCCCACACCCTGCTCCCCGGGCGCCCCTCATTGGTGGCAGCCCCCTGCTTCACTTGGTGAATGGGTTAAATGGAGAGAAAGAATTTCACATTGTTCACACTGTGGTGTGTTCACGTGTGACTATAAGGGGCCACTTTACTTTATAATATGAACCTTTCACATGCGTATAAAATAAATAGAATTCAGATGAATATCACCCTCTAAATGTAGGTGTTTTGGCGAAAACACCATCTGCAATTTTGTCATAGGTTAAAGAGCTTTTTGTCAGTGCTCTACAAAGTCTGTTCAAACCCACATTAGTAATTAGCAAAAAAGTAGATTTGTGGGTTGAGCATGTACAGTAGTGTCAGTAGTGACAAAGTCAGAAACCACCCTTTCATTTATCTAATATCTAGTCCAAATGGTAATTAGGCAAAATGATTTATTTGTCAGCATCAGGAAAAATATTTAACAGAAACTTACCAAGACACATCAACTCTATCAACTTCCACTCTTTACTTTGTAAAGGAAAAAGCTTCCCAAGCTGGAGAATGATTAAAAGATGGGATTCCAAACCACAGTGCAAGACTTAGTAGACTGCCAAAACTGTCCCTATTAGACAAACGGTTCTCTTGCTTTAAATCTGAAAATAAAAACTTAACATGTTAGGTCTGAAAGGACATGTAACCTTCAGGAAGATATTACGAATAAAAGGGAAAAAAAGAATATTTGCTGTAGAACACGGAAAATGGACGTCTGAGAATGTGTTGGAAGGTTTTAAGGTCTGATTGTAAATTTGTGATTGGATCGTGAGAAGCAGAAAATGCTGCCAACATGTACGACTGAACTTTGGAAGTGTTTACAAGAGGCATGGAAAAATCTCTGCAGATTTCTGCTGGAAAGAATGGAACCTGTGATAGAGACAAGGAGTGAAAACACTAAATACTGAATATTATATTCCAATAATATTCTGTGTCATTTTCGTTAAATGTATGTTTTTTATTATCTGACGCTGAAAATGATTTGTACTTATTGGTCATTTTGTTTGGAAAACGAAAAGATGCTCTCTGACCACGATGTATAGGACAATTGTTTTTTTAACTCTTTGGTCAATTGAAAGTGAATTCATTTGTTTGAACTTGGCTTAAATTAATGCAAGAAATATACCTTATACTTCCAACCTACAATTAATTGGCAAATAGATTTATGATCAAGTGATTTCTATTATGCAGCAATATACACAACGCATACAACATAAACATTAAAAAAGGAACACTACACAAAAACAAAGAGAAATATGTAGCTTCCTATAATAGCCAGAATGCCACAATCCATGCCTCACATGAGTAAAGCCATGTAGGTTAAAGTGTGGAGGAGATATACATTAAACACCCTTTTGTGGGCAGTGATGGGGTTCTGAAGATGACATACACTTTTGACTACCATGCTCTCTGAGGTTGCCCCCTAGAGTGAACATGGGGCCTCAGCTGTGAGAGGTTACCAGCTGGTTGCTAAGGAGTCAAGAATCTGAGGCAGAGGGAATGAGCATTGCACGTCTCCTCCAGTTGTCACAGTACAGAGAGAGAGACAGAGAGAGAGAGAGAGAGAGAGGTTAGTTAGAAGGGTGTTGGAGGAAAAGTACAGCAGAGGGTCTCACATCTGTTTTCCATTGAGGCATAGCTCATCACACTGCTCTAATGAACAAGACCTCTCACCCACTTATGTTAAGAGCATGTGCATGGGCACACACACACACACACACACACACACACATATACACACACACACACACACTTGACAGCAACCCTCATCCCCAAATACCTCTACAACAAAGCTAGTTTCTTCTAGTGGTCCTGTGAGATATTTAACACTTTATTAGCACTAACACTAGTGCACATGAATATGTTTTGGCCATTCCATATTAAACATATTTCAGATGTTAGATTTGTAACTTAAAACAGATGTTAAAATATATCTGAACTGCATGTTGCAGATTTAAAGAAGCTCTTTCAGTAAATAACTATAGCATAGAGCGGCTATTTTCCATCTTCTAACAGCTGACTAGTACTTGGTTAGACTAGCACTTGTATTCACAGTCAGATAAAATAAACTTAAATGAAGGGGTCAGTTATAGACTGTGCAAACTGATCGGCTGCCAGGACTGTCAGGGGCGTGCTTTAAGGGGAATGGTGTTTAAGGCTTATTTAATTGATAATCAACATCAAATTTGATGACGCTCAGCTGTTCACCAACTTCAGCTCCTGTTCTGAATCTACTGAGAAACGGTAAGGAAAAAAAAGAGCATTACTACCATAGATATAGAAATATATATAAATACCTCATTGGCCACTGCTGTATGTCACGACTATAGTCTGTGCATCCGCCATATTTGAGTAGTCGAGATTTACATTTACGGCATTTAGCAGACACTTTTATCCAAAGCGACTTCCATTCCCTAACTACAGGGGACAGTCTCCCTGGAGCAACTTGGGGTTAAGGGTCTTGCTCAGGAACCCAGTGGTGGTGCTGAAGGTAGGATTCGAACCCATGACCTCTTGGTCTAGAGGCAAGTATCCTACCCACTAGGCCACCACCACTAGTAGAGATCAACTAGTAAACAAATTACAATGTGCATTGAGAGATGCAGCCTTCTCCTAAAAATTGACTTGCTTAATTCTGAACTGATTTGAAGTGTAACAAATTGAACAAGCTATTACTTATTGGAATTAAATTTTGTTATGGGGCAGATCTAGATCTAATCACCTCTGTGTCAAAACATTAACCTTCTGAATAACCACTACTTCCGACATACAGGCTGTATGAATAGGGAACATCAAGTGTAAATTATTTTGTAAGTCAGTTTTTGTGAGTTTTTCTAAAAATATGTAGTTTTTATATCTATTGTATTGTTATTAAGCTGGCTGATAGCTTGTTATTGTATTAATAATTTATCAATAACAATACTATCTTTGTTCCCCAGACTCCAGTTAAGAGAGAACAATTCAGACAGTTCATCTGTACACCCCAAAATATGATATAATATAATATAATATAATATAATATAATATAATATAATATAATATAATATTATATAATATAATATAATATTAAAATACTACTTTCATACTACAAACAACAGAGCTATGGTCCATTTCTTTGAGGAAGCTTTGATGAAAACAAGGCGGTCACAAAATCTGGCCTGTAGCTGAACGGAGCAGCCAGTGCGTTAAGCTAGCAGCATAAAAATGGCTCACTAAATATAGCTAATTTAGGCTAGCTAGTGTGTATAATATCATGAGCACAAACACATTCCAGCCGATCATTTTCTACAAAGTAAATTATACAAAGGATGAGGTAACTGTTAAGTAGACATTACGTTTACTCTTAGTCCCATAGTGCTTGAACAATTATTTAGTACTGTTCTGTTTTTGTAAAGTGGTCATCACCACGACAATGTCAGATCATTTTCAGGATAGTCTAAAGCGATATTTCTATACTAATATACGTAACAGTAAAATACAATAAAATTGCAACTTACTTCTGAAAAGCTATCCTGTTTTGCCTATTTTAAATGTTTTGTCTGTTTGCCAAACAACTTTTTTCCAAGTGGCCTACTCTCTGTGACTCTTGACTGTTGATCATTCCAATATAGAGACCACGCATATGCACGTCAAATCGCAAACACAGTATCTATGCTTCTATGACTATAAGTACTTAAATGCTGGTCGAGGTTAAACAAAACAATTATGATGCTTCTATCATGTAAAAATGAACTAAAGTTGCAGACATGTATTTTCTAGTTACCAAAAAGCTTCAGGCCTTCTCTTAAGGCCTGGAAGGCCCTAAAGGTTCACAATCGTCTTTACGCAATAAGCCTATCCTTAACCAAGAAGTTATTTCAGTGCTAAAAATGTCAAATGAAGGTAGCTTTTGTAGAAAACACTTTACTAAGTCAAGAGCATTTTGTTGGCTCTGATATTGGGGTAGTAGCCTAGTGGGTTAAACACTTGTCTGTGAACCCGATGACCACAAAGTTGTGGGTTCAAACCCCCCCCCCCCCCCCCTTTCTACCATTGTGTCCTTGCGCAAGACACTTAAACCTCAGTTACTCCAGGGTGACTGTCCCTGTAACCAATGATTGTAAGTTGCTCTAGACAAGGTTGTCTGGAAAAATGCCATTAATGTAGATTTGTCCTGTTTTCTAGACAAAGTCGAGGCCACAACATCGATGGAGAAACAAAAACACCTCATTTCTACAAAAGTTAATGGAGAGAGGAAGATGAAGATTCGACTGCATGTCACATAGGAAGCGATTAAGTTGCCTATGGCAGTTAAAAGAACTCTCAGCAACACTGAAAGCAAAGCAAGCTTTTGGTTTCACTGCAGCAATTTCAGTCTTTCCTCAAGAAGCAATTTCTTCCACTAGTTTCCTCCACCTTCATCATAGCTCTCTTGTCCAAGGCCAGTGCATCATAAAACATTTAAAAACTTTTAAAAGAAGCCTCTTGCATTTCCTACCACTAGCTGGTGGCCTGGTGGTTAGGGAGTTGCCCCTGCAATCGGAAGGTCATGGCTTTGAATCCCAGGACTGCCAGTGGCACCACTGAGGTTCCCTTGAGCACGGTCCCGTCCCCACACATTGCTCCCCGGGTGCTGCGTTGTTGGCTGCCCATTGCTTCACTTCGTGAATGGGTTAAATGCAGAGAAAGAATTTCACATAGTTCACACTGAGTGCTGTGGTGTGGTGTGTGTAACTAACCATCCAGCTTGATTAGCCAAATTGTGAGCAGGTGCATGTGGAAGTAAAAAATGTTATAAAAAATTGTTGTTTTAATGTAATTACCTGGCTGACTTGAAATTTGTAGTTCACTGATAAGATAAAGGATGTTAATTTACTACTGTAAATGCAATTAATTAAAACCATTATGGAAGCCCGGAAACACAATTTTTATGACACACAAAAATTAACAAGCCTGTGTTCTCATAGTTTGAGGGTGTGTTCTCTCTGTTTTTTGGAAATCACAGACATCTCCAAAATCTAAGAGAGCATAATTAAACTGTGTAAGATGTAAAAGGGGCATTTGGCTGACACTCTTATCCAGAGCAACTTACAATCTTTAGTTACAGGGACAGTCCCCCTGGAAGAACTGAGGGTTAAGTGTCTTGCTGAAGGACACAATAGTAGAAAATGGGGGATTTGAACCTGCAACTTTGTGGTCATTGAGTTCACAGTCAAGTGTTTTACTCACTAGGCTTCTACCACCCTTGTGTCCCTATTTTGGCGTTTACAGACACTCTCTTTATTCAAAGAGATGGAGTCAGGCTTTGCATGACTCAAAACAACTGCACAAGTTTGTTTCCAAGATGGTTGCTGAGTGAAAAGACTGTCCTAAATAGACTTTGGTACATTCAACCAGCTGCCCACCACCCCAAACCCCCTTTAATTGTGACCACCAACTACGTAATCAATCAGTGTTGCTTGATAGAACTGAAAATGAACTGGGCTAGTAGAGTTACGATGTGGATTCTTAGTGCAACCCCAAGCACCAAGTTTTCACATCATTTTTCCATCATTTGCACATGCTACCCCACTCCACACCCCTTTCAGATTCTGTACCCCCACCTCTCTTCCCCAAATTGGTCTGGACATGCCAGTGCTTGTATCACATCTTCATTCTTGTTCCTGCATTTTATTTTTTATTTGTCTGCAAAGATGTCCACCCTTGGGAAGTAAAATGAATTATTCCAATATGGGAAGTAAAATGAATTATTCCAATATGGGAAGTAAAATGAATTATTCATTAAATATGCCACTCAACTAAGCCAACCAAAAAATTTGCATTCCATTGGGTTGGACTTTTTTTTTTTTTTATGAGCTACAAAGCCAATCAAAAAGATTTCCAGTGTCATAAAATATACCACTTTAATTTTATTCATTCAGAAATATAAATTTTAAAAAGAGATCAATGTTGTATAATATGTTATTGATTCTGTAATTCCTTATAAGGGGTCACAACTAAAAAACATAACAGTTCACACTGGCAATATGAGGATGAGGTGTTATTTTTGAACTTAAAAGGTGTTCTTTGTCAATTTCTGCCCATTATAATCCATTATGCTCTTAAAAATCTACTTTACTCCAAGTGCTGCAAGGCAAAATGTGCAGTGACCCACATCATGCATTCTCTAGGGAAGCCTTTTTTTTCATGTAATTCAGGTGGACATTTAAAATAAATGAAAATAACAAGAAGGTTAAAACATGCTCTACCATCAACATATTCCTGATGAAGTGTGTGTCGTTGGTGTCGTTTGGTGTATCTCATTTTCCAGTGGGTAGCGTAAGCTTAAGAGACACTGCTTTGTTGCTTGGGTACTTTATATGTGAGTTCAAACACATAAGCTCCAGCCTAAAATGTTAACAGTCCACTGGGAGTTCTCTCAATTATCCTGATTACAGTCACTGGCACTGGCATCTGAACAAGCTGTTCTTTCTCTATGGGAAAATAATGCCATTTTTGAAAATCACCCTATTCTGCTTTTTGATTACATGATGAGACCCAAAGCTGATCTGTTTTGTCCTGCATACATTATTCTTCAATATATCACTGTCATATGAAATATGAGGTTGTTAAGTAGTAGACATAGGAATATAGATAGCTACATGCTACATGCCAGATATCACTCAACACAGTTAACTGACAGCATGAGACTGAATTACCCCATACTAACCAACAAGCTTTGTCAAGTATGGGAGTAAAGTGGCTATGGAGGTAGTAGCCTAACAGTATCTGGTGTTGGTCTTTCATGGTGTATAATTATAGTAGTACTCACTATGTACACTATATGGACAAATGTATTGGGACACACCTGTTTTTCAGGGTTTGGGCTAGGCCCCTTACTTCCAGTGAAGGGCTTAATCTTAATGCTTCA
>JBBPCZ010000148.1:6172999-6220893 GCA_037974445.1 Brycinus macrolepidotus | reverse complement strand
AGTACTGTGTCGATTTGTATGTGTGTGTGTGTGTGTGTGTGTGTGTGTGTGTGTGTGTATATGTGTAGGTGGAGGAACTGGGTGAGCACCATATAAAAAAAACAGTTGTCAACACAAGAGTGTTTTTTTTCTGTGCTGATCATACAGTACGCAAGCAAGCGCCACCATGCAACCAACTCACTGCCAACTACACACGGGCAAAAAAAAAAAAAAAACGAACTGGCATCATCGCTTGTTAGGAAAGCAGAACCGAGGGAAGGGAGGGAAAAAGAGATAGAGTGAGAAAAGAAGGATCACTATGTTGAAATAGCTTGGTCTGTATGTATGCATGTGTGTGTATGTGTGTAGACTTCATACAAGGAGTTGTTTTTGTGCGTTCATACTGGCTGTGCAAAATCACGGTCCAGTTTGTGTGCATGTGTGTGTGTATACATATATATATATATATTTATATATATGAAGATGTAGTAGGTTGAACCTTTGAAAATATATACATGAAGAAACATTTTGTACATGAAATTCCTGATGTAGTGACAGGATGTAGTTTTCAGAGCTATCCAACATCTCTTTCTATCTCTTTGTCTTCCTCCACTCCTAACTCAGGACAAAAGACATGCTGATATTCAAGAAAGAAAAGAATTAAGAAGAATACATCAAATTAAGTGTTAAAAAAAACGATCCACAACAAATTTCTAATCGAGCCACAAAAAATGAGAGTATGGAAGCATACTCTCATTTCGCCATTCTTTTTCGCCTTTTGCTGTTTTAAGCTCTCCACCCTCTGCTGAAAGCCCCACACCCGTCCCTTATCTGTGACTGTTTCAACCCATTCTTACATTCTTCCATTTCAACATCTGCCTCTTCTCAGTCCTTACCTCTAAAATATATCAACCAAGCAAGCTCGGCCCTGATTATTTTATTTTTAATTTTTTTTTTTTTTTTTTTTAAAACATCTTCATGTAGCCCTCTTTCTCTACATCTACCCCTACCCTCCCATATATAAAATATACAAAAAAGATTATTTTCCAAAATTTCTTTGCCTGTCTGCTTCTGTAAGTATAAAAATATACATATTTTTTTTTCCTATGTCAAAATCTCTTAGTGTAGTCTCGTCCTCCTCTCCTCTTTCTCCTCCTCTCCTATCTTATCTGTCCCTAACCATTTCAAAAATATACAATGTTTTGTTTTGTTGTTGTTGTTTTTTGTCATAGAAAAAAATTACACCTGTGTCACCTCGCAAAATCCTCTCTACGAAAATTAGCCGGAATAATGAAGGAATGCTCATAAAGGTCTGGTTGACGCAGACAATCACCATTAAAAAACTGACAGGAGCTTGGTTTGCCCACCAAGAAAAATGGCATGGCGTTGCAGGAAGGGATCAATACTCACAGAAAGATTTGAAAAAAGGATCCTGAACTGTGTTTAAATCTAAACATTGTGAGCATTCCCTTTGACTAGGATTATTGAACTGTTTTGTGGGTTTTTTTTTTTTTTTTTTTGCCAAAGTACTTGTTGCAGCCATGCACGACACCACCATAACTGAGACACTGACGAGGAAACACAGTTTGTGCTGCAGTGCAAGTTTGGAACAAGTACGCACATAAACGGCTGTTTTCTGAGACTAGTTCAGCAGCCCCGTCCTCGCGCTCGTCCTTTTGTACGTTTGTTTGTTTGCTTTTTCGAGAGACTGAATAGCTTCTCCTCTCGTCCTTCTCAGTTCTCCTCTTCATTAGTCTCCGTGGCGGCTCTCGTACTTGTTGATGATGTTGCGACAGCGGCCTAGCTCTTTGCGCATGTCGGCTACTTCCTGTCGGAGCGCGGCGTTCTCTCGCTCCAGAAAAGCGGCGCGGACGGATATCTGATTCTCCTTCAGCCGCCGTGCGTCTCGCGAGCGCTTGGCTGCTTCGTTGTTCTTGACGCGACGGCTCCAGTACTTTTCGTCCTTCATGGGTGGGGCGTGTTAAGAGGAGAAGAAAGAAAGGAAGGAAGAAGGTGAGAGAGGTGAACATACCATGAGATGTCACACTAGTAGACCACTTATTCTTATCCAACCAAAAACGTGCAAAGAGTAACCTAATGAGCTAATAATGCAAACTAATGTCTCCATCTTTCATTCCACCATATTAGAGATATACGGCTTCAAATTACAACTAATATATAGGGGGAAATGAAAGACCCCCACTCCAGAAAAACCTTTATCTGTAAAGTTAACCATAGTTCCATCATATGAGAGATATGGCCTTAATTCAAACTAATATGTAGGGGGGAAAAAATAGAACAATATCCATTTTGGGCATGAGGTACAGGACGATGATGCATAAATCTATGCAGAGTTGAGGGAAATAAACTGGTGCAGCAGGCGGTTTTATTTTAATAGCACAAAAAGGTGAATCTTGTAGAGGGACATTTTGTCCACTAAATAAATAGTTATTGTGGTTATATTACTTATGTAGTGATATCATGTAAATTCACTGATGATACGTATTGTTATTATTACTATTGTTAGCTGAATTTGCCTGGTAACAATACAAGGCCCAGAACCACGTCTAAGAATTCAGTTATTTCAGAATCAATTAGACTCCAGCCATTCAGTAGAGTTGGACTAGCCTGAGGTTAGACTGGAGAGAACGTAAAGGGAGACATCTCATGTTACCATATAAGCTCCATAAATGTATATAAAAGGGTGAAAACATTTTTTTTATATTCAATTTATCATTTATTATATTCTAGTCAACTTTCTATTATATTCTATTTTAAGTGACATCAATTATACATTAACGTTATGTCCCAGTTTATGCACAAGTTAACGTACCCTGTTACTGAATCCTGTTTACCCTGCAGGGATGATTTCCTGCTCATTATGAGAGCCACAGCTTTTCCTCTTTCTTTAGCCATGTAAACATGTATCACTAACAGCGTGCCAAACATACAGTCGAAACTTGCAAGTAGCAAAAAAAAATGTTTTCAACATTAAAGGACACTTTTAGCAGCTTTTTACAATACTGTCTCTCATACTTTTTTTTTATTTTCTGTGCAAGTCTGCTTTAATACATAAATTCTTTAGTGCCTCACAGCTTTATCTTCATGAAAGTCTAGCATCACAGATGCATAATTCGTACATCATTTATGAAAGCAATGTCTGCTTTAATTAAGGTTGTGTAGACTGTAACTCTGCTACCAGTTAAAACCCAACAACAACATGAAGTCTAGCACAAGCCTGCAATACGTCGTCTCATTTGCTCGCCTTATAATATGGTTTCATGGTTTCTTCTGATACACACACAGGTAAAAGAAACACTGAAAGAGAGTTTGGTGGTTTGCACATCCAGTACACTGCTGAATAAAGATGAAGTAGTACCTTCTGTTCATCTGGCACCAGCATCTTGCGGGCCTTCTTGATCATGGGTTGAGGTTTAAGCTCCTCTTCAGAGAAACGATGCCTCCGGGGGTCGAAGGCCTCCTGGCCCGGGACGCTGGACAAAGCCAGGTCAGCGGGGTCCGGGTCAAAGTTCACCATGACTTCAGCTGCGTTGGTGGGCAGGGGCCCTGGTGGAGGTGGGCAGGAGGAGCTTGGAGATGGAGAGGGGTCCTGTTGCACAGTCTGTCCTCCTAAAGTGTGAAAATCAGAAAAGGAGGCGGGGTAAGAGGGTGGACTCCAAAAACTGGTTTGTCACACAATTACATTGCAACACATGGCAACGTCAATAAATCCTTACAATGTATAAAACACACAGGTGATACACTGAACTGACATTTATAAATATTATAACAAATTCAAATTTGTTGTTGGATTCATCAGTACACAAACAGGTACTCATATAAACTGTCTGGATGTTCAAGGTACACAGTTGAAAAAACAGGATGCACAAAATGGGCCAGGCCAGATTTGATTTTCAGAGTGTTTTTAGATTAGGGCTGATGAAAAATATTTTTTTTTTATTATCTGAAACGTTGTATTACTTTATAACAATGCATGTGACATAAATATAGTCAGTTAAATCATTTGTTACTGGGTATATTTTTATTATATTTTTATTTATTTATTTGCCGTATCCTGCCATTGACATTACAGAGTCTAGGATCACAATAACGGTTGATAAATATATTGTGCAACATATTTAGGCAACAGATTGGAAAGTAAACTCTTTGGGAGGCACGAGGGAGAGGATTAGGGCCTGCACGCTCATTGCATCATAGGCTGGATGCAATGACACCCTGCAGCCACAAGGGTGCAGCAGGGGTCAATGTGGAGAGGAGCCAGTAACGGCAAGTGGCAGCCTGGTCAGGCATAAGCCAACCAAGAGATCCAGTCCTTATAATAAACATCCAGTCGACAAACAGATCTGGCGTGAAGATGTTTTATTCAAAAGCAGCTCTTTAATATCTTTCTACTCAACACCACTCAGGAAATTCATTCAACCTACTAAAAAAAATCTTTCTAATGCCTGTTTTCCATTAGCATGTGTGCCCTTTTCCGATTTCTCTTTTCAATAGAAAAGGGGAAAAAATGCTTTTAGAGCAGTAATTGAATGCCATGTACTTGGCAGTAATTATTTTACATTAGCCATAATGGTATTTTATAGTGCAGGGGCTATACAGCGTAAATCCATTGACTTAAAAACTCATGCAGTTCCACATGCAAATGCTGTGAATCTAAGACAACCAAACATAATGAAGCTTCGTTCTTCTGCACTTACAGCTGTTTTAGTTTTAGGTCCTTTTTCCTGCTCATGACGAATTGTACTTTGTTGCAAATCTTAAATAACAAATTACGATTCAGGATAGTCATATTTCAAGCATGCAGGATAACAAAATGCAAATACATGTGAGCTATTCCAAGAGTCTGTTCGGTTTGTATCAGCATAATGTCTTGTATATTTTACTAACAAGCCCTCCTTTGAAAGCCTTGAGACTGCTGCCAAATATTAGATTTTTTTTTTCCTCAAAGCAAAACACGTTGTGAAATGAAATTACATTAAACGAAGCGCGATATGAGAATCCTGCACAAAATCCAGCCCTCTCCCAGCAATATTATGCAGCTCCTAAGAGCATACAGTTTCCTTCTCGTGCATTTATAAATATCCCCATGAAAAAAGCCTTCCTTCCCCTGGGCATACAGAAAATCCTTCTACAGCATCTTTCTGCCTGTGTGTGTGTGTGTATATATATGTACATATGTATATATATATATATATATATATATAGCATTTCAAGTGTGTATATTATATATATATATATAAATACATATATATATATATATATATATATATATATACACACACACACACACACACATACACATATAAATAACATCCACACACCCATACACGTGTGTCAATATTGCCATCGCCATTTGATGGTGTATTTATTGTATTCCTGAAAAGGAGAACCATTACAAGTGGTTCTCAAATGGTCCTCAAGGTCCTCAAGGTTGCTCCAACCTACCTAACAATGCATAGGGACAGGGCAAAAATGTGAACCATCTGGGGGCCATAATCTAAAAGATCTACACCACTTAAAGGTTTTCCTAGAACCACATTAGAATCTTTATTTTTAAAAAGGGTCCCATTTTCAAATGGGGTAACAAAAAAGAAACAGAGTAACACGGTTCTGATATGACAGCGCCCTCCCCCTCTCTCTCCCTCTTCCTTCAGCCTGGTGGCTCCTCCCTCTCTTCCTCCAGCCCTCCCTTCCCCTCGCTCTCTCACTTCATTGCTCTCTGCATCAGCACGTGACGAGTCGCCTGCACATGGCCTCAACGTGTGAGACAGCAGAGAGCGAGGGAACAAGATTCAAAAACAAGCGAGGAAAATACACACTGGCAGAGCCTCCCCCCCCTTCCAGCCTCTCTCTCTCTCTTGCTCTTTCTGTTTCCTTGCTTATCCCTCAGCTGTGTTTCTTTGCTGCATTCTCTACAATACCTCCATTTGAATGGATGGACTAACATTGAGCCACACAGTGGGAAATGTTTTACAGGCTCTCAGATTGCCATTGTGTTTTGAACATGAATGAATATTCGAAACAAACGCAATCAGTCTCACTTTGTAACGTTAACAGTCCTGGTTTTGGCAGCTTACCTGCTTCCAAATAAATATTATGAATATAAATGATTTTGATTTGGTGAATCACCTGGCTTGAATTGTCAAAACACTGACAAGACACTCATCGAGGGCATTTGGGGTTGGCCGGAACACTAACAGCTCGAAATTTTGTTATTTGTTAAAGGGCTCATTTGCATATCGCAGCCTTCTGCAGTATTAGTGCCACAGGCCAGTGTCACACTTGACAAACAATATATTACAAAGCCCTAGTTTAAATGAGGTAGTACCTTGGTTTCTGGCTCTTTTAATATCATATAAGTACTAGCCTTCAGATGGTAAGCTTGAGCTTTCCACTTGAGTGCACGTAGTTCACCATCTGTTAAAAAAGCCTCCTGTGACCAGTTATTTTCAGTCTGTTTATGTGAGACACCAAAAAACAATGAATTATTGTACTTTTCCCAGTGTAAGTGTTTATTCTAAAAAGGCACTGAACAATGCAAGTAGGAATTGCTGCATAAAAAGTATCCTTTTCCTTAAGGCTCCTTATACTGAAGTTCATCTAATTTTCATGTATTTATTTATTTCCACAGCTTTCTAGTTTCAGGCACAAATTCATCAGTTGGGGTATGTTTTGTATGTTGCGTCCAAACACAGAGCAGTTTGTTTGCTTACAGTTAAAACAAGCTGATCAAAGTACTAAGCTACACTGGATGTGGAATGATATGACTAGGAAAATCATTATGCAAAACCTAATGAGCACTTTCACCACTGCATTCAACACTGTATTCAACATGGTACTTACAATGCTATAGTAAACAATACCGATATAGAATATCATTTCACACTTCCCTCTAATCCAAGGCTGCACACACTGGTATTATCAGAACTCAACTGTCTAGTTTTTTATGCCCTGATGCAGTCAATCTGAACCAAAGAGTCAACGCCACTAAACTAATGCATTTGTACTGGAAGCCCTGTCCACGACCCCATCCGACATCTTAGGGGTGAACTGGAATGGAGATTGCGAGTCAGGCCTTCTCGTCCAACATCAGTGCCTGATCTCATAAATACTCTACAGAATGAATGGGCCCATATTCCCTCCAAAATCTTGTGGAAAACCTTCCAAGAAGAGTGGAAGCTGTTTTAGCCGCAAAGGGGGGACCAACTCCATATTAAAGTCTGTGTATTTGAATGCAATGTCATTAAAGTCCCTGTTGGTGGAATGGTCAGGTGTCCCAATACTTTTGTCCATATAGTGTTCCTATATGTGATACGATTTTTAAAGCCCAACTCTAACATTAAGCTCAGAAACTAAAAACTAGTGGACTTTATTTTTAAACAAAACAGAATTTTGTCCTGTTTTTGCAGCTTAGCCCTGTTTACTCTGGTTTTACAATCTCAGGCCTTTTTTGTCCTGAAAATACACACACACACACACACACACTCAGTCACATACACACGCAATCACATACATACACAGTCACAAACACAAATGCTTACCATGCAGACACTCAGGACCTCCCAGCATCCCCGGTGTCGGGCCCTGTGGCACATCCAGGCCCAGCAGGGAGGAAGAAGAGGATGAGGAGGAGAGGGAGGAGATGGAGGAGGCGGAGGAGGAGCAGGGGGGTGGTGAGGAGGGGGGGCACTGGGAGCTTTGGCTGGGTACGGCCGACTGTGTGCTCTGCGAGGGGATCTGGGCCTGGGCGCTGGAGGCGTTTCCTGACGGCATGCAGCCCATCCCGTTCTCCGTCAAGAACTCCTCCAGGTCCATGTACTGCAGCTGGAACAGGCTGCCATCACACGGTAGGGTGCGCTCCCACAGTAATGGTCCCAGGAAGGCTGACTGGGATGAGCCGCGCATGGCGCCCCCACCCCCATTCACACCCCCAACCCCACCCAGCGAGTCCTCGTCAGAGTCTAAGGGCTTCTCTTTATCTGTAACAAAAAAAGTCATTGCATATTATGAAATCAATGATACTTTCTGTTCTATACAACAACTCAGCATCAAAACACGAGAATAATGAGGATGAAAGTTTCGTAAACTGAGCATTAAAGTAGCATATTGTTGCCGACCTATATGCTGTAACAACAGACGACAAATGGATCAATATAATTTTTGAAAATTAAACCTTAATTGTTTTGTTTAAGCTAGAGTTAAACAACTTTAAAGTTTTCTTACAACCACAACAACTCATTTGAGCTAATAACAGCATTCGGCCTAAACTCCTTGACCTCTAGAGTTATTGCTTAATTATTAAACTAAAGACTTACTGTTCAGTAACAAAAGTAATTACTGGGTAACTACTGAATGTCGTGTGCAAGTAATCAAGTTATGCAGTATTTTGTAGAGACAGGCGCTAGAGTGGACTCACATACAGGTCTTTGCCGTTTGAGGGGTTAACACCTAATATACAGTAGACAAATCGTACATATTTGACCCTGAAGTGCTCCACCTTTACTCCAATTAAGATTTAGTAGATCTTGTCTCAAGTCCACGCACAGAGCTTTAAGTGCACATTCTAAGAAAGTGATCTTTGTGTACAGCGGAGATTGCGAAGCCTCCGCCATCAAAGCTGCCATGAGCTTGGAATCAGCAGGGGTACAATGCCCTACACCAAGATATCAGTCATTATTTCAGATGGAGGATGCAGAGGAGCGAGACAAGAGGGGCTGGCATTGGCTACAACTCTGAAGGAGTGACTTTATAGAGGAAAAAGAACATACATTAAATTGTAGGGGTGCATATCTCCCTCTTTCAAGCGATACAAGACAAAAGAACTAATGATTCTATATCCTTCAGTTCAGTACCGAATACAATTTCTCATGCCTGGCGCAACAGAACCCCTTTATTCTTTTTTGAAGGTGTCTCAAATCTGTAAAACATCTCTTTCATATCAAATCACAACATAACATGCAACATTACGATAAGAAACAAACTTCCATCTCTCTGTAGACTGCAACATGTAGCTTGATATTATGAGTCATAATATTTATACGTATGTTCTAGCTCTCGTTACATACCAGCATTTATCATAATGTCTGTAATGGATATTCCTGACAGCAACTTTACGAGATGTGCAATGTGAAGTTTATGCTCAGTCTTGGACATTTGAGGGCTTTAGCTGACAGTCGGGTAACTTTTTTTTTTACAGTGACTCCTTCAGTAAAGATCTGAACTTGCAACCAACCACTAAATATTACAGTATAAGCCTGTTAGATAAGTCATCTCCATTTACACAGAATAAAGAATACAGCCTGTGAGGAGCAAAATGTTAACATGGCAACAAATGTGCAAAGACTAAGCATTGCAACATAATGTTTTTGCAGTTTTGCAATATAAACTGAGTTGCTATATGTAGTTGTACACATTGCTATTAGTTCACACTGTCATGTTATTTGCTTTTAACCAGATTTAAATTGCTTTTACTACACCTTTATTACTTGGATTGGAACTTAATGAAATGCTGACTGCTACACCCTTTTTTACTTTATTACCTCTATTAATTGGATATTAAGGCATAATCATAATAAAACATTTTGTGGCTGACATTGACGTCAATTTTAATGGGCTAAAAATTCTGATATTAATATTGGCCAATATAATGATGTACTTATATTTTAATATAATAATTCAGGGAATCAACATATTGGCTCACCCCTACTTTCCACTGTGTAGAAGAACCATATACCACAGTGTCAGGTTTGTACTTACTATGGGATATGAGAAACACTGGAGGATTCTTTCTTCATTTCTTCACATGATGAGTGAAGAAGTGAGAAAAGAATCAAAGGCTTACAGATAGAAAGAGGTAGTACTTATGCAGGGTGGGTGGTGGGGGGGGGGGGGGTGATGTGAAGCAGAAAGGGAGATGGAGCGTGTGGGTGTATTTGAGGGCGTTGAACAAAGCCAACAAAAAGCAGCTCTGGATGAGTTCACGCCACTGAAGCTGGAGCAAGCGTACAATTCTTCACTTGTAAAAAAAAAAAAAAAAAAGAATATCCCCATCGATTCTTTTCTAAATGTATTTTAATCCGAAACAAATATGGTATATATGTATTCTAAGCTGGAAAAAAAAAAAAGGGTACTGGCCTTGGGAAAACCTCTTTGACAGAAATCTTTCAGAGCTCATCATCATCATCATCACAGCAATTCTGGCTCCCACAAAAAGGGAATGCCTCTGAGACCCTGCTGTGGCGGCAATATTCCACCAGGGGACGCCAAAGAGCAAACGCAGTCATTTGGTGCATGTGTGGCCAAAGGCTGAATGTGGCATCCCTTTAATGCCAGTCATTTTGTCTTTAAAGAGAAACTGAACAGGCCTTAGTAGAAATGACCACTGAAATGGGTAGAAGTAGGAATATAGTGTTCTTTCCCCCCATTATGAAATTTTTTTTTTCAGTGCTACTGCAATTCTGGACATTAAATCTCTTTCTCTGTTTTCTCCCGTTCTTGTTGAACTGTTGGACTGCATTAGGGCCCTGCAACAGACAGGCAACACAAACAGCACTGACAACAGGGGAATAAACAGTGAAGTGAGTGGGAGGGAAGGGTGTTGTAGGCCCAAGCATTACAGATATGAGAAAGGGAGAGAGACAGAGAGAGTGGGTTCACCTTTCATCTCACAGCAGTCTTTCGCTCTGTTGTCTCCTTTAATAGGAAGCTGCAGAAGAGATTTTAGACTGGCCATGGAGTTGAGGTGGCCATTGGGAGCAGAAGGAGCTGGATTAGAAGGACCGAACTGTGGACTGGCTCCAGCAGGGAGCTCTGGAGGTAAAAGCTGAGAAAGTTGCCTGGACATAGCCTGACAACAGCTTCCACCAAATCAAGGAGCAGTCCAAGTTTTTTTTATTTTTTATTATTATTTCTTTACAGCTGAGTAAATGCTTGGCTTTCTTTCCCTGCGTCCTGCCACTTTAATCCATGTCCATATGGAGGCTGTCAGGCGTGTTGAGGTCCAGTACAGTGTGTTCAGTGTGTTCAGAGCTCCATCTTCTGTCTTCTTCTCCTCCTCCTGCTGCTGCTTCTTCAGAGACGTGTGAGCACCTTTAAGAGCTTTTTAAACCTGCCGCCCTGAGCTCTTCTCCTCTCTTCTCTTCTCTGTCGGATCAACAAAGTTCTTGGCCACCAGATCTCCTCTCCTGCTGTCTCGTCGTCTTGTTCTGCTGGACAGTCCGTTCATTTGTTGACATCTGTCGCCTCTGCACCGAGCAGGACTTGGCGCTCCTCCCGGCAAGGACACGAAAATAAGAAGAAATAGAAATATTCCCAGAACAACAGAACAGGTTGGAAATGACGGCCGTCCATGGAGAATGGGGTGCAACCAGTTTCCCACGGAGTGGTCCAGACACGCAGAAACTGCTGTGTTTAATGCAAAATCCAATGGAAAGGGAATAAAAAAAACTGCACCACAAAATGGACCTTCCTCTAACACCCCCCTCAAAACCAAATAAAAAAAACCCAGTAAAGTATACAATACGATGGTTGAAGCACCGTCTTCTTTCTCTGTCTCTTTTTCTTTCTTGTCTCTCGCTCCTTAGATTAGTTGCGACCTCTTTTTCCTCCCAGTATCTCCTGTTTCTCCCAGTCTCTCCTTTTTTTTCTCCCAGTCTCTCGCACCGCGGCTCGAGTCAGCTGGAACGAACACGGGCAGCTCTCGTGACATCATCACCTCTCACGGGGGACAAGCAGGCAGGGGCGGGGCTCATTAATATTAACCACGCAGGCCGCTTCTCGCCCCGCCCACGAAGACGCGCAGACGAGCGCGCAGCCAACGGCTTCGGGCCGATTTTGCATATTCATGAAGGACACGCCCACAAGGTTAACCCTCTCTCCGCCGCCTCCCTCTCTGGAAGGCTCGGGCTGACGCTCAGACATGTGGTTTCTGCACTGTCAGGCTACCAGGAAAAAAAAAAGAGATCATGAGTGCATTCGCCCGACGTGAGCGTTTGTCCTGCATTGGCTTGGACCTAGCAAGGTCGACAATAACACCTTTATTCGACTAATATATATATATATATATATATATGTGTGTGTGTGTGTGTGTGTGCATTTGTGTGTAAGTATATATATATGTATGTATATATATACAAATCTATAAACATTATATAAACGTCAATGTATAAACTTAAACCCTACAGAATAATCATAATAATAATCATAATTGTAATAACAGTAATCTTGAGAAGTAGACTGCTTACGTTTCTTTTCATACTGTCCTGATACGCCAAAACGTGAGTGTTTCTGTTTGGCCGACACAAAAAAGGCTCCCAAGACCACCTTAAGGCCCACACCAGAACTCGGAGCGAGCACATGGCCCAAACACGCGCGGTTTCTGCCTACCGGCAGGGCTGCCTCCCTCTGATTGGCTGAAAGTAGGTCAGTGTCTGCCCTTCGCGGCTTCCCATTGGACAAATGTAGGTCACTGGCTCCTCCCACCCTTCTCCCCCATGCTAGGGCCGCGTGAGACGGGAGTAAAACAACACGCGAAGGAGGCCTGGCGAGATCCCGTGGATTAGTGCAGGCAACTCCTGGAAGATCTAGAGATCAAATGGAATCTGCCCTCGCATGCTGAAAAATGAAAACAAACATCTGTGGGCTCCTTCCTATTTATATTCCTCGCTAAAATACCCCACGTACTCACATATAGCCGCATATAGTTTTTTTTTTCTAAAACATTTTTATAACAAATGCATTGTGGAAAAAAGGTATGAAACGACCTGTGTATTATTATAATCATGTCTTCTCCTGAATATGCAGAAGGGAGCTACAAAAAAATAGCTCCCTTCAAACTCCAGTCATCAAAATAGGTAATGTGTTCACGCCGTCTTTTTAGCACCCCACTCCTCTAAAAAAAAAAAATATATACCAGCAATGCTATAAAACCTGATAAAACATGCATTTTACTCATACTCCTGGTTGGTAACCTGTATTAGTCTTTCTTGATTTTTAATTTTTTTTTTTTAACTGATTTTCCTTAATAAAAGATGATATATAAGGCCTGCAGGATATGCACTACATTGCATGTATTTCTATTAAACAAGCTGTACAACAAATAGTTCTGAATTGCATAAAATATCTGAAGCAGAGTCTTTGACAGCACATTATGCTGTAGTGTGTGGGGATTTTACAGCATTACCTACCTCAGAAAAGCTCCAGGAGAGGCTCAACACATGGGGTCTTTTATCGCCACCTAGTGACCTTCTCGTGTGTTGCACGTTGGATTTGGATTAAATTGTTTTTGTGAGCAATGTCTTATAAAGGAGTGAATGCTAAGATTTTTGTTTCCTTTAACAAGTCGGAGACATATTAGACACTGCATGCCTTGCTGATTTAGGGCTGAGAAAGACTACAGCTAAATCACTATACTTTCGCCAAGCAGGACCATGAGAGAACCTCAACAGACGGTTCCGTGCCTCTGTCCCTGCAGGCGTTCTCCTCCCTGCCTCTAGGCATGGCACTGCAGAGGGCATGTGCCAGCGCATGTGAGTGGCAAACAGCCTGAGACAGCACCACAGCGCCAGGTGCACGACCCCTAGTCAGTCCTCCTGTCTGAAATGTCTAAATTATTTAGCCCATATGAATATACAGGCTATAAAGGCCCTGTTCATCATAAGCTGGAGCTTAAAGAATGAATTGAGGGTTTATATCTCCAAATAATATCCAACTTCCCTGGATGACATTTTCACCTTTTTATTGGTTTTCTGCGGGACTCACCAATTTTTGTTGACGCAGGAAAAAGAAAAGAATAGTTTAGTATTTATATTTTAGTTTACTGAGATTAAAACATTGGGACAGAGGAGCTAAGTAAAGTACTGAAATGTATACAATAGTGTTGGGGAACTGTGCTAAACTGGTTAAGGTTAGACAGACCAAAAAAGGGGGGGTAAAAACAAAGGAAAAAAAAAATTAAATCACATTGATACATATATTCCCCTCATCTTACAACATACACACCCACCCACAAATAGTACAAATGATTTTAAAAAAAACCAAAAAAAAAAAAACCTTGTACTTTTAAGAATAAAAAAAGAACAAACTGAAAACGACTGATACATAATAAAATATAATACGCATTTTACAGTACGGACTGGTTTCTCCACTCTTATGCCAATCCATCTCAACCAAAGATATAACACTTGTCATAGAAATACCTACAAAATTACATATTTAAAAAAAAAAAAAAAAAAAGAAAAAAGAAAAAAGAAAAAGACATTAAACACACGGAACATGGCATCTATTGCGCTATACTGTCTCCTCCCCATCAGTTCTGCAGTAAAATTTCACATGGTTTGAAGGTTCCGACCCATTGGTTTCGCATAGTCAAGATATTTTTTAAAAGTAAGTGTCTTAGTATGTGTTGTCCTTAGAGAATATACAGTTATGTATTTTTAACAGTTTCCCAAATAGCAACATTGAGTTCCAGGGCAAGCATTTGTAGAACTGTATGAACAGAATCAAAAACAAGAAAGAGGGGGGAGGGGGGAGACGACAATAAAAACACAAGTCCACAAGGAACAGAAAGCTACATACATTTGAGAATAATGAAAGACTATACTGTCAAACTCTGAGTAATAAGGGGGGAAACTAATTTGGAGAAATATTGTTACTGTTCAGATTAGTTCACTGGTTTGCATCCATCATCGCAGCACGAAAAAAAAGGTTACGAAAATACGTAATGAATGCATTTTTAGAGGATAGAGATGCTACCATAACAACAAAGGTGCTACCAAAACAGTCTCATAATCTAAAATATTCTTCCCCTTTGGAGAAACCATGTTAGAGATCCATGTCTTTAATGGATTTTTTTCTTAATTTTTCTTTTTTTTTTTTTCCCAGGCTTAATGTTCAGGTAACCAAGTCATTTGTTATAAGAGGCACTCCCTTGGCTGAAGCCAGAGACCATGTGCATAATGGGTGTAAGTGTGTGTGTCAACGTGTAGTGGATTCCAATCCGATATTCCACTATGCCTTGTCACATGTATCTCTCTGGCTCTCAAAATTCATCAGTTTCAAAGGATATTTTCTTTAGGGAAGAAAATATTTAGTGCCTGTACATCGCAATGCCACTTGCTCTTGCAAAATGATCTTCTCCTTTCTGAGGATTAGTCCCCTTTGGTGATGTTCTCCGCCCTACGCCAACACGTCGACAAGCGAATATGTGCCGCTGTAGTAGGGTGCCGTTCCAGAATCGAGACGGGCATCGAGGGCAAGAGAAGGACCCTTGCGAAAGGTGCCGAGCCCGATGGCGGAGAGCCGACAGTAGCCTTCGGGAACGCTTGCCGCAAACGATGCACCTCAGACGGGCTCGACAGCCATGCTTCCTTGGGGGGTGCCTTGTGACACGGTGGACTGAGAGGGTTATCCGTCGTGCAAAGGTGGTGGAAGGACAAATCGGGCATGGGAAGGACCTTATGGGGATTACTAAAGATCGCAGACCTCTGAACTTCAATCGGCCAACCCGCCATGTACCGCCCCCAACGTTAATTCCAATTCCTCCAGCATACCTGGCCCATTTAAGCTGGGCTATCCACTTTTTCATTTTGAGCTGATGCTGAAGCCTGCGTTTCTTTCGTTTTAAAAATCTACGCCGCTGAGCATTTTCAAAATCAGTGAATTCCCTAACCAGCTGCCCCCCACTGACTAATCTAATTTTTTTCTTTTTTTTTTTTTTCCTCTTTTGGGTAACATCTCCATGCATCTGAACGACTGGATGCTGCAGATGCTGTGGCAGCATCTGGAAGGAGTGCTGCTGTTGCTGCTGCTGCTGGTGGTGGTGGTGCTGAGAGAGTGAAGAGGAAGAAATATGGATATGAGGAGGAGCGCAATGAATAGGGTTTCCTGTCACCCCTGAATAAATTTGCTGCCCCTTCCCAGTTACAGGCTGTTGATGGGGGAGGGGCGCTACAGTGGAGTGTGAGTAGTGAGGGTGTTGGGGGTGTGAGGGGGCACTGGTATTTGAACTATGAGGACCAGATTCTGGGGTGTAGAAGAGTGGGGAATAACCAGCAGGCTGAGAGTGAAGATGGTGCGTGTGGGAAATGGTTGAGTGGGTTTGCTGTACTCCATGACTTCCACTGTCTGAAGTCAGATGAAGGAGAGTGTTAGTGGCAGCTTCACTTTCGTTTAGGGATGACGTGTTTCCACTAGATACACTTCCTGTTGGTTGGGTGGCGGGTCCTGCACGTGACAAACCATGCTGAGATAATCTATGCCTTGTCAGGCTGTTGGAGTAAGCAAAGGCCTTGCCACATACCTCACATGAGAAAAGTTTCTCTCCCCCATGCTCATGGATAGCTTGATGATGGGCAGTCAAGTGGAAGTGGTGGCGAAAAGACTTCCAGCAAATTTCACACGTGTACAGCCTAGGAGGGGGCTGGTTTGATGTGCTAGCACTGGATCCTTGAGGTTTATCCTGAGGATAAGAATAATAGGAACCGGGGGCTGTTTGACTGCTGTCTTGACTAACTGTTCCACGGTTTACAGAAGACTTGGTCTTACTCCGCCTTGGCTTAAAATCTCCTCTCAGGTGTAGTTTTTCATGTCTTTTTAGACTTTGCGCGTAGCCAAAATCTTTTCCGCAAAGGGAGCATTTGTAGTTCTTCTCCCCTGAATGAACAGTCTGATGTTTAGTGAGATGGAAAGGTTCTCGAAAATCTTTGCCACAAACATCACAATGGAATGGCTTTTCCCCTGTATGAACACGTTCATGTCTGCGCAGGGTCTCACGTCTGCCAAAGCCACGTCCACAAACAGTGCATAAATAAGGCCTTTCCGCGCCATCTCCACGATTCTGGTTATTTCTCCGACGCTTCACACCCTCTCCAGGGATACCACCAGGTCTAGGCTCCCTCTTTTGTCTGGGTTTACGTGGTCGTTTCGGTTTGGCATCAGATGTGGCATTTTGTGAATTAGGCTGCTGCTGTGCAGGGTGAGACAAGGGCATCATAGATCCATTCAGGCACTCCTCATTCCCTCCATTTCCAGCAGATGTAGATGACGGGCCACTCATAGACCCAAATCCAAGTCCACCCAACAGACCTCCTATTATGTCTCTTCGCTCTTCTCGTCCCCCACTGTTCATTTCAGCAGGCAAGACAGAGGCAGCAGCAGCAGCAGCAATTGCAGACATGGCACTACTAGTAACTTCATCTTCAGAGTCATCCAGGAGAGACGAGAGTGGAAGATGAGGCTGCTGTTGGTGTTGGTGGTGGTGTTGCTGATTTGGAGGGTGTGGGTGAAGTGTTGGAGCTAAAGGAGCTTTTCTAAGAGCAGGGCCTGACATGTTATTACTACAAGAGCCATCTCCAGAATATGATGTTGGGTTACCTTGTGGCCGACGATAGTCGTCAACCCTGTAGGACGTTTGGTAGAGATCTCGTGAATATGCTGAATTATATTTAGCTTCTGGTTTATCTCCAGTGTTTGGATTTCCCCTTTCCTGCTGATATAGGCCATCACAGGACATTCCTGCTCCACTTCCCTCAGTCTTCGGATATCCCAAACCTTTTTCATCTCCTAGAGTTTGGAAATCACCTTCCACTTTGCCCTCTGAACTCCCTGAGCTGCTGCCATCACTGCTTCTAGATCTTGAACCCCTTCCCGGTTTACCACAAGAGCCAGAGGCAGCATGGTTAAGCAAAGACGTGCTCTCCCTAAAGCAACGGCCACAAGCTGGACAGCGGTAGGGCTTATCCTCATGAATTTTCTCATGTCGTGTCAGAGATTCACGACGATTAAAAGATCTCTCACAGGTAGAACATGCATATGGACGCGCGCCAGAATGGATAACGCCATGCTGAAGGAGATGCCCTCTTTTTTTGAAGCCTTTTCCACATTCATTGCAACAGTAAGATTTATCTGGACTTGGGCATGAGGACGAAGAGGGGTCTGGGTTGGACTGCTGTTGATTCTGATCATGTTGATGATGGGCATTTTGCTGAGTTATGCCATCCTGAGTTGAATGAGGGAGACCTGTATCTGACGGATGCTGGTGGCTTGTATTTGGGTTTGTGTTAGCACTGCTATTGGGATCATTAACTTCTCCTTCATGGCTGCGTATGTGTCTACGAAGACTTGGGAGGTGTGTGAATGATTTGCCACATTCTCCACAGTGATAAAGGGACTCTGGCTCAGGCTGTGTAACAGTGGGAGTCATGGCAGACTGATTATCAGTTTTGGGCATCTGTGAAACATTTGATACTAAGACTGAGGCAGAATTTGAGGAGGGGGCAGAGGAAGAGGAGGAAGAGACAGTTGAAGAAGAGGAGGAGGATGGTGTCGAAGAGGAGAGGATGGAGGAGGGGTCACCCAGACCCCTCATGCCAACCCCTCCGCCTCCTCCAACAAGGCCAGCAGACCCATCATGACTATGTGCCCCAGAGCTGCTGTGGCAGTTAGCACTACTTCCACTACTGCTATTGCTACCATCCGTCTTCCTCTGGGGCAGGTAACCGGCCATTGCTTTCTTTCTCCTGCTGCCGCTACCTCCGCTTCCTCCAGCTCCAGATCCACCATCCCCCTTACCATCATCCTTTGGGACAGAAAGATGGAGTGGGAGTGGGAGTGGGAGACCAGCTTCCTGTTGCATTAGGGAAGCTAGCTGATTGGAGGAAAGAACAGGGATACCTTGAAAATCAAACCCACCAAGAGGTGATGGCTGGGGGGCAGGGTGAAGAGGATGGTGTGGATGGGCATGGCTGTGTGGGTGAGACAAGGCATGGGGTGGTAGCTGTTGCTGCTGCTGCTGAGGTTGAGGGGCTGGGTGACCATGGGTGTGAGAGGGGTGAAGGGCTGGGGGAGGAGCAAGACCTGTGTTTGAGTCTGCAAGACCAAGATGATTATGGGGGCCCTGCTGAACTAGAAACTGCTCCAAGCTGGCATTGGCAGGCACTCCAGAGAGGAAATACTGGTTGGCTGCAAGCATGCAACTGAACTGCTGGTGTAAACTTCTAGCATCGGACTGGGCTCCAACAAGTCCAGCCACTGTACTGCTACTGCTAGGGGGGTTATTGGATGTGGTGGTTGAACTAGAAGGAGAAGGTGATGAAGATGATGGTCCAGGGGATGGCTGAGGCACGGAAAGGCCAGGGTGCAATGGTGGTGGTGGGGGAGCAGATGTTACAACTCCTCCAATTACTCCAGAACCACCGGTACTACTTCCTCCTGCAAAATCAAAACGACCCATCCCTGAGTGAAGTTGCTCCTGCGCTAGAGCAGCCTCTGCAGGGTGAAAGGGACGTAAGAATTGTGGATATCCAGAGGCTGAAGTCCCACTCCCACTGCTGCTGCTCATCTTGCTAGACTTGCGTGAGCTTTGTGATGAAGAGGACTGAGTTTGCTGTGGGATAGGTGGAGGCGGCGCGCTCATTTTGGCAAAGATAGATGAGGAATCTGAAAATGCATTACTTCTAGATCCTTGAAGAGAACCTAGTCCCAATCCAGAGAGGAGCGCGCCAGAGGCCTCACCCTGTTGTTGCTGTTGCTGCTGAAGCTGCTGCTGGTGTTGGAGTTGAACCTGCTGTTGGTGCTGCAGCTGCCTTTCCAGCCCCAGGCCTTTGAACTGGTGAGCCTGGTGTCCACTAAGCATTTCTAAAATGTCCATGGGGTGCTTTCCAAACTGGAACATTTCCCTCTTACTGTTGAGGGGTGTTCCTCTGGTTCCTTCCCGTTCCTTTGCTGCTGCGGTAAAAAGGACACCGCTGCTTAATTAACTGATATGCATGAACTGTTCAATTAATCACTAATTTGCTGCTAAAATTAACAAAAAAACAAATATTTGGCTACAAACTTTCTTTTTTTTTCAGAAAAAGCTTGTCTGATGTTCTGACTTTCCAATCCAACTAAGAAAAAGTTTTGCCAGAAGATGTAGCCCATAATTCTTTTGGAAAAATACTTTAAGATTAAATAATTATCTATAAACACATCTAACTAGAAGTGTAAAAGTAACTCAAAAGTGGTGTACACAACATACAAAAGTACATCTACATGTAAAACAGTAACAATATAATTATGAAAATAAATGTATCATTTGCTGCTCATAACAATCTAAAATCTTACCGGTGAGGGAATGCTCTCTTACTTATTTATCTCACAGGCATTCATAGAAATGGTCCCCATTTGTGTGTTCCTTATATATGTTGTCTTTCCAATTCAGTTCAAATCAAAGTGAAAATCTAAAAGCTCAGAGTGCCCACTGGTTGGATCCAACTTCTTTAAGTCCAGGCTGGAAGATCAGGAGCAGAACAAAGTGATATGATTCTCTCGGTCGGTCGCCAGTAGACTAACCTTAATTATAAAAAGAGAACAGAACAATAATATAGTTGGGTTGTCTATCAGCATTTAAACACATTAAAATGTAAATTAACTGATTTAAACAATTATAAAATTATAAAGTAGTTATAAAAGCATGCTGTGTGTAAAAAAAAAAAAAAGAGCTCTGAGGAGACTTACAGAACACAAAAAAGCCCACTTAACAGAAAACAAACCCACTGTTTAACACCCACTGCTTTTGAGCCAATTATTACTGTCTTCTAGCCGATACATAATGCTGTACAACAATCCCAAAAACTACACATGCAAACATGACTAAAAAAAAAATAGCCACTATGCTCACATCCAGAGTCTACACAGGGCTAGGCACTATTGGTAAAATTCAATATCAAAATTCATGAATCAGTCACAATGATGACATTTAAAATTTCATCGAAATAGTGAATGAGCCCGTTCTTCCTGAGCACCGCAGCTCTTCACTAACAGAATGTCTTTAATAACCTGATAAGTCTTCTTTTGCATGTTCCACTTTCTTCTCCTAAAATTAGATCAACGGGCTCATTACACAGTATTGTAACTATTACCAATAAAGAAAGTTATATTCCAGAAAGAAATTTGAAAATACTGCTCTAATTTGTATGGACCTTAAGCTGTTCTTTCAAAACAATATGAAGCCCCCAGCAAACGACACACATGTCACTTTACGATCAAGTCCTAAATAGGATTATGATGATGATTAATGGGGGGGTGGGGGGGGGTTAAAACCATTCAAAAATACTTCATAACATGAATATACTTCTCAATAGTCACTAAAACATGGCTAATCAATTTCAGCATGTCAATAAAGATAGTATAGACCAACATTTAATATATACTGTCCTAAATCTACACGTTATTACCACCTGAACTTGTGCAGGTGAGGAGAACTGACTTCCTCACCCCCTACTGCTAAACATAGTAAGTAAATAAATAATTTATTTTTAAAAAAACAAACAAAAAAAAACAATAATAAAAATAGCAGTGTTGCACTGAGCAAAAAGTAGTTTTCATTATATGCAAAAAAGAAGCCTGAACATCCTCAGGAAACGTACAGAATTATATTATCATTTCTACATTATTATGATCCCTCAGTCAAACACTAACGTACTGTACAACTACTTTTAGTACTCTGGGACCTATCTTGAATCAAAAACAAATCAAATGCAAAAAAGCCCTCCAAATATGGACACTGTTAAAATGTACAGCAGCGGGTCATGCTGGACTAGAGAATAAGGCATGACGTCAGAAGACATTTATACAGTTATTCAAACAAAGTAGAACTTTAAAGCCACGATGATGCATTCACTTCAATTCAGGTGCACTCTTAGGGCGGGCAAAGTTAAGTGAGTCATGTATAAATGTGTGTGTATATACATATATACCTATTTAAATAAATAAATAAATTTGTATATATATACATATTATTATTATTGAACTTATTTGTAACGTACACACGTGTTTACACATGACTGAACTCACCAAAGAGCTGAAACAGGTTCAATCTGGGTACTCCTCTGTAACTCCAGTGAGAAGGGAAGGAGGGAAGAAGCCAAAAAAAGAGCCTTTCACATCCCTCGAAAGCACACAAATGCTTTTTAGAGAAACACCATCAATAATTAAAAAGTTCAAATGTTTCCAAACAGCACGACTTGGGCATTTGAAACATTTACAAAAAACAAAAAAAACTGAAAAAATATCTTAGATGTTCAGTATACCCCAGGAGAGAGAGGGGTGGGGGGTATTAGTGGTTGGAGGGAGGGTGGAGGGAGGAAAGGGGGGGTGAGGTCGGCTGCGTCCAAATCTGAGATCTGTTTGGAAAAACACGTACTTTAGACGGAGATAAAAAGTGCTGTGGCCCTCCAGACAGTCTGTGGGGTGAAGAGGGGCCCCGTCACACGGATCGCTCGTTGTCCGGCAGGCTAGCCAAAATAAAGACGGAGCTCCGAGCGGCTCATCTCGCAGCAAACACAAGTTTTCTACCGAGCGGAGACGAAAAGTAGGACTTGTGCGAAGAAGAGGAGGAGGAGAGGAGGGTTTTAAAAACAAAATGAGACAAAAAAGGGCGCCGGATTGTGCGTGTACACAAAGGAGGTTTCCGATTTCAGGCTAGCAGGTCATTTTTCCTGCTCGTCCCGTCGGGAGCCCGAGCTGCAGGCCTCTCTCCTCCTCTCTCTCTCTCTGTGAGTATGTATCTCTCTCTCTCCGTCTCTCCGAGCCCCCACACCGGGCCTGCTCCTCGCTCAGCTTCCCCACGGCGCCCGCAGCGTGCCTTGCGTCCTCTCGGCTCGCTTTTTCAGCCCGTTTTACCGCCCGATCTCCTCTCCGCCCCGTGTCATTTTCTCTCCGTCCCCGTCTCTTCCTCTGCTGCTCGGGCTCGCTCTCACACTGCTTGCTTCCGGCCACTGACACAGTTCCGGCCGGTGTCGCAACCTAAAGCGTCCGACACCCCTTCAACACAAACAGACAGGCTAGTGTGTAGCTCGGGATTTTTTAAAATATATTTATATATATATTTATTTTTAAATATCGCTTTGTTTCAGTTATTTCGCAAAAGGCTTCTATGCAATACGTGGATTCACTAAATAAAATGAAATAGAGGCTGAAGGCTGACTCAACTCAGCTCCACCAAGCTAATGAGTAGCCCTCGAAGACGTGTTTTTAAAATTATTTCTCTTATTAAATATGGTTTTATTTAATTTTTTTCGCAAAAAAAGAGCGTCTGTGAAATAAGTGGATGCACTAAATAACATGAAATAGAAGCTGAAGGCTGGCTCAACTCTGAACAACAAGCTAACGTGTAGCTCTTAAAGACGTATTTTATAAATTATATATTTTAATTATTTCATATTTTTTCGCAAGAACAGCTTCTATGAAACAAGTGGATACACTAAATAGTGTGAAATAGAGTCTGAAGGCTGACTGAGTGTCTGTCGATAAAATGTTAAAATCGCTTACATTTAAAAACATTTTTTTTTAATAACTGGAATTGGAGAATAATTCGGTCAGTAATGGAGTTTAAAACTGAACAGCTGTCCACAAAACGCCTAAAAATCAGTGTAAGACGTAGTTTGGGGTTGTTTTGGTAATGTCAGACATGCAGTTTGTAAACATGAAGGCGTTAGACGGGCGCCCCCCTCGAACGGGGGTCCACAGCCTCGCATCATCTGTGTCTCACAAACAGAGAATTTCAGCCCCTTCACTCCCCCCGAGGAGGGACGCGGGGAGCTACTCCGTGCCGTATGTGTGTGGATGTCAGAGAGAAGCCCAGTGCCACCGATATGAAGCCATTTTACCAGCCAGGCTCCAGCGGCCCGCCCCTCTCCCCCCGCCGCCCCCCAGGCCTCTCCGACCCGGCCCCTCAAAATGGCGCAGGGCTGTTTGTTCCTTGTGGAACCTGCGACCAAGTGATCAGAGTCCCTCAAACTAGAACAGGCTGATTTAGATTAACTCCATCAAGGTTTATAAGGGTTAAGATTCTTTAAAGACTACTGGAGGTAAATTAATTACAGTGTCATTTGTTCCCTGTTTAAAACTACTGACTGCTGTTTGTCTCTCCAATGGTTTTCAGGGTAAACATTTGTCTCTCCAATGGTTTTCGAGCTACAAATTTGTCTCTCCAATGGTTTTTGAGCTACAAATTTGTCTCTCCAATGGTTTTCTAGGTAAAAGTTTAATTTACAGGGCAGGGTTTTCTGTAAAGAAACTGTCTCTCCAATGGGTTTCTAGATAAAAATTTGTCTCTCCAATGGTTTTCTAGGTAAAGAATTGTCTTTCCAATGGTATTCTAGGTAAAACATGTAATTTACAGGGGAAGGGTCTTCTATAACAAAGCTGAAAGCACAAGTTGGTTAAATTAGATGTGCTAGGCAAACTAGTCCAATGATTTGATACCTCATTTGTTTCCTTGTGGAACCTGCTACCAAGTCCCTCAGAGTTGGTCATGCTGAGTTACATTAACTCCATCAATGTTTATAAGGGCTAGTTTGTTTAAAGATCATGCTCCAGAATTTTGGAGGGAAATTAAAGACACTGTCTTTTGTTCCTTGTTTAAAACTCTTGACTGCTATTTGTCTCTCCAGTGGTTTTCGAGGTAAAAATTTAATTTACAGGGCAGGGTTTTCTATAACAAAACTGTCTCTCCAGTGGTTTTCTAGGTAAAAATTTGTCTTTCCAATGGTTTTCTAGGTAAAACTTTAATTTACAGGGGAAGGGTCTTCTATAATGAAACTGAAAGCATAAGTCAGGCATAGGGGCTGCTTTAAACAGTTGGTTAAATTAGATGTGCCAGACAAACTAGTCCAATGTTTGCTTGTGGAACCTGCGACCAAGTGTACATCAGAGTCCCTCAATCGAGGTCATGCTGACTTCCCTGTTTAAAACTGTCGACCGCTATTTGTCTTTCCAGTGGTTTTCGAGGTAAACATTTGTTTTTCCAACAGTTTTCTGGGTAGAACTCTTTTTTTTTTTTTTTTTTTTTTTTCCAGGGAAGGGTCTTCTCTAACGAAACTGAAAGCCCACCTCCTTCATAGGGGCTGCTTTAACAAGATGGTTAACTTAGCTTTGCTAAACACTCTAGTCCAATGAATTGATGCCTTATTTGTTTCCTTGTGGAACCTGCTGCCAAGTGTAGATCAGAGTCCCTCAGCTTAGGTCATGCTGACTTAAGATTAAATTCAAGATTAAGGTTCAAAAGGGCTAAAATGTTTAAAGACTATATTCCACAATTTTGGAGGTAAATTAAAGGACACTGTCTTTTGTTCCCTGTTTAAAACTGTTGACTGCTGTTCGTCCTTCCAGTAGTTTTCTTGGTAAAAATGTAATTTACAGGTCAGGGTCTTCTATAACGGAACTGAAAGCACAGCTCATGTATAGGGGCTGCTTTAAACAGCTGGTTAAATTAGACATGCTAGACAAACTAGTCCAGTGAATTGAAGCCCCACCTTGCAACTTATAGAACTGATGTGTCAGATAGCACAGCACACCTTCAGATGTCTTGTGGAGTCCATGCCTCAGTGGTTTAGAGCTGTTTCAGCAGCACGGCCTACACAATATTAGACAGGTGGTTTTAATGTTATGGCTGATTGGTGTGTACTAGTTCTATCCTGAATCGTTTGTTGTTTCAGCTCGGTTTCCTCCAGGGCTTCAGTCTGGCACTAAGCTTTTTCTTTCTTTTTTTTTTTTGTTCTGACAAGCTACAACATAGATTCAGTGGGTACAGGGCATAGGAAAGCAACAAGATACTACCCTAAATCTCCCATTAACACTAGAGCCGCTGCATCATCTTCTACAAGGCAAAAAATGTCTCAAGTTTAATGTTCAGGCTAACATATGACATTTTTACTTCCAGACCAAATGAATAACACACTTTATTAGGGCACCAATATCAGTTTGAGACCATATTTGTCATCTTACTTTATATTATTTGAAACATCATTGTATAACTATCATTTTAGATTATAGAGTGTAACTACTTTTTCCTGGGTGACAAACCTTCTGAAGTGCTTTCTGTTTAAAAGTCATTTAGAATTGATCATAATGTCAAATTTAAAATGTGATTATTTACCAGCGCATTCCCAGTCCACCTGCCACTGATGTATACAAGTTATTGCGCTGGTCACAGAACTGTAACGTAGAAATTCCTGATGCAGGTTGTTGAATTTTGTATCAGAACTATTTACAATGCAGGAGGCGTCACTTCAATTGGAAAATACTCATTTGAAATGTTTAGGACTTGAATTCAAGTCAGAGTCGTTGCAAATAATTTACACAGCGTATTTTATTCAGCCAGTTAATATACCATGTATCCTTAAGCCCACACTTTCACAGTACAATCCAGAGGACTGATTTTGTTCTGTTCAGCTGCCAATAGACATTTGCATGGCGTCAGACATACACCAGTCGGGTAACTGAGGCATACTGGTAGCTGGAGTGAGACAAAAAATGACTGTCAGGACACAAGTTTGTATCTGTTTCACTTATCAAATAAACCACTTTTTTAAGTAGATGAAGTAAACTGGGTAGTACAGGTGTAGCCTTCAGCATTTCAGATCGAAAAATAATGGGACAAAGTTCCTACAGACAAAAAAAAAGTTCCCTTTAGTAATCATACACCTCATCAGTGTAATAAAAACTGAGGAATGTGGTGCTGTGCGGTTCTAACCTGGTGGTATTAGAATTGTTATTACTGTAAAAGGGCAGAGTTTGATAAACGGAATACCATAAAAATCCTGAAGCAACACACACTACCGTGAGACTCACTGGCGCAGATTGCGATGTCTTGTTGTAGTGACGGGGAGTTTATTTTCCAAAAGCTTTTTAGAAAAAAAAGTTTTATTGGGAACAACATCACACTAAGTCATGCCCTACATCATTTGTGTGTCTGTAATAAACAACCGAGTCCAAAATCAAGATGTAAAAATGTTTATGGTTAAAAAATACTTTAGTGAATGCAGGTTTGAAAATTATTACATTTATTATGGAAGCTTGGTCCAAAAGAAAAAAAAAAAAACTCACATGAAAAGAAAAGAAAGGAATTTCTGGTTTTTTTAAATCTCCTTAGGTTTTCTGAAATGCACATTCTCTGACTTCTTACAAATTCGATAAAAGTCAGATAAAATGTGAGATTCAGCATTCCAAAAACAGACACTGAACTACACACAGGCACAGAAATACAGACACACAAACAGGACACACACACACACACACCTTGACATCAAAAGTCAGCAATATGACATCATCAACACTGGCTTTGACATCTTCATGCTTTTTGTCTTTTCAATTTGATTGCATCTGCTTTTTTTGTCAGTAATTACAAAGGTTAGGATCCACTAGAAACTTCAATAGTAACCAAAAGGGAAACGGAAGTCACAGAAACATAAGCAGAATAATGGATGGGGATGAATTAAGAATATTAATCATAATGATAACATGTGCACGTAAACTGACATGTATACACATCTGAACACTGGGAATTCCTTTGATAGTTTTTTTGTTCTATTTTTTTATGTGATACTTCAGTATAAAGAAAATTTTAAATACTTAATTTGATTTTCAGGGTTATGGGCCTGTATTATAGCCGCTCAATTTTCTGCTGATTTCTGTCATATGGATTTTCAGTTCAGTCTAGTCCTGGTCACCCACCACAACATTGTCCATTTTGTGAGTATACAACAGACAAATATACAGAAATCTTTAAAGAAAAACCAATGCTTTTCAGAATATAATATACAAAAGTCAGCCTGCTGATTAATGGGAGAATGACGCATCATAATGTGTTTTAAGCTGTTTAGCTTGACAGAGTACATAATTAGCTATGGTAGAACTTGTTCTGCATTGTTTTCCACACTCGTAATGATAGGTAATCTTTTTGTTCTAAACAGCTGTGTCGCTTACAATGACACATAGTAATGATCGGTTAAAAAAATGTTGACCAAACACAGAAGCACAGACATACAGGGAAAAGTTTTAGAATAGCCCTTGGAATAAAGTGTCCACTGTATGCCCCATCCCCTTTTCCCATTCACCACTGACTTTATACAGTGAACAGCTGCAGTTAGAAATTTTGTGAGAGTTTGATCTTTGTTGATAATAATGCATGCTCATAATTAATTTGTCTAACTCTTACACTCCCATGATAACAGACCAACAGGACCCTGACTGGAAAAGTCGTACACAGCAGTCCCTTGACTGGTCAGACATGCATGAAAAGGCTTAACGCCTACTGACTAATTACTACCAGATACTGTATGCTGGATGGTTCTAGTCAATAACTGTTTCCTTCCTCTAGATCGAGTCTCCCTCTAGTCTTCCCAAATGCTCTAAATATTTGCCACGAGTGCACAATTTGTACATGAATCAAAGATCACCACGACCTATTGCTTTCAGAGGTACCTTTTCAAAGATAACATCAAATAGTCAGGAGCCTTCAGTAAATTCTAAGACAACACAAGCTTCCTCCTTCCACTTTCTGCCATGTGTTCAATTAAATCCAACACGACTCTTCCCCAATACAACTCAGAATTATGACGTTCATATTCCAGGAAGATTGGAGAAAGGTTTCTTTCCTATTTATTTCACTCTTTCACTTTCTTTTCCTCTGAAGATGTTGCCTCCAAAATCTTAATTTACAGAACATACAGCCAACGTAAGTAAGGGAACCTTCTTAGTTCATTTAGTTTCATCTCAAAAACACATTCGAGGGTTTATGCTATCCTTGTTTCTTAGCAACGTGCAGCAGGGGGCAAAAAAGGGATCCGCACGTGTATTGTCTCACATCTTTCTCTCTCTGAGGTCCCAGCAATACACCCATATCCCTCGCTATGAGCTTCACACCCTGCATCTGTTCACACTATGAACATTTCCTCCCTTCCCTTCTCTCCACTTCGTTCTTCGTTCTCACTCTAAGCCTTCCTAAAAGCAGCCCTCCCCTCTTTCATTTGAGCAAATGCATCTCAGCATCTCACTCTCTACCAAGCCCTTTTCTGTCTTCTTTCTCCCTCGTTCCTCCCTCACACAGTGACTTCGTTCTTACTCCCTGTCCGCAGAGCCTGGCCGCCTCCGCTGCCACCCCCTCCCCCGCCTCCTCCGGGGAGGAAGTGCAGCTGTTCTATGGTGTTCTGCCGCTTTGTGGCGAAGGCCATCCTGCGGGCGTTGTGGCCCATGGTTCCAGCTCCACCCCCAGAGCTGTGCCCCTCCCCCCAGCCCAGCGTGCCAGCCCCATGGCCAGCTGGCATGGCAGCAGCAGTGCTATGCTCCTGCTCACGGCCAGAGGTCGGGTGCGAGTTCATCTTGATCATGTGGTGGCGGTCGAGCGAGGGTGTCACGCACACGTTCTGCTGCGACTGCGCTTTCTTGTGGTGGCTGAGATGAGACATGGTGGACATCATGCCCCCATAGTCACCCATCCCACCCCCCATCATTCTCTCCTCTAGATGATCAGGGGACACCAGGAGGCGCTCGTGGGACTTTCGCAGTGCCTGGGAGTTGGAACTCTTGCTGGTGGTCATGGCTTTGTAGTACTGGTGCTGCTGGTTCTTGGAGAGGTGAGAGAGGGTGTTTCCTTCTCCCAGGGCCAGAAGCTGGTCTTGAGACAACACCCGGCGTGGTGGCTTGCTCAATGTCTCAAAGGTGGGGCTGTATGGCGACTGGGGCAAAGGGTAAGGGTTTGGTGTGGAGGTAGAAGTAGGTACATATATTCGAGTGCGGGATGAATGCAGAGGCAACGTTCCCCGTGCCCCTAGAGTGTACTCACCACCCCAGGGCAGGTGATGTTGGGAGGAGTGGAAAGAAGGTGGTGCATTGTTGGGCCGTCTCTTTGAGGTATAGTAACCTGTATACTCGTCCAGATCTTTTTCTGTAATTAAATGGGAGAAAAATTAGATGGAAAAATTAGTTTGAGTTGGTTCATAATAGTGAATTGAAATACTTTCACAGTAAAAATAAAACATCTTAGAAAGTAGTTTCATATTAAAAAAACTTTTTAAAAAGTGTAATGCACATTAATGCAACAAGAATTCATTCCAAGGAGTTGTAATGCTGTTCCGTTTACAATGAAATGCTTGCATAATCTAGTAACTTAGCTACTAGTAGCTTTACAGGAGAAGTAAAGATCTAAAGATTTTGGAGTATGTCTGTTGGTCAGTTTCTCTCTCTCTCTCTCTCTCTCTGTCTCTTTCTCACACAAACTGTTTAAAGCAATTTATCTCAGCAGTGAGTTTCTTTCTATCAGCAAAAACACAAGTTACTAAATGCAAAGCTGGTCAGAAGAACACAGATTTAGTTCTAGATTTATCCTCAACGCCTCCAGCCATTACATGAAATTCTATCAGCAGTGCACCTGATTTAATGTGAAGTCTCAATTGTGGCAAACCAGTTATTTGATGGTAAAAACATGTAATGCTGGGCCATGAGGAGAGATCTGGAAATGGCTAAGTGACTACATTGACATACATAAAGTCACTATTTACTGGATTATTGTTATTTGTATTTATTCTAATATTAGATTAATAACATTGGGTTTTTTTTTTCCCTAGACTCAGATTTGGCAGATTTTCTTGTCACAGAGTGCACCCAGACAATCAACAGAAGTGTCCCACGTATCCCACACACATAGATACTCACCTAGTCTCTTGAGGGAAGAGTAGCGGTTAATCTCGGGTTTCATAACCGTTTCGTATGATGGAGGGAGCTGGGCCAGGTTGTGGAAGGAATGAGAGAATGTTGGATGAGGACTCGTGTTGTTGGCCTTGCTGGAAAGCAGAGTTCCCATGGAGGCCAGCTGAGCGTTGTTCATCCGTGGTACTCGCTCTGATAGAACAGAGTACATGCAGTGCATGAGCATTTTGCACAGCAGAGTGTTTCGCTCTCTAATCTCAGTGTGCTGATGTGCTGTTTAAAAAGCTCCGTGGCTGCCTGCATATTTGCAGAGGTATGTTGTGCATTTTGTTCTCTCAGAATGGTGAATCTGCTGCCGTGGAATAAAGGATATTGGAAACTGACTAAATCGAGGTAGCAGCAGCAGAAAATGTTTTTAAATATCTAAAGAATACTGAACTTTAGAGATAACCGATAATTACATTATACAGAACAATTCACTTGTTAGTTGGAAAGGTAGCAGCTTCATACAATACAAAATATAAAAGCACATTAAATGCACACATAGCACATAGCAAAGTCTACTTGTGTTTTTAATATACTTTTTTTTTTTTTAAAGGTAAATGTATGGAGCACGGCCCAACCGTCAAATAAAGTGTTAGGATGAAAAGACTGTGCCCATCTGTTTCTGTGATGTGGCATATTTTTTCCCACATGGCCATGCTTTTGTGTTCTATAAATATGCCACACAGGTTCACAAGCGTGCCTACACACAGACTGAAGCCTAACCAACTCTACAAACAGGCACTCAGTGCCCACATTAAGAGGTGAATGTGATGCACATCTGAAGTGAGATTACAACAGGGTAGAGGCAGTTTGTTTGTGAGCGTGGGGAGAAAGGAGAGAAGGGGAAAAAAAACACACTCATACAGAATTAGAGGGCCAGCACAGCTGAAGCATGAGTGGTGACACGCACTGAATGCACACGCACAGACGGGTCACGGGCCACACATACATACAGCTGTTTCAGGAAGCTTGCTTACATACATGAACATCCAACTCACCTGTAAATTGACTTTTTGATGAAAGCTCTATCGCTGATACACACTCACACACATATACACACATGTACATTTACTCGCTATATCAAGCCTGTTGCTCACGCGCTGCCTGTGCGCTTTGGCTTACCAATAGTAGCTGTGTGTTTGGGGCTGGACCCAGGCTGGATTAAATTGTGTTTCCCAACTGCAAAAAAGCAGAGCGAACACTGACGGACTCCCGTCAAAAAAAAAAGCGTGTGTGAATGGCCAGCGCAAAGGCTGACTTAATCTTCTTGCCATTGGTTTTTATGTGCTATAGTGTCTAGTACTTCAGTCTGGATCGTGAATAAAACTGATTCATGTCTGACTCAACCTATGATCTTCATAGTTCAGTCTTTACATCCCCTTCAGCGCCCTCTGCAAGTCTATACATTCTGTCCTTCTGTGCCTCCAAACTCAAAGAACTCCATTAATTACTTTCTAATGGGACTCTAATGGGATTTCTCAATTTTTCTAATCCCAAACCAAAAACTTGCACACCTCAGCTCTGTAACCTCTGTTGCAACAACTTGTTTTTAGAACTCAACAGTTTCTGTTCTCTGCAGCCCCAGTGAAACTGGAATGGATATGGGCCTTACAAAAATTGTGGCTCCTGACAATAAACACAAGTAAATAGAGTTTCTAGAGCTGGACAGATCTGGTACATTATTAAGTAATGACTTTGAACGTAAAGATGTGGCCAGTCACCCTCGTCCTGGAGATCTAACATTTCTGCAAATTTCACCTCTAACACAAATCTAATACACCTCATTCAGCTAATTAAGGACCTCTGAGTGCAGTAATTAAATGGATCAGGTGTTGCAGCTAAAGTCTGCATGCAGGTAAATCTCCTGGAACAGGGTGATCGCTGACCTAGAATATACGGGTGACAAAATAAAGGAAAAACCACAATAACTGATTGAGGTACAGATGCTTCCACACTGGTGTACTACATGATATAACATGCTTTGGGAGATTCAGTCACAAAGACTAGTCAATTGTCTAGCGTTTCAACAGAAACAGTAATTTAAGTCTAAGCTAATTTATTATTTTTGTTTTTTGCCAGTTTTATGATGTAAATCATTTACGCACAGTCAGTGCACTCACACGGTATGTGAATGCTGCTGCTACATCAATACCTAAACCATGTCATATAATTACGCATGACTTAGTGTGCTAAATAGCCAGTTGCCTCTCACTACACTGAATTTGATTGATGTTATGTAAATGGGCAGCTGATTTTTCATTTATGGCTTTAAATGTTTGGCCTATTAAAGAGAATAAGGTTATTAAAATGGCAACTTAGCTGATAGAAACTACTGGAAATATCACTGTGTTCATTTCGCCCACAACAGGGGTTAATAAACGGCAAATAAACTGATTCTGATTTCTTTAAAACGTCTGTCCACCATCGTAAAGAAATCAGAATCATCCATTACAATTCAAGACTAGTGCATCCATAATAAACAGTGTTGGAACTGGCTCATGTACAGAGGGTAATGCCCCTGCAATAGTGTGAGGTAAAACAGAAGAGCAACTATTCCCCAGGTGACTGAGAACTACAACTACATAGAGAGGGATATTACAGCACTGCAGTGCATAAAGCTCTCATTATAACGAGGAAAGACCATCTGAGAGCTGTGCAAAAATCAGGCACTGATCTACAGAGATGTGGGAAAAAAGAAGTGATACTGTCAGATGAGTCATCTTTTAGCATATTCTCCACAAGTGGGTAAATGCTTGCGTGGCGTGCACCAAGAGAACAGTACAGGCCTGAATACCTGACCCCTACAGTGAGGAGGTTCAGTGGTTCTGTGTTTCACTGGGAGCCATTTTGCAGGCATGGCTGGGGTTCAGTTGTACCCTGTGCTGCATTCAGGTGGCTTGTGGTGGCCCAACACTTTACCATGGTATTTTTTCCTTTATTATGTCACCCTTTTGTCTTCCTTTCATCATAACAATTAAGGGACACAAATATGGTGGGAAGCAGGGGTGTGCTTTTGGCAAATCAGATTAAGTGTGATTTCTTTATGGAGTCCCACTCCACATTCTCTATTAATTGCCTGCTGGCTGCATGAGGAAGCTCTGGGGCTTGTTAAGCAACATCTAGGTCTGAAGGATAGAACTAAGGCCTTCTGTACTTCTTTGTAAATTCAATGCACTACAATGTTCCTTGCTGCTCTATTCTACGATACTGTAACTCGTTATATACACCTGTATATCTTGGATATACACTAAATAGTGATAGAGGTAGATGGAGATACAAGTTAAGATGAGCCAGGGTGCTTTACTTGCCATTCAGAACTACACAACAGCGGGAGGGAACTACATATCCCATGATTCAGTGCACTATTAAAGTGTCAATACCAGTACCAAAGAGTCAATGCATATCAAAATGCAATTTTCTACTCCGTTATCCTTTTGCTTCTGTACATATTCATGTATTATATATAATAGATCTGTCTCTTAATAACATTTGTTAACTCTACAAATGTTAATCGTGTGAAAACCTAAAATAATTCTGCTCATTATTTTGTATTCTGTGTCTAACATAACTCATAATTATTTGGAAATAATAAAATAATACAATTTTCCAAAGCAAAAAAATGTATAAAGTAACTGCATTGTTTATATAAATCAGAAGCTGTTCTTACAGTGATCATAATATTTTTCATACCATTGTAACCATATTCGCCCATTCAATCCCTGAACCATATTGCTTGCATTATTGCTGGTATCATAATTGTTCCACTGCCCTATACCACTGAACTGTTGTAGGGATGGTGTGAATAAACACATCTTTAAGTCTGTGTGCACAAGACTCACTCCGGTTGTCTTTGCTCTGGAGGATGGGGGTGTAGAGGTTTTTGGACTGCCGTCCCAGAGCAGCTTCACTGGTGGTGGCAGTGGTCAAGATGGTGCTATTGTTCCTCTCACCCGGCTGGACTGGGCTCGACTGATGACGCAGGATATCAACCAATGCTCTGAGAAAACAAAAGGACAGAAATGGAAAATGGCAAAAAGACTATCTTTCTCATAAATTACTCATTTATTTAGGACTGGCCTGAATAGCATTGTACAGGTTTTAAAAATGTGTTGGTATTTCCCAAGAGTGCTCAAATACTTTTTTTTTTAAACCATAATTTTTAACTTTCCCCCCTAAGGTTCAGTTCAAAATATATGCATTAGGTGGCTATAATGTAATACAGTTTGCTGAAGCCCAGCTGCTCACAGACTGTGTTACTGTAGAACTACCTCATCAGAGACTCAGATAAGTAGTTCTCAGATAAGTATAACTGTGCTTAAATATCTGAGATGAGTAATCAAACTTGTCTTGCTTTCAAACCACCTTTTTTTGTACATTTTACACTTTCCTTGTCAACTAACAAATTAGTGTTCCACCATGTGATTTCTCAGGCTTCTCTGCTCTTTTAGCTTCAATGGCCACATAGTGTAGCTTTTTGTGCGATGATTTGAGCCCTTCCTACGTTTTCCATATAGTAACAGTTGCTTTTAAATGACATGTGCGGATGAAATGTGTTGTATTCAGGCCAGCCCTAGATTTATTGTTGTTTTCCTCTATCTAGTCCATACTCTAGGCCACCTTCAAAAACTAAACGCAAGTAACTTGTTATTACTCTATATAATCCAAAGTGTGATACAAAAATGACAGTTGCGTTTAAGAAAAACGCTTTAGTGACTCTTGTACTGTCCCCGACAGCCCAATCAGTTTTAAAAGTCACTCACCTAGGCATGTTAATGTCTCGGTTCCTGGGTCTGCGGGAAATCTTGTGGCAAGCCACTTTCACTCCAATGGCTACAGCCAGCGTGAAAGAGATGACACCACCAATGACATAAGCTGTATTGTTGCTCTGCTGCTGCAGTGGGTTGAAGCCCGGGTCAGAATGGCTTGGGGGCTGGGTGGTAGGCACCTGTGTGTTTGCCCAGACAGGTGAATTGTAATTGGTGCAAGAGTCCTGATCCAGCCGGTTGCGCTGATGCTCACAGCAGAAGCGGTAGTGGCAGGTGCCACAGCAGTAGATGTAGGTGCCCTTAGTACAGTTAAAGGTGTTGTCAAACTGGCCCATTACGTCATAGTAGCCCCGGCACACATCAACGTCCACCAGTCGGCGGGGTGGTGGCGCCACTTGTGCGGCCCCCAGCGGGGGCTTCAGGGCAGCTGTCACATTGCGAGGGAGCATGATTTGGGGGAGGGGTATTGGGGGGATCTCAGCCACCTCAGGTTCCACTGCCATAGCTGCTGCTTGCTTTTCCTGTCCCTTCAGAAAAGGGGGAGTCTCCTTGCTCCGGCTTTTCAACAGAAGCAGCAGGGGCCCACCACTGGCTGAGAGTTGTTGTGAGGTAATAGCCACTGTGGAAACCACATGGTCCAACAGGAGGACAAAAAACAAGATGGCAGCAGATGGCATTTTGATGCTGGGGGCTTCTTTTTTTTTTTTTTTGTAAAAAGAAGAAGGACGTACACTTGTGTACAAAAGAGTTCTCAGACCTACAAAAGACTGGTTTACTGAGGAAAAGTCTATCAAAAGTTATGCGCCACTGTGACAATATATGAGAAATAGGCAAGAAGTTAATTTCCGTTTAAATGTGCATACACTGGTATGCAAGTTATTCAATATGCAAAATGCACATTTAAATTTGCAACTTCCGGTTGATGATGTCTGTGTGTAAACATATTACTATGGAAAATATCAACATCAGAAATGCACACAGAGTTAAAATATTTATACATTTCCAACTGAACTTTCAGTTTTTTGCTTGTTTGAACTTATTGTGGCTATGGGCATGAGCAGAGAGAAGGAATGTTTTTTACAGATACATTTGGTTCAAACTGAAATAATTACAAATAATTTAAATTGATGGAATGTTCTGAAAAATCCTGGGAATGGTCTAGACAAAAAAATTCAATGCTTTGCTGAGGACAATTTCACATCCTAACAAAAACTCTATGTTAACAGTGTAAACGTTAAAAGCATCACTAAAGCACATCAAGTTAACAGGTTAATTTACTTTTTAAATACAGTTTATTTAAGCTTCTCTCACTGAACTACCACACTAACAGCTTGCTCCACATGTAAATTAGTCCACCTTAAGAGGACATGTAAACATTTCTCTTCGAGTGTAAACTTTATATCTTGAAGTATAATTTTACTTTAACCCTATTTTTGACAACTGTTCTTGCTTCTAGTTGGCACTTTAATTGCTCTACACAACTACTCAAACTGAAGACCTCTATGAAAAGAAATGATATTAACTTCAGTAAAAACCTGTTACTGTACTGGTTTAGCTCTTACTTGAACTGTAAACGATTTGTGGCAGCTCCGAAAATTGACGCGTTGTAAACAAATCTAAAAGGGCTGACGTATTTGGCAGTGTCAATGAAAATAGCCAAGCAAAAAAAAAAAAAAAAAAAAAAAAAAAAAAAACTTTCAAGCTTCTAGATAATCCACAGTAAACCACAGTCCAACTGATCACAATAGGTTAAGTTCACGATCTGTGTGCATACAAAAATACAACCTCTGTGTTAAGGAAGTTATTGAGGCTACAGGAAACTGCAAGAGTGTACAGTAAGGAAATAACCTCAAAGAAGTGATCGCAAATGAAAACTCTGAATTTCAAAATGAAGGAAGAGCTGATCTTTTTTCTAAAGGCGATACAAGAAGACGGCGGCTCATCACAAAGTCTTCAGAAGAGTTCTGTCAGTCAGGGTACTTGTAAAAGGTACCAAGCAGCATGTGTAGTTCTTGACTTGACAACAAGTCAAAGATGATGTGTGTGTTTGTTCATCTATGTCAGAGGTGCCAAAGGAAATGGGTAGGGAAGGGTGGATGAAGTGGAGTATACGAGAAGACCAGAAGTTTTCTGCCGAAGGGTCTAGGTGTGTACTCTTTCGCGTGAATGTCTCTGCTCTGGGTTTAACTCAGCCCAACAGAATAACACAAACTGTGGCTTGGGCCCAGTTCTGGCTGGACAGCGCGACTGTGCCCACTGAACAGACATGAACGAAGTGGGATTCATTCGTCAATATGGAACACGTGGAGGGCAACAAGCAAACACAATACTGACCCTCTCAGCCAAATCAATTAATCTATTCTGTGTACTGAGGAGTACTTTCACTTCTTCCAAATAGTAGAAACTAGTGGAAAATTTAACAGATTACTCATGTAAACAGGTTAAAGCCACAGATTGCGTGCTGGTGAATATGGCAGAATGCACCCGTGCCACTACTGGTCTCTAAAGTATCCCTGAATGTACCTGTGCACCTGTGCTTCTAAAGCAATGTCATATTTTTCACAGTTGCAAAACCCAATCTAAACTGTCACGAAGGGCCTTATTATAAGCATGGCTATGGGGACTATGGCTTCTGCGACAGCAGGGATATTAACGTTAGCATGGCTATGGGGTGTATGGCTTCAGTGTTCTGTTTTGTTTTGTTTTGTTTTGATCCCTTTGGAGGCGAAAATACTCTTAAGGGCTTTGTTTTAAATGTGCACAGTGCGCAGAAATCAAGGAATAAAGAGGGGAAAAAAAATTCTCATGAAAAAGCAGAAGCAGAGAATGGCTCAGAGGTCATATGATGAAGTAGACACAGGCGAGGGGGACAGTCGACTAATTGAGAAAATTAGCAGCAGGTCACTTTGGGGAGTTTAATGAGGCTTGTGCTGGCCATCCATCAAGCCCAACCGCCCATCGATCAGTCAGTCCAGGGCAACTTCACCCAGTGAGAGAGTATGGTAGCACGCAGGCTAATGCACTGCTAACTTCCACTCGTAAATAAAGCACTTCGAACCAGTAATGCACTATTCTCCTTAATTCTAGGAGCAGCAACTGTTTTAAAAAAAATCTTTTGACCACTTGTTCTTGGGCAATTGCACTCAAATGTTTTCTTCTTGACTACAATTTGCAGTGTTCTGGTAGGATAAACACTTAAGAAAAGAGGAAGTTCATGCAAAATGTAATGGAAATGGTTAAATATCTTTTGACAAATAGAATTCAATGGTGGGGGGAAAAAAAATCTCAAAATTACAGTTGTTTCTCTTTTTTTTTTTTTGCTTCCGCTTGGCACAGTTAATGTTTGGCACAGGTTTTGGTTGCGCTTTTAGAAGAAAGAAGAAGAACAAGAAGACAAATACTTCAATCCGTGCAAATCAACATCCCTTTGCAAAAAACCCCTGGCTCATAAAAAGAAGAACAAAACCATACGCTATTCAATCCTCATTAAAAAAGAAAGACTTCTCTTCCTGGCTGGGGCTCCAGTCATCCTCATCCACACTGATGGCTCTTTCAGCTAGTTCTTCTTGGCTTCTGTGTTCCTTTGTTAATCTTGGATTCTCACTGAAAGAAAGGGTAAAGTTCAAAATGAGTGAGAATCCTAATTCTTGGACACTGAGCAATAGATGTCAACAGAATACACTGTCTGTTAGCTGTCGACACCTAAATGTTTTGACAAATATTACCATTGCAGAGCTTTACACTTTTATTATAAAAGAGGTCAGCATGTAAGACTGATTACAAACACTTTTGTAAGAAAGGGATTCAACCGAACCATGTGCAATTTCCTCGTATTTCTGATGTCACCCATAATTTATTATTGCAGTCTCCATTGATTCTTAGAATTTCTGGACAGAATAATGATATACTCTCTTTAACCAGGTCTTGTAACAGGACTTGAGGCATATTATATAATTATAGGGACATATAAATAATTTGACAGATCACTGGTAAGCTAAACAAATACATAATAAATAATCTTCAATGTAAATTCGAATGTATATTCCTGGGTATTCAATAAAAACACAATTGAGGCAGCACTTTTTCTGATTTAGCAAAAAGGTTTCCACTCTCATTCATGATGCATTAGACTAAACTACCTATCACACTATAAAAGCGTATACCAATATTTCGATTGTTGAATGCTATCGGACTTCGATATTATAGCACCTAAAAAATCACTTTAGTACCACATGATGGCCAGTAATGATAAGTTAGGTCTCATTCAGTACCAAACTTTGAAACTCAAGTAGTCATGAATGTTTTACTTGTAATTGGCTGCCTAAATTCAGTGTAAGCATCCACAAAAACACTCTTGACTCTTGGAGCAAGGACGCTCACTTGTTTTGTGTTTTTGTACCAGCAAAATATCACAAAATTGGTTTCAAATATGGTTTAACCTAACTAGAACTGAGACGGTTGACATGCACAAGAAGAATGAGTTCAAAGACACACAACACAAATTTATAGCACTGTCTCAACCCTTAATAAACAGACTTTAAGATTATCCGACGCTGATGTAATTTTTGAAATAGATTTTTAAAACGTTTTGTAAATTTTTTTTGAAAATGTTGAAAATATGGATCTAAAAAAGAATTCAACATCCGGATTTTTAGTAGGGAAATATTAATTTTAGAGTAGCATATGACTTTTGTATCAATTTTTTTTGTATTTAATAATTTGTATCAGAATGTGAAGAATACACAATTCTACCTTCTACAGTTAAATTGTCTACCAAGAAACACTGACCACATGACAGCAATAAAATAATAAAAGCCATTTTGTGAGATTCACACAATTTTTATCTTTTTTTAAAAAAATAAGCCCTGAAGCTAACTCATTATTCTCCTCATCAAAAAAATCACTCTTGCTGAGAAAACCTGAACAAATTAGAGGAGAAACCTGAAGAAAGTAGGTGATTCCCGACAGGTGTACTGCATAAGCTCTTAAGACCCTACCATGCTGCCTTTGTAGCATGTTTAAAAATGCTGAGCAGGCCCAAGTGACCTATGTACTTTGTTAACCCTTTAAACCACAACAGAATTTAAAAAAACACTGTTGTTGATTCTGAAGTGTTTCCAGATTAAAGGCTTATTTATCAATGAATCAAAATATTTGATCATAAAACCAATAGGAAATGGCATATACTCAACAATGGACATGACATTAGGCTATTAGAAGTCATTTCATACCTGGGCAACATAAACTAAAGGCAGAATACATCACCCTCCACTCTTTGACTTTGAAAAATATTCCCTTTTCTTTAAAAAAGAGCTGATGAAAGATGAGTTGATGAATGATGTTAAAATGGCAAATGATGTTTAGACAAAGAGAAACAGTCAATTACACAATCATTATTCTGGCTCTAGGTCAAGCTTTGACTGCAGAACGACATTCAGATGAGAAAGCTGAACACGTGCTTGGTTACACATAAAGCCCCACTGAGCTGAGAGATGGAGACAAACACTCAGTCATTCAGACTCATCTATCTACTTAACTGACAGAACATTACTTCTGACACTGCATCAGAACAATTTCTGTGCATCTTCAGAACGCCCACTGGAAAAAGTGATACATTTACAAACCATTTGTTAAAAACCAAAAACTGGAATACTGAAAACGAACATTCTTAAATTTTATTATAAGCCTGTATAATGCTGTTTGGGCCAGCCCTACACATTATAGCAGGGTTACATGGTATAAACCCCTCATTAGAAAGATGAATGCACATTTGAGAGTTCAGTGGCGTAAAAAACTTCAAGCACTGGTCTAGAGAGGTAGAAAAAAGGTGTATGGTCAGTTTTAAAGGTGCAAGATGAATTTAACGATTCTGGCAGCTTGTGGCTTGAAATCGCATTGATTGTTTTTTCTTAGAGGCTACATTTTTACTTTTGCCTGACAAGAAAAAAAACACTCAAACTCTCAAACACTCAGAGTACTTTTCACTCTTTGTTGCAAATAAATCTAGGTCTCTATCCAACCTAAGCATTTTCATTACACATCTAGTAATCATTAAGGCTTTGATCAAACACTGGGTTCACACAAAACATTTCTGAAACCTAGCAAGTGGCGTTTGTCTGAAATATGGGTGATACCATTTCATTGGAGCGCAGGAAAAGGAATCAAATCTAGTTCCTTGAACATTTAAAAACATCACTGAATTTGTTTATAAGCCAAGACAAAAAAATGTGACAAAAACAAGACTTCCAAACCAGAGACAAGCAAAGAGCCAGGCAAAAGCTTGTCAAAACACTCTACGTTACAGTGGGTGTTTTTAATTGAGCTCTCTGATTCAAAGTGAAATTTTCACCACATTTATTATCAGCTGTGGAGTTTTTGGCTGCTTACACATTCCTAGTCTCGCAGGGCAGCCGTGTTGTAACAAGAACAATTGAGACAACCATGAGAAATTTTGGGCAACATTTTGGAATGCAAACAGTCTGAATTTTCTAAATGAATCCAACACCTTGTCAAGGCCTTGTGCTGGTGTTATGGCTTTTTCCTTAAGATGTAAAAGGATGATGTACTAGAGGAATTACAGGTCTTAGAGGCGTACCCTTATTTGCAGCACAGAATTTAATTATGGGCCCCCACGGCCCCACAAGACAATCATGTTCCGAGCAGAACAAGGCATACTTGTTACTTGTCACCACAAAGACTGCAGCACAACTTTCCATCGGCTAAGTAGACTGTGGGATCAACCTAGGGTGTGTTTAAGAGACACTTAGGTTCATGCATACAGATTATAACAGAGTAAAACAGCCATACATAACTTCCTTACAAAACAAGATACCTAGATTTTTCAAAAATCTCAACCATTGCTCCTCCTCGACCTTAATCAGGAATGGGGTTCCACTGTCCTCAGGCCATTTTCTAACCCTTTCTATTAGATACAAGACAAACTGATGGACTTGCACTGATCAGCCATAACATTAAAACAACCTGCTTAATATTATATAGGTCCCCCTCCTGCCACCAAAGCAACTCCTTTGAGGAGTGGACTACACTAGACCTCTGAAGGTGTGCTGCGGGATCTGGCACCAAGATGTTAGCTGCCGATCCTTGAAGTCCTGGAAGCTGTGAGGTGGGGCCTGAATGAATCTGACTAGTTTATCCAGAACATCCCCACAATGCTCAATGGGATTGAAATCTGGGAAATCTGGAGTCCAAGTCAACACCTTTCATGAACAATATTTGCAGTGTGGAAGGGTACATTGTTGAAAGAGGCAACTACTATCAGGGAATACTGTTGACACAAAGTGGTGTACTTGGTCTGCAACAGTATTTAGGTTGATGGTACGGGTTGATGATAAGTAAGAGGCACATGGATGCCAGGACTCAAGGTTTCCCAGCAGATCATTGCCTAAAGCATCATGCTTCCTCTGTTGCCTTCTTTCCATATTGCATTCTGGTGCCTTCTGTTCCGTCTGTTCACATGATTTGAAAGAAAACATGATTTATCAGACAAGACTACCTTCTTCATCTTTAGGAATTAAGGGACATAGCCTGTTAGGTAGAAATTCCAAATATATCATGGTATTGTTAAGTTAACGAATTTGTTCTTCCTGGATAATAGTATTATTTGTTAAAATAATGTCTTACAAACTTTAAGCAGTTTGTTTTAACTGGACTATTTTCTTTTATTCTGCTTACTACAGAAAGTGATTCTTAAACAGTACTGTAAACATCAACCTTACAGAAATCACAGTAACAGACTTTTTTTTAGTTTTTTCAAGCTATACACTGCAATTAGTGTTGAGATACAATACTCAAATGAAAGATCAAGATTCACATCATGTTTCACCTGCCTTCAGAACAAGCCTGCATACGTACACCATTAATCTGCACAGCTAAAGCTGCATGGATTATAGAGACAAGCCACAAAAGTGGTTAACAGTTGCCAAAGGAAGTGATTTCCTTTTTTTGCTGTAATATAAATGTAATGTCAATACTCACTTTCTACAATTGTACTTAACATATTAAATATGTGTTATCAAATATGTTACACATTTTACTTAATATTGTTCTTATTGCCTCATGTGAGTGCCTGTGATGTTACAAACAAGGCAAAAGTTGTTCTCTTTGGTTAAGCCATCGGAAACCAGACAACAAAACAGCAAAGAGCCTTCAAGTCTGTAATTTGTAATTCTGCTCCTTGCACTGGTCGCTCCTGAAAGACCTGATACAGAATTCATAAACTCCATCTTTCACACCTGCCATCAAAAGTACCTTCTTTTAATTTCACCCAGTAAAACAACTTTTAGCACCATGCACAATCAATGCACAGAGTCATTTTTTTAATGCACTCTTTAAGTCAATAAAGTTCAAGTCATTTTCTGTTCAGGAACTGTTTTTTCCTAGTCCGAGACCAGGAAGGAGAAATTACTATTGATTAATCCTAATCTGCACTTCAGGTGTCTTTGGATTATCAGCATTTAGAGTCTGGTATTGTAATGATTATTAAATTGTGCAAAGCTATACCAAATGCCTTTCATTTTCTAGCATCTGTAAAATCAATGCAAGCATCTCACAGAATGTGTCGCTTTACAAACTCTCCAAATGAAGTGAATTAAATCAATGAACAATTTCATAGGCATTGATTTAAGGTTATTTGCTTTATAGGGAGTTATTTGGCTTATAGGCTGTGTTTCTTCATTAAATGTGGTCTGAATCATTCTCACATTCATTCATGATCAAAAGGTGCAAATTGTTCACTGAATATGCATACGCCACATTTTAAGCACATGGTAGCGTGACCTCGGCTGTCTCACATATTGAGTCATATGCTAAAGCCATCTTAATGATGAGTAACAGTTTCTACCATCGCATACGCTTTAGACTCCACACTTACACAACAAGTCATGTTGGCTTGACTGATGCAACACACCAACTCGCTAAGAGGAAAATCCAGCTAGGGTCAGGAGAGTGCACGGACACAAAGATAGAAATCACGTAGGCTTAAAAAGCTCTGGTGATATGATGCAGCAACAATACATTCAGAGAGCGCAGAGAGAGGAAGAGAAGGGTGGGGGGTGAAAAAGGCACAGATGTGTGGGGAGTAGGGGGTTGGCAGGCCAGAGAGGGACTCATGTTGAGACATGAGAGGAGGAGGGAGCTTGTGTGGCTGACTACCCTCACAGGAGAAGGCAGGCAGGGAGGGTGGGGGGCACACTGAGCTACACATTTCAAAAATGGCCCCTGACAGCCCCAGAGTGTGGTCCTCTCTTTTCCCTCTTCCTGACCATCTGACTGAACTTCACAGATTGAGCTGCCTGTGCTGTGGTTGGCTGTGGCGGTCGCCGTCGGCAACGCCTGGCCTGCCTAATGACGTAAAGCGGAGAGACAGGGCCCTGAGAGCGGCAGCCTGTGAAAAAGCGGGCGCCTACATCTGTGCACATACGAAACAGAGCCTTCCCTACATGCTCTTGCATCTGCAGAAGCCCCGCTGCTGCTGCTGCACACACAGGCACACACCCTTTCGCTCGCACACATTTTATGTGCCTTAAAGGCACGTAGGTTTCGGCAACAGCCAGAGTGCAATCACTCAACACAGACTCAGCATCTCATCTCCCTCCTTTTCTCTGTCATTCTTGGTCTGTGTGTGGGTAGGAGCTGCTCTCTCAGAATAGCTCTGCTGCAGAGGGAGAGAGAGAGAGAGAATCAGAGAGAGAAAGAGAGAGAGAGAGAGAGAGAGAGGGATGATATGAGATGAAAAGATACACAAAGTATCCATCTCCTTTCGCTCCTCATCTCTTCTCTTACGCCAAGCGCATGAGGCAGCGTCAACCACACATGTCTGCTTGTTTCTTCTCCTTCCATTCCCAAGCCCTCCTTCTCTCCCATCTTCCTCTGATTCGGAACAGCAGACACGAGTGTGGTGTCGTTCTCACTTCAGCGCAGGTGCTGATGGCAGCTGTCAGGCCCAACACGCTGCCCATCACACTGGCACAGCCAGGTGAAGAAGGCGGCCGGGAAAAAGAAAGAGCACAAGGAGAAGAGAGAGCAGGCCATGAATGGCACAAAATGGAGCCCGCGCGTTCCAACAAGTTGCCAAATGTTCCTTTTTAGGGGGCCAACTTGAATGTGAGGGACATCGCAACATCAAATGTGGCCGAGTCACCATGCGTCCCATGTTTGGAGGGAAAGACAGTGTCTCTATGACAACACTGCCTGTATATGCATGTGCTGTATATTGGCATATGGGCATACTGGCATCCACAGCCCAGGCTGAACGCTGCAATGTGATGGCAAAGAGGACATTAGCATTCATGAGGCACGCTGTGCACCACCAAGCCCGTGAGGATGGATGTAGGATGCATGCGAGAATTGTGCAGCACATCCTTTGACGTCTGGAGGAAGAAATGCATGTAAAAAGAAGAAAGGAACCAAAAAAAGGACAAATGCATGCTATTTGTTTTTTGCAGGAGAAGGAGAATAAGGTCTCACCTGCGTGTCTTGGGCTGTATTCCGGGGAGCAGCCGGGCACGCTGCTCACCATGTTTCTCGGCGTGGCGACGATGCAGAAGCTCCTCACGCAGCGAGGTTCTCTCATCACTCCCCACAGCTGCTCTGCGGAACCAAGGGAACGTTAGAACATCATTTTTGTGTGGGGGCACGTTCAATATCTCTCTCTCTCTCTCTCTCTCTCTCTTCTCTCTGAAAATAACGCAGTGCCACCGAGTCACCGGAGAGCCTGAGACAAAAAAAGAGAAAAACGAGTGAAAACAGCCTCTCTTTGTGGCTCTTCAGTGAACACACAGCTCCCACAGTGTCTCCTCTAACCTGATCTTTCCTTTACAGCCCCGACATGCAGATAAATACTCTAAAAAAATGCACTTTTCAGCCAGTGGTCCGAACCAGCCACCCGAATTCGACCGTTGAAACGGTTAGTGTTTAAACAAGCACGTGCCAATTACCTCAGCGCGGTTCGTCGAGATGTTATTATTGTTGTTATTTTTATTATTATTATTATTTACTTTGTTCTTGGAACAAAAAGCCCCATCTTCACCGAGTCGACACACAGATTTGTAGAAAAAAATATATACTGACGACTCGGTCCTTTGGAAATCAAGGAGCCCGAAATGCCAAAAAATTGTCCCTTTTCTCAGAGACAGGGAGGACTGTAAGAGACGTTATCCGTTTAATTAGAGTTCAAAAACGGCCGTGTGTCTGCTCCGCTATTCCGTGGTGTCTCTCCGGCTCGACCCGCTCCCCCTCTTTCCTCCGGAGGAGAGACGGACCCCCTCCGCTCCACTCAGACCTCAGCAGAAACGGCTGCTCCCACTCAGGTCCGCTTCCACCGCTTCACCTGTATTGATTGGACGGGACACGTCCAATCTCGCATTCTCATTCGTTAAACGCCTGGCATGATCAACCAATCGCCGGGAGGGATTTCGTTCTCACCACGAGAGAAACTCAAAAGGGGCCCCAAATGAAGCTAAAAGGTGTTTTTTTAAAATCTACTAAATCTACTGATAGAAGCTAAAAGATGGCCACTTTCTCTTACGGGCAACAGAAATTCGCTTTACATCAATTTTGAGTAGAAACGTAGAACAAAACAAACACTAAAAAATCCATATCATAGGTTCCCATGACAACCAAGCCTCCAATACATAGTTAATTCTACATTTGAGGCAAAAAAACAAAATGGGGCAGCTGGTGGCCTAGTGGTTGCCCCTGCGATCAGAAGGCTGTGGGTTCGAATCCCAGGACTGCTAGTGGCACCACTGAGGTGCAAGGTACCGTCCCCACACACTGCTCCCCGGGCGTGCTTCGTTCCTGGCTGCCCGCTGCTTCACTTGGTGAATGGCTTAAATGCAGAGAAAGAATTTCACATTGTTGCTGTGGTGTGTTCACGTATGACAAATGGACACTTTATTCACACACTTAAAAAAATAAGACTTCTGACTTCTAATGTCAACTAACTTCTCATTGTCAGATGTTAAATAAGCCACTCGTCACCAAAGGAGGTAGCTTACAGGTTGCAGGAATGGTGTCAGAGAAATTGGCTGTAGATTTATTTGATTCAGAGGGATGCACCATTATGGAATTTCAGGGCATTTAATAAAATAACTGATAACACCTTCTTGTCACCAGTATCGATACCAAGTGATAATCAGCTTACTGATAATGAGAAAGATTCAGACTATAATATATACATGGAGTGCACCATGTGTAAAAGTAGATTAAAACAAATTCAATTCAGACATGACCATCATTGTAAGCGTTTATACTGCTGAGCAGACACTTCCATAGTAATTCACAACCATAAGTGAACATAACATAAGCAGTCCAAGGACTTTCGCAAGCAGCAGTGCCCAGACAGGGAATCAAGCCGAGGTCTGCTGTGTGTGGTGATCAGTCAAAAGAATTATTATCAGCTGCTGATACACTATATGGACAAAAGTATTGGGACACACATCTTAATTATTTAATCCAGGTGGCCCCTTTCTTCCAGTGAAGTTCAATCTTAATGCTTCAGCATCGCAAGACATTTTGGACCACGCCATGCTTCCACCTTTGTGGACACAGTTTGGGGAAGAACCTTTTCTATTCCAGCATGACTGTGCCCCAGTGCAC
>JBBPCZ010000148.1:6150406-6163258 GCA_037974445.1 Brycinus macrolepidotus | reverse complement strand
TATGTGTGTGCGTGTATGGACGTGTGTGTGTATGACTGAATGAGTTTGTGCGTGTGTATGTGTGAGTGTGTGTGTGCTGCCAAAAGAGCTCTGACCTTTCAAGGCATATACTCCACAGATCCAGATCCTTAAAGTAAGTTACAAGGTGGGACCTACATGGACCTGAGTAGTTTGTCCAGCACATCCCACAGATGCTCGAATGAATTGAGATCGGAGGACTTTGGCACTCTGATCGATCTGTGGCCAATAACCTTTCAGCAATTTGTGCTAAAGCAGCTCTTCTGTAGGATCCGAACAGTTGGGATAGCCTTCAATCCCCAAGAGAATCAGTCAGAACTGGGCACCCATGACTCTGTCACTAGAGTACTGGTTGTCCCTAGTCTGTCTTTCTTAGGATGACCTTACCAATATCCTGGATCAGCACTTCTGCTCAGAGTTGTTGAAAATTTAATTAACTCAGAGAAGTTGTTTTTAATCTGTCTAAGTTTTAAATGTTACTTTTTCTAGAAAGCAGTGGTTTAAGAAGTAGGGCATTTTACTTTGAAATGTAGTGGAGTGGAAATAAAATAGATTAAATGAAAATATTTTGTAAGTACAGCACAGATACCTGAAAAAGTATCATACACCCCAGCCGTTAGCTACATGAATAGACAAAAAACAGACTAAATTCATGCTTCAAAATAACTTATACTAATATATGTAGTTCTTACTTTTGTCAGTTTTCATATTTAACAGTAATACAGTGTCAGAAACCACAAAGTTTGCGATTACAAGGCAACACAGTTGAAGCAAAAAAAAGTATGTGATGATTTAGGACTATGAGTAGTTATAAACATCCACTACTTCTTAGCTGCACAGTTCTGGACAAACATGTCTTGGCTGATTGACTGTATTTGGCATAAAAGGGAAAATAGGATTTTTGGCCAAACCACGAGATTGAACCTTTTTGGCCCAGAATACAAAATAAAACACCTGATTATTAACGTAGAATTGATTTTTAGCTTTTACTTTAAAATAGTCTTTTTTGTAACTAATCTGGACCGTTGTTTTGTATACGCCATGATTCATTACCTGTATTCACCCAATGAGAAAAACAAGATCTTTATCTTTAAGGATCACTATTATTTTATGATATTTTAAGATTCAACCTGTATAACTGAGGTTCAAAAAGCAGACATTACGGTTCATTTTCCTTATACAATGGCAAAAATTCAGACTTTCTGAAAAGTAATTTCTTTATTAATATTTTACAATCCTTTATCTTCATTGTAACTTCTTGTGTATTTTTTTTATTTTATTTTATTTTTTTTTTAAACTCCAGTTCACTTTGCAAGTGTCATTTTCATGCTGTTCTGTTCAAAACGGGGAAAGAAAAGACAGGAGGTGGAAGAAGGCTCTGTACATCACTATTTCCAGTTAGGAAAAAAAAAAATATATAATTCACATTTCAGTTCTCTTCCATACAGTACGCTCGTCAGAAAAGGTAAACGTAACAAAAACGAGACAGGGTGCATGGCCACTTGTCATCTGGGTATGAGATGCCACATCTCAATGGAAATTCATAATTGCTGGATATCTATGCTCTCCTGATAGTCTGCATGAGATGAAGACATAACATTAGGAGATGGCACTCCAAAAAACTGGAAAACATCATAGCTGAAAAGCTTTGAAATGAAACAGATTGCTGCCACATAATGAGAAAGTAGGGGGCATGAAGGCCTGTAATGAGATTTTAGCTTTCGAAAAAGCATGTTTATGCTTTATTTTATGCAAGCGCACCAATTCTATCCATACTGACAAGAGGATGCCACTGATGCTCAAAATATTCATTTATTTCCCTTTGTTAGCCTAAATAAAGGCATTGCATGATTCTTACACACGACCAGGGAAGTGTTGTTAAAAAAAAAAAAAAAAAAAAAAAAAAAAAAAAAAAAGACTTTTTCTTTCTGATGATTAAACGTCCAATTTGTGTGAGCTGCTCTTTACTGTTTAAGACACGTGTAAACAAACCTAAGAGAAAGTTTTTAGTGCTGGTGCAATTTCTCTCTTTTCCATCTCACTCTTTCTAAACATAGTAGGACAGTGGCATTACTTTTTGTGGAAAACTGTGGGGAAAAATAACAGTTAAACTAGGAACATCACTCCGTGATATGAAATTTTGGTCAACCCAACATTGTTAGAAACTCCCATTTTATCACAATTATTGAAGAGAATGTTACGGTAATGGGAGGAAATGGAATTGTCATTGTTGTTGGTTCTAAATCAAATGCAGGCCAGTCCAGTTTAACCAGATTCAAAAGAATAATAGCAGTTTTCAGAGGGGAGAAAAAAAAAAAAAGAAAAGGAGCTGAATTTGGTATCTTAATACTCTGTTGTGCGGATATTTTTACTTCGACTTCTGCACAACATGTCCCTAATAATGCCATCTTACTATTTTGTCTGTTGTTGGATTGTTTGGACTACATTTTGTAGACTTAATTCTCTTTGGCTCACGAATGTTCAGTAACGTTGATTTTTTTTTTTTTTAATGTATAGGTACCAAAACAAGGTGACAAAGCAATGAGTGTTCAAAATAAGGTGAGAGACAGAACATTTCAAAAGAAGAGAAGAACTGGGTCTGTAACGGGCGAAAGGAGTTTGTAGGTAGTGGGAGTAGCTCCGAAGGCAATATGCACCAACGAGACATAAAACAGCCTCGCAAAAGCATCTGAGTCACCCCACCAGTGTGTGTGAGAGTGTGGATTCAGTCCAGGAATGTCGACAGTAGTCTGCAGTAAGTATTGTCCATCTGTCACTGGAGGTCCCGGTCCTCGAGGTACCTGTACTCAAACGTGAATCCTTCTTTTTTCCTCTGGCCCCACTTCTCATAGTCAAAGTAAATGTATGTCCCCTGGGAAACAAAAAGAAAATGAATACGGCGCTTGCCAACGCCTGGCTACTGTTAAGTCTGTCACGATGTAAACATATTCCTAGCATAACTGTATAACCCAAACTTCAAATTCAAAAGATGTAGAATTCCACACTTATAATTTAAGTACACAATCCTGTTCACTAAATTGCTTCACAGATATTTTATCATTTAAATATCTACAGACATACCACATTGTATACACCGAGACCTAAGGTGTTTTCTTGGTCCTTCTGAAAAGACCATTATTTTCCCTGTTACAAGGCTGGAGCATGCCATTTGACAGCTACTCAATAAAAAGGCAAAAATAACTTGAATGGGAATATAAGCATTATTATTAGTACAAACCAGCTATTGCTTTAGAAGGTTTATAGATACTAGAGGAGATTAGGCCTGTGTAACATTTCAAAAATAGGAAAACTGCATCATGTGCTGTTTACTTAAAAGGTTAAAATTACGGGCTTCGGGGCTTTATTTTCAAGCTTCAGTGGTTGCCCTTGATTCCTATGACGTTGTACCCGAGCAATGGCCATGAAATTGTGTTAAGTTAAAGGACACCTCTGAATATAACAAGGCCAACTGCTTCTTGTATTTTGTGTTTAATGAAAAAAAGCACTTTAACATCACAAACGTACTAACGAAGTGACTCCAAATTCAGTGACAGATGGTGTTTAGCTCCAGTGATTTAGCATCCAGTGACCTTCTTTGAAGTCATTTAGTATGTTTTTTCAGAATTTGAACCTTCAGGTATACATATGTCAGCACATACAACACGGGCACTTTACTGGCTGAAAAGCCAGCATATGTGACCAACACCCAAATCACAAAATATTTGTGCGTAATATAGTGGTGTCCAATCTTATTCTCAAAGGGTCAGTTAGTGTGGCTGCAGGTTTTCATTTATACAAACCACTGATCGTGAGCTCCTGCTTTGCTGGAATGTAACCCTACAGTTGCAAACACCATTTGTGGGTAAGACTGGAGACCCCAAGCTTAAAGTGTCTACACTTATAATTTAACAAAACGTTAGTCATTGTATCATTCAGTTATTAAGATAAATTGGCTGCTATGCACCGATCTTCCTCTGTATGAAGCTTTCACTTATATAAAACACCGTCACAATGTTCCAACACACCTACTCGTAGAAATGCTGTGTGTCTTAGTATCACTCATATTAGAATAAAAGCAAAACAAGACGAGGAATGCACCAAAACTTGGGCCACTCAATAAAAACAACAACAAAAAAATAATCAAAAAAGGCAGAAAATTGACCAAAAACAAAAAAAATGAAGTGCTGAAATGTCTACTTATTCAATAATAATTATAAGAAAAATGAGATTAGTAATAAAATGAGAATAATAATAATAAGTGACTTTTAAAGCAGTGTTTTTACACAGAGAAATCAACTTAAGACTTAAGAACTTTTCCATTACTAATTGATTCCATTTCTCACTCAATATGCAGAACACAGCAAAACAACAGAGGCAGAAATGAAAGTCCCTGTTAGCACGCACAAGGCATCTGTAGCTAGTTATTATAAAGACGAAAAATAAAATGATAAATGACGATGTGAAAATGAGGGCATTTGTTACCTTAGATGACTAACCATCATCTGTTGTCAAGAACATTACGTGCATTTAGTGTTTTTATTTACTGTCAGCTTTTTTAGGATGAATATACTGAATTTAAGTATATGCAAATCACTTTCATTTTGGTACTTTACAAAATTAAACATATGGACTTCTGCAATATCCATACAAACCTTCCTTTTTAGGTTCTTAGATGCAATCTGTTTTTGGATTGACGTCAGCATTACACATCCTTGGGATTTTTCAATCAATTTCACGAGGTGACACCTAAAATCCTTTTTCAACAAGCTTGCAGAGTTTCACATATAACAACTCATTGTCTGCTGAAATCAGCTTTTTAGGGCAATTTCAAAACGAAAAAAAAAAACTTTTTACTTTCACTATTTATGTTTCTTTGGGTGACACCTTCTTAAGTGTGTAATTATAAGCCTGCAGACCAAACACAGACTATATGGCCAAAACTATGTGAACAATTGACCATCACACCTATATGAGCTTGTTTGACATCCCATTTCAAAACCACCCTTAATATAGTGATGGTCTCTCTGCCCGCATTTATAGCTGCCTACACTCCTGTGGCAAAGTTTTGCTGTAACATTGTGAAGTCTGTTCCTGTTAATGTGTGCCCATTTTGTCAAAAGAGCCTTTCTGAAGTCTGGAATTGATGTTATGATCAGTCAGGGCTCTGTGCAGGTTCCTCCACACTTGTCTTTATGGACCTCACATTGAGCACAGGAGCTCATGGGGTCAATGCTGGAACAGGAACTGGCCTTACTCAAATTGTTGCTACATGCTGTGATGTATACAACTGTCTAACATTTTTGTATGACGCAGCATGAACATTACCCTTCATTGGATCTAAGGAGCCTAGGTTACTGTTGACACTTTGCATTCTAGGAAGAAGTATTTCTCCCGACATCCACAAAACCAAACCCAAACCAAACCTGTCCAACAGACTGCCAGATAGCCTAGCAGGATTCATCATGCCAGTGAACACGTGCAGTGAGTGCAGCTTCCTGGCCATGGAGACCATTACGCAGTTCTTGTGGCTGAAACGTTGTTGTTTACATTTCACAGTAGTGCCACTAACAGTTGACTGGGGCAGATCTCTGAGGTACCTCTGAGGTACCCTTGAGCAAGGTACTGTCCCCACACACTGCTCCCCGGGCGCCGTGTTCCTGGCTGCCCGCTGCTTCACTTGGCGAATGGGTTAAATGCAGAGGAAGAATTTCGTGCTGTTCACGCTGTGTGCTGTGGTGTGTTCACGTATGACCGAATGATCACTATAACTATATAGCAGGACAGACGTTTCACAAACTGACTTGTGGCAAAGGTGGTATACTATGACAGCATTATTAAAGTCAGCGCTCTTCAGTATGACCAATCATACTGCAGGTGTTTGTCTAGGCAGACAGCATGGCTGCGTGCTTGATTTTATACATGTTAGCAATGGCTGAAACACCTGAACTCAATCAGGAGGTGTGTCCACTATTTCAGTCTTCTTAATTTATCATTTTTAGTAAAGTATTATGAAATCTTTATTATGTAGGTTTGTTATTGTTCAGTTACTTTAATATCTTTATTAACTAGATTATGTGAATTATCAGTTGATTACTTTATTACTTAAATAACTGATACAGACAACCCTACTATGACATATCGGTCAAATTTTCTATGCAAATAACATATTTCAAGTACATTTAAAATTTTACATGCTAAACACACTGTGTAACCTGAAAGAAGAACTGGGTCTCACCTGCTCAAATTCATCAGTGATGGTCTTAGGCTCCTCATGCCTTTGGAACCACATCATGTACTTTGTGTGGAACCTCCATGACTGCTTTTTCAAGGCCTTGGCTGCCAGATACTGAGCTTTTGTGCCCTATAAACAGGAAAGCAGACATTCTGATTGGCAAACAATACATTTCTTAATTGCACCGTATGTCTGCAGAATTCAGCAGATGCAGCCTTTAAAGGACATGTCTGCACACACCTCTAGGTAGTAGAAGATAAAGAAAAGGGTTTCTGTGGACAGCCTCTGGTAGAACTCCACAGAATCTGAGTGTGGTGGCGGCATCTGGTGGTGAAAAGGCAATGTGGGACAGGGGTTCCGCATCAAGTATTGCCTGTGAGTGCGAGAAAAGACAAAGGGAGTGCAGTTAAAGTGCTGACTCTGAAAACTACTTTCATATGCTCATACAAAAAAAAAAAAAAAAACAACTAACTGAAACAGGAGTCACAAAGAAAATAAAAATACACTACACAGACAGAGTTAACTACCACGCAAAAAAGGCTGCAGCTGTCTCTCAAAATGTGTGTGTGTATGTCAGAGACAGAAAACGAATGTCTCCTTTTCCCCCTAGTCCGAAACATTAGCTGTGAATACCTGATTCTTTCCGAGTCGGACGGGTGTGGCATGTGTGTCCAGGCCGATTCCTGCATGGCTTGCTGGTAGAGCTGCTCTTTGGAGAGGGGGACAGGACCCAGGGGACAGACCCCTAGCGATGGAGGGATGTTCACCTCCGACAAAGAAGGCTGCGGGATCGCAGGTGGACCAGATGGGGCTGTGGAGCTGGGGAAGATATCTAGAGAGGGAGAGAGAGAGAGAAGGAAAGAGGGAGAGAGAGAGACAGAAACAACAAATCAGAAAAAGCTGGAGAGGTCATTTGACATAGAAGCTACAATAACAAGTGAACAAGTGGACAGGCTTTGGGTGACATTAACAGGTGGTTATGCTGGTGCTGTGTGAATGTGTGTGCATGCACATGTGTGTGTATGTGTTTTTGCATTGGGTATTCACCTCCTGTGAGATGTAGTGCAGAGAGTTCTCCCTCTAAACCTGAGCCCTGAGCTGCTCTCTCTGCCATTGATTTTAGAGAACTCAGTGTTTCTTGGGGCTGATAAGGGAAGAAATAGGAAATACTCAAAAACATTGGAAATGTTCTACAGTAACGCAAGAGGAGGATCGAAGAAGCTGAGTATGTGAGCTTCTGAGTATAGATAGAAGATAGAAGAAGTTACATATGTCTCTAGCATGAGGATTTATATGAAGAGAACTAATGCAAAATAAGAAAAACGAGCTAATTAATTGGGACATGTACATTCTACATTCTAATCAACTGTAACCAATCATCCTTTTTATGTAAGCATGCAGAAAAAACTGGCGGTATAGTTTTAGAAATACTTAACCGTTTTAGACACTACAATGCATTATTCCTAGACCTCCCTGACTTATAAATGCCCCAGTTCAACAAAAACAGTAAGAAGAACTACTAGAACCACAAGTATGCTACTACTTGTTTAGCGCTGCTGCTTGGATAAGAAGCAAAATTTTCTTTAAAATGAAAAAATGTCTATCCAGAATTTTTAAATAGAATGATACTGGTCGATGTCAGCTTTGAGAAAAAGAAGAAAACCAGGGGGTGAGTGTTTTACCTTGATAGCATCAGCAGCCTGTGAGTAGGAGTGAGGCCCATTGAGCAGGCTGCCTCCACTTGGTTTACTCTCGTTGTATGACGGCGAGGGCGAACTGGGAGGGAGAGTCATCGTCCCCAGAAGGCTGGACCCACCGTCCTTACTGTCAGTGAAAAAATAAGAAACATATGCTGGTAATTGTAGTTTTAACCAAGCACAAGCTGTCCACTGTAATACAACTGGCAGAGTATGCCATTATGTTGCATGATCTAACCAAGTTCCTCCTCTAAAACGTGAACTTAAGAGGCAGAAAATGGAGACCTTGCAGTTGCTGTAGCACACAACCTACACCCTGCACCCCACGCAGCAGGCAGCGCCGGGCTCTAACTGTGTGCAAACTTAGATGACAAAGAGGTAATACTCACGGCAGACTGGTTGTGGAATTTAAGGATGAGGCTTGGCTGTTCTGTGATTGGCTGGCACTGTTGAGGGCGGAGTCTGATGTGCTATCTGCGACTACGGCACTGTAGGCTGGATGATATAAATGAGTTTCTTTTAGCAAACATTTAACGGAAATATTAAAAAGTAATGTCAAAAATGTTAGTGTTGAAGTTCTATTCTAAAAGATTAATGAATTGCAGCGACCTTGGTCCTTGAATGCATTTTCTTAGTACGTTTTTAATTATCTAGATGCTGTGTAATTTTAGTTTTTCCTAATTTTGTTGTGTCATATGAGCATTACAAGCATGACCGCTCTTTATTAAATAAAGCTCTTGCTCATGCCAGTGCCTGTTAGCTAATGTAAGCTAATGGTTAGGCTAAGAAGCCCAGTAAAGCAGTAAGCACTAGATCTTCTTTCTGTAAGGTGAATATTTCTTTAAAGGTATAGTGGTCTTCAATAGATTGGTCTTAAAGATACAGTAACAAAAAATCCAGTTGAAGTGATAGAGGAGTCAGAAAATATTCATGCAAAAATGGTTGAAAATGAATAACCATTATAGGCCCTTTAGGTAAGTGTTTGAGTAGTTTTTTTTTTTTTTTTTTAAACTTTAATTTACTCTTACTTGAGTAATTAGTTTTACTAATTAATTGTACTTAAGCAGTTATTTTCAGGACTCTTTCCACCACAGTTAACTCACTTGTGCTGCCATTCTGTTTCTGTCCACTAGATGGCCGTGGGAGCCCAGCACTTCCCACGCTTGCGACATTTCCTGACCCAGAGTTCCCGCCATTGCTCCCAATAACGCCTACGCTGCTACCCTGTGTCAGACTCCCTCCCACAGGACTGGGAGCCATGAGTGGCAAGGGCGGCACAGAAGTCTGAGTGGACCCCAGACCTAATACCCCACTGCTGACTCCTGTAACAAGAGGTACTGGACCTAACAGACCCACAGAAGAGACACTTCCATTCGCTCCCATGGACGGTGCCACTCCAGGAGAGTTTGTGCTGATGGCATTCATCCCAACTGCCCCCGGTAAGCCACTGCCCGCTGTGCCAGAGGCTGCTGCCTGGGCGTAAGGTGCTGGGGTGGAGCCTCGCAAGAGCCCCGCCATGTTGTTCATGGATGCTGGCATTCCTGTAAGGCCAAGGCTTGAAATCTGGCTAGCACCACTTGTTGCTGTGATGGCACTCTTACCCAGGCCCAAACCAAGGCTCTGACCCAGAGTGGAAGTTTGAGGAGGCCCCAACGGAGACAGCATCTGGCAGCTGGGTGTGCTGGTGTTGGGTGGGGAGGAATCAGAGGTGGAGGTGGGTAGGACACTGTTGGAAGGGGTGATGGTGGCACTGGATTGGGAGTTAATGGTGTTTTTAGGCTGGTGCTGCTGCTGTTGGTGGCTTTGCTGCTGGATGGCAGAACTGTAGCTGCAAGAGTTCTGGAGGAGGCCACCTATACTGCCTAATAGGCTATTGCTGGTAGCTGAGCCAACACCGCTGGCGATAGTCGCCATAGATACTACTGAGGTTGAAGAGCCTGACGAGGATGAGGAAGATGAGGATGAGGACGATGAGGACGAAGAGGAGAGAGATGACGGGTTGCCGTTCTTAACAGGAGACTGAAAATGGACAAAATGAGGATTACTTACTATGAGAACTCTTAACCAACGATTTCCTATAAAGATATACTAAACATTTATAAGTTAACAAATACATTCTAACACTGTCTTTTTACAATATTTTAAGATTCTTTCAAAAAATATATATATGGGTGTAAGGAGTGAAAGAAGAGAGCACATACTCTTACAATCGTAAGGATTTTATATTTTAGTTACCTGGCTGAATTCACTGTCCGTAGAACGTCCTCGCTTCTTGTCATCCTCCGAATTCTCCAGTGAACAGAATCAAATTAATAAATAATTAGAAACCATATTAGAGAATTTTCAGTATTTAAACATGAAGCAAGTTTAAATGTATAACCATGTCTTTGACCATGATTTCTCTCCTGAAATGAACCCATTATTAAAAGGGTCACTATGACTTCAAATTGTTTTGCACTGGCAATTTGCAAAAAAGACTAGCGAACCCTTTTAAAACTGGTACACTGAAACCAATAGGGTAAAAAAAAAAAAGCTTTTTTTTTTTATCCAAAAAAAATAGCCAGGGGAAACCTTTTTGTCCCTGTACTTGAGTGACAGAGGCTCCTTTGAATGAGCCAATGAACTAGTTCACTTAGTGCAGCAACTCTCAAATGATTTCAGCATTCAAGTCATACAAGTCAACTAAATAGTCAGTACACATTTTGTGACCCTTGGAGCAGAATGAAAGAGGAAGTGCTCACCGTAGTGCAAGTAGCTGGGGAAGGGGGAATGGGTGAAGATGAGGTGGTAGAGGTTGGTGTGGAACTGGAGTGCTGGAAGGGTTCATCTTCTGTGTGAGCTGGAGGAGACGTGGCAACCAATGTCTGGGCTAAAGACATTAAAAAAGAAACATAGAAAGCAGTGTTAAAATGTAGTGATCAGTTGAATAATTTACTATTAAAATGTCTTACTGTCAAAATGTCTTACACTTGCTTATTTGTACCACCCCCCCACCCAAAAAAAAAACAAAAAAAAAACAGACATTTGTTTTGTTCCTCTGAAATCAGAGGAATTAATTTGGAGTGTGTGCCCCTAACTGCTGCAGTAACAACCTCTACCCTTCAAAGCTTTACACATTGCTGTGAGCATTTGATTGCATTCAGATCATTAGTGAGTTCAAGTACTGACGTTGAATGATTAGTTCTAAATCAAACACGACTCCAACTCATCCCAAAGGAACTGGATTTATCTCAATCACTCAAAAGCATGCAGTAACACTGCTCAACAGCCCAGTGCAACGGGTCTTTTTATCCCCAAATGCTTGACATTGGACATGGTGGCCTTAGGCTTATTTGTGGCTGCTCCAAAGCATTTGAGCAATGGGTGCACCTTAACATAGTTGAATTCAGTAATTAAAAGGGGTAAGGAAACCTTCAGACATATAGTGTAACATATGGTGTTTTGTTACAAAACTAAATGCTGGCTAGTTACCAGTAGAAAGTAAGGATGTGCATTCAGACTCATTTTGATATTTCTAAAGAGTTAATTAATGAATATTCAGTAAAAGTCTGGAAAAGTGAAGAAGGAGCTTTTTTTCAATTCAGTATACACAAACATAGTAAACTGGTGCTAATAAGGTAAAAAGGCCTGGCTAATTCTGTTTAAAAATAGCCAATTGAAATATTTTGCTAACAGTGGCTTCCTTGAAAGAGCTAATGAGCTAGTTCATTAGAACTACCAGGTGCAGCAACTCCTATATAACAATTTCAGCATTAGAATACTGGCACCTGGGATGATTGACCAAATATTTAAACACCTCTGCTTGCAATTAAACAAGGTTCAACGTTTTGCTCTTCTATTTGACCTGTGGTGTGTGAATGTGCACAGGAAAACAAATTTGTAGTGTTGATGGTCTTTGAATCAATTCCTTTAGCAAATATAAGGCAATGCATGTTATTGGCATTTGTTCTAGTCAAATAAAGCAATACTTCAGACTTTTTTTTGCATTTTGTTAATCCAACATCAAACAAGTGAGCACCAATTCCAGGAGTAAAGTTAGTAGAGCTTTTCTTGTATTCTTATGACATCATTTTAATGGCCAGTCACCAGTCCAGATTCTGGAGAAAGCATGCTTACTGGCTTACTGACATCAAATAACAGAAAAATACTGAACGTCTTAGGCCATGCATGTAACAATACTCACGTATATCCTCCAGATCCAGGTCGTCATAGAGGAACTCATTCTCCCCGAAGTCAGGGTCCTGAGAGGAATCTAGATAGTACTCTACATCGTCTTTGATCTTGCGGATAGCTTCCACCTGTACCGAGTCATTGTCCAGCATTCTCAAAATGGTCTCCAGCATACGGATGTGGTAGCGGTGCCGCTCGATCAACCTCTTCAGCTCCTCTATTCGGTCCTGCTTCTGAGGAGGTTAAAAATAAATAAATAAATAGAACAAAAAGCTGCTACTGGTCCAAAGCTTACAACGTTCAGCCGACATGACACCAATCCAATCTCCAGTATCAGTACTGGGCAGACACCAGCACAAAATGCATGACCAGATAGGGTTACCAGATAAGTTACACAGTAAGTTATAACATTAAAGTAAAGTAAAGTGGCCCCTTATACACTGTGTTCCAAATTATTATGCATGTGGGATTTTAGTTAAATAAACATTTGGGGTTTGGTTTTCCAGTGGAAGTTTTTGCTTGTGTTGTATCTCCTATCTGTTTAGATCACTGATATCAATCTCAGACAGGTGTGATAATTAGTTTCCCAGGTGAGTCTAATTAAAGGGAAACTACTTAAGGAGGTTGTTCCACATTATTAAGCAAGTCACAGTTTTCATGCAGGAGAGGGGGAGGGAGAGGGAGAGGGAGAGGGGGAGGGAGAGGGGGAGGGGGAGGGGGAGGGAGAGGGGGAGG
>JBBPCZ010000148.1:6116812-6142336 GCA_037974445.1 Brycinus macrolepidotus | reverse complement strand
AGATGTACGATGGTGTGTGTGAAGGTGTGTAGATGTACGATGGTGTGTGTGAAGGTGTGTAGATGTATGATGGTGTGGGTGAAAGTGTGTAGATGTACGATGGTGTGTATGAAGATATTTAGACTGTATGATGGTGTGTGTGAAGGTGTGTTGATGTATGATGGTGTGTGTGTGTGAAAGCGTTTAGATGTACGATGGTGTGTATGAAGATATTTAGACTGTATGATGGTGTGTGTGTGAAAGTGTGTAGATGTATGATGGTGTGTGTGAAGGTATTTAGACTGTACGATGGTGTGTGTGAAGGTGTGTAGATGTATGATGGTGTGTGTGAAGGTATTTAGATTGTACGATGGTGTGTGTGAAGGTGTGTTGATGTACGATGGTGTGTGTGAAGGTGTGCTGATGTACGATGGTGTGCGTGAAGGTGTGTAGACGTACGATGGTGTGTGTGAAAGTGTGTAGACGTACGATGGTGTGTGTGAAAGTGTGTAGACGTACGATGGTGTGTATGAAGATATTTAGAATGTATGATGGTGTGTGTGTCAAGGTGTGTAGATGTACGATGGTGCGTGTGAAGGTAGCTAGACTGTATGATGATGACACATATTGGATCGTATGCTACGACACAAGTTAGTATAGAAGTACAAAACGTCACCAGCATGCGCTGGTGGTGCACGATAGCAAAAGTACAGGATGACTTGTACTCTTGCAATTGTGCTTTTAATGTGTGCAGAGAAACATCTACAGAAGAGGCAGTGTACCGGTGTCCAACGTATCAGTATTCCTGTGTTTCGCCTCCATGCCGTTTGGATTTTGTGCGGCGTTTTGTTGTCATTTCATGTCAGTTTTTTAATGTTCGATGGTCATCCTAGATTTCTGCCATTGTCAGAAAATAATTGCAGGCCGTTTTTGGTCGCAAGACCGTGACGACGGCCGCCTCTGAACCACTCTCACAGTACGACATAGGACCACCGTTTAGGAGTCACGACCAAAGAAATCACCTCAATTGTTTCACGACTGTCATCTTTTGTATGGGACAGCCCAAAATCGTACAATGCATACGCATCAACACTGATCCAACACACTGTAATGACACTGAGGTTTATGTTCAGTATGCCCATCCTGTGACAGGTTATAAAGCATTTACAAAGACAAATGGTCTGAATTTTATCTACAGGAAAATTGCCACAGTACACCACAGTGCCCAGCAACGAAAGTCCAGTACATCTATATTTAAGTTTATATATATTTTAAAATCTATGTTTCAGTTGTTCAAAGTCGCTCAGAGTGGTCTGATGTGAAACAGATCCCAACTTACTGTCTCTCTGATTTCTTGGGGGTGAAGTGAACCAAGAGAGACTTTTTTGCCTTACAACACCTTGCACATACCTATCTGTCAGGAACGCGTATTACTACAAATACATTTCTAAAAATCAAAAAGCTTGTTTCAAAACTAGTCTATGAGGAGGCAGGCAGTGTACTCAACTATTTAGTGTAATAGCTTCTTGAGTTGTTTTTTAAGAGGAATTAAATGCTTCAGACGTCGGGTTCCCATCACCACCACTGTGAACAATTTTGACTCTGTACAGTTCTCTAGAACAGAGTATTTCATATCTCACCACTGTCAGTGACATGGTTTAAATTGTAACTATTTCATTACACACACATTCTGAAAAATCAGTGGCAACCTACTTTAATTCTACTGCTTATGGACACTTTTACTTTCTGATATCACCAGTGTCATCAACGAGGGATCCTGGCAGATCATGTGCATGTAAATAAGGCTCATGAACTTATTCCTTGGCTGGACCATTCGATGCTCAAACTGTAGCACAACCTGCACTCACACTGTCTGCTCTAAATATCAACAAAGTTTGTCACAGGACTGTAAGAATGCAACCAGCTCCTGTCCATTCTCTGGAATAGCTCTGAAATTTTACAGCTGACCCTGTGGTTCAGGGTGGGATGCAGCTGCATTTGTGCCGGCATTTAAAGTGTCTGGTGGGTCTCAGAGCTACCGAGACTCAATCTGAGCCTCTCTCTCTCTTCAGTTTTGACTAGACAGCACTCCAGTAACACTAAACTCCAGCCTGTCTTGCATGTGCTCTCTTCAGATCTGTCGGATGCTCAGGCAGGAGAGCAGGAGTTCAGATCGAGCTCAGAACCGTTTCTAGATTAACAAAACAGTAAGAGAAGGAGCACTTTTACTTCCAGGAGTCTCTTAGCTCTGTGTTTTGAGCTTCTGTGAGTCAGACCTTTTCTACTCGAACACTGAATCTTATTTTAGATGGGTTACAAACTAGAGAGAGAGAGAGAGAGAGAAGGGAAAAGAGAGAGCAGAGAGAGAGAACGGAAAAAGAGAGAAACAGAGAGAAAGACAGAGAGGAAGAGAGAAGAGAGAGAGAGAGAGATGGAGAGAGAGGGAGTGATGGAGAGAAAGAGAGAGAGAGGAGAACAGAGAGCGAAAGATAGAGAAGAGAGACACAGGGAGAGAGAAGAGAAAGAGATAGATGGATAGAGAGAGAGAGAGAGAAAGAGAGAGAGAGAGGAACAAACGAAGAACGTAAAATGGAGCGATGCTACCCGTGTTTACCTGCTTTTCCTGAGTGTCGCTTTCTCTTCTTTTTATCTGGCCTTCTGTTCCGAGCCCAAGTGACCAACTTTTTCTCCAGTCTTTATTTTTATTTCCTATTATTTTTCTATTCGCCAAACAATCACTTCGCGCATCAAAGATGGCCGCCAGGAACACCTCCTCCTCCGTCGGAGCGCTGGGGCCCTGCGCCCCGCCCCCCTGACCTCCTATTGGACGGCCGCCCTCATCAGCTGTCCCTGGTTGGTTCACTTGGCCTGTCAATCAAGAGGAGCAGCCTGACAGTTTCCGTGCAGTGCTCCCGGTGGTTGGTGAACATGGCGAGGTTAAAGGTCCAGCGGGAGCTTCAATCTCTCTGTCTCCACTCAGAAATCAACAGACACGAGCAGCACGGTCTCAACCTGGTTTTAAACCGTTTAACACATAAAAGCAGCTCAGCCCCGTGGAGAGAAAGAAGGAGACCTTAAATTAGGGAATTCAGTGTGTTGTAACTGTGTTCTGCAAAATCAAACAGTGGGGGTGTATATATATATATATGTGTGTGTATATATATATATGTGTGTATATATGTGTATATGTATATACATTGTGTACACATACACACATATATACACATATATTCTCTCTCTCTCTCTCTCTATATATATATATACACATACATATATATATACATGCATATATATACATATATATATTCACACAGATATATACACTAATACATGTACATACATTTGTATAGTCTACTTTTTATATTTTATTCTGCTGTGTTGTATAGCTTTTATTCTACTGGTTTTGTTGCTTCTACTTTCTTCTTTTGTTCTGTTATCACATTAAAGGGTTATTTTATCTCATCTTAAGACTGTTATTCAAAGGGGTTTAATGTGAAACGGTTTAATGTAAACTTACCGACTCACTTCTTTTCAGTGATGTTGATAAGAACCAAGGTTCAGTGTTTACATATCGCTGTTCGATCAGTGGTAGTATATGCAAAGTTTTATATGTGATGGTAATGATAAAAAAAAAAAAGGCAAGTTTTTTCTTCCTTCTTTGGCATATAGTTGAATGTTTGAATGGAGCTGGTGGATTGACCCCGACACTTTTAAAATCTCTCAATAGTACTTCCTCAGATACAAACAATGAACACATGCAGGGCACATTTGGGAGCCCTCAAGAAACATCATATTCCGAATTATTTTCTTCCTTATTAAAGAAAGGAAAACAGTACTTCAAGTTGTCAAAGCTTTAGTAAAAGACAACTAAATGTCTATTTTTGTACTCTGCTCTCCTGGTCCACTGTTACAGCTAGAGGCAGCTACTTGACTTGTATCAAAATTTGCCTATACCTTCATCGTTAGTAAGGCTTTTATAAAAGCTCACTGACGTAAGGCAAACTGTCTTATTGTTATCCAGTCCTCATTAAACCCCAAATGAGGATTTTGAATATAGTTTACCTGTAAATGTAAATTTTGTTAAGTGTCCCATTTGTCATACGTGAACAGCACAAAATTCTCTACATTTAACCCATTCACCAAGTCAAGCAGCGGGCAGCCAGGAACACAGCGCCCGGGGAGCAGTGTGTGGGGACGGTACCTTGCTCAAGGGTACCTCAGTGGTGCCACTAGCAGTCCTGGGATTCAAACCCACAACCTTCTGATCACAGGGGCAACTCCCTAACCACTAGGCCACCACCTATCCCTATCTGAATATTCAGCAGAAAACAGGACATACTCCAGAAAATGATTCACTGGATATTATATTTGCAGGCTCAAGCAACTGATTCACAGCAAACCACTGCAAATCTGCATGTATCACCAGTGCAAAGCAACCATCAGGTGTTTTTTTTTTTTCCTCCAATAGTTTTATTATCAAACAAGGGCTATTATATTCAAATTCACACATACAGAGAGACACACGTAGGTGTCACACTAGACTTGATGCAACACGGCCATTGTACAAGGCGGTGACACGTACTGGAAATAGACAAAGTTGGGCATAAACTAACCTGTGGTTAAACAAAACCAAATCTGGGAGATAGAAACTGCTGAAAAAAGTGAGAGGGAGAAGCAGAAACAACATAGTCAGTGCCCCAACAGAGAAAAATCAGTGATTGAAGAGGGATCAAAGATCAAAACAGCTTCCTTTTTCTCTTTGGTGGTTGTGTGAAGCGAAAGAAATAAACGTTTGAGTACCTCCCTCATTTTTTTGTTATCCTCATGGTTCTCTGATTTATGGAGCAAAGTAATCACTTCCCCTCCTCTAACAATCTAGTTTAATTAAAAAAAAAAAAATCAAACAAAAAATGATCAACTGAATGAATCCTCACTGCTTTCTTAAAATACAAACAAAATTACATCACAGCTGTTTGCAATGCTCTGCCTTTAACACCCCCCTTTTTTTTTTTTTTTAAAAGCAAATTCCTTTCTTTCACAAAAAAAAAACAAAAATTACAAAAAAAGTCCCCTCTTTTGCCATCCCTCCGTTTTCCTCCTCAATCTTCATCCAAGCTGTCATCTTGCTCATTCTTCCTCTTACTTCCAATCATTCCTGTCTAGGCAAAATCTCGGCGGTGGTAGGCATCGGGGTCGCAGTATTTGGTCACCACCACTCTGTTGGCAAACTTCCTCCCTGTTAAGCCCTGCATGGCTTTCTGGGAGTCATACAATGATGTGAACTCCACAAAGATCTGCAGAAAGTAGAGAGAGAGAGAGAGAGAGAGAGAGAGAGAGAGAATGGCATCGATGAGAGGCACATGAATGGCAATGTTTACAGCACATGGTCAAAGGTACACCAATTATTCATTTTTGAAGTGAACACCACAGCACAGTGAGAACAGCATGAAAGTCTTCCTCTGCATTTAACCCATTCACCAAGTGAAGCAGCGGGCAGCCAGGAACACAAGGTGACTGGGGAGCAGTGTGTAGGGACGGTACCTTACTCAAGGGTACCTCAGTGGTGCCACTTGCGGTCCTGGGATTCGAACCCACGACCTTCTGATCACAGGGCCAACTCCCTAACCACTAGGCCACCAGCTGTCCCATTTTTTTTAATGGCTGCTTCCTATTTCTTCACTGCCATTTCAACTGATGGTCAAGTAAGAATGCACTAAAATGAGCAGGCCAGGGGTGTTGCTATAAATGCAATGTGTATGTACTTGACTGGTTCAGACGAGTGCACCTACAGCCAAATATTCAATCTTAATGATGATTAGACAGGAATGCAGCCTTTGACAACATTTATGTGCACTGCTCCCATCTCACTCCATCTCCCAACTGGAGTGCAGGGCTGTAAAAACAGAGTAATTTATCTGATGGTGCCGATTTAATGTTTGTGGACACCTGACCATCACAGCTTTAAGACAATGTTGGACATCCCATTCCAAAACCATGGGCATTAACGTGCAGCTGCTTCTATTACTGCAGCCATGACTCTGGTATATTTGCCATTGTTAACTCCTAAACAATGAACAGCAATTCACCAATTAGCTTGTTAGTTCACATGTGCTGAGATTGTATGGTGTGAGCTATCCAAGTACATGATGGTGTATTTTTATTTATTTTTCAATTAGGGATGGCATTTGAACTATTTTTGTTTCTCAAACATCTGATTAAAAACAGCTTTAAGCCTTCCAACCTAGCACAAATATACAGCAGAGGATATTTCAGGAAGTTCATAGGAATTCTGTTTTTGGTCACAATCGTTAAAGTTCATTCAACAGCAATATTTAAATGTAGAAATATTCATATTGTAGGTAGCCATTTTGTCTGCTAGCTCTTCTGTGGGAAAATATTAGTGCCAAGCTAATGGTAAGATTCATTTTCTTCACACAATCTCCCCCAAATTCATTTTCCTGAACATTATTTGTGGCAGTCTTGATATTTGAAGCATGTATGTAACATTTTAATGACGACTGTCATTTTACAGTTTTACAATAAATCCTTCAGTAAGCGTTAGCTCTCTGTCAAGCTGGTTGATCTTCTTTCAGTGTTATGAGCTTATGCTTCTGGGGCTTTTACTTTATATACATGCAATTTGTTCCTGAAATTGAAACATGCACATATTAGTCGATTCTAGCACCAAGTATGTAGGTGCTAGGACATATCTGATGTATTTGTATAGATTATATGTTAAGTAATGGAAGCTTATAGTATGATATATAGCTTATAGTACAATATATAGTATGAGCTTTAGTACTATGAGCTTCAGTTAAAAAAATTAAAATAGACAATGTTATTGTCTTTCAGGCTTATTGCATAAACATCAAAAAAGCAAAAAAATGTCATATTGCACAGCCCTAATATCTAAATCACATTTACACACTTGTGTGGTCAAAGATTTACAGCTGTGAGAGCCCATCATTATACTAAATGTTTCCATAATTATGATATATGCTAGTGTACAGGTATGTGTAACATTCCCTACCTTGCCGGTTCCAGGGATCTCCAGGCCATCAACAGGACGGGGTATCTCTATGCTCTTGACCTGGCCATATTTGGAGCACTCGTCCCTGACATCCTCTACGATCTCCTCATACTCTTCGTCATCCAGCAGCTCCTCTGGGGCCACCATGTTCATCAAACACAACACCTCAGTGGGGATTCCTCCCATTTGATTCATGGAGCTGTTCATCAGGCCCGGCACCTGCAGTGTCACTGGGGTCTCGTTTATACTTGTCTATTAGGAAAGGCAAGGAGAGACAGTCTGAAAGAGGCCTTTGGTAACTTAAACACCACTAGTGTTTAAAAACACTGAAAAATGTAAAACAGGGAAAAAAAAAAAAAACATGAACAGAGGTTTGACAGATGATGATGAAAAGATAATGAATAATTAATGAGGCAGTTCTGTTCCCCAGTTTTAGTGTAAGTATCTTAAAGGCCAACTTCTGCCTTCTTACCAGAGTAGCATTCTTGGCTCCTACACTCGCTCTCTGGACCAAGAGCTTTTTGTCTCCTAACTGCATCCCATTCAGTCCCGCAATAGCCTGGAGTTCAATCACACAGACACATTGATAAAGAATAACACGTTTTCACCAGATTAAGGGGGGCACACATTTAGTAATATGATGTCATGTTTTGATGGCTTGATCTTTAAGTGTTCTTTGACACAAGGCACATCCAGCACACCTGATCATTGAGGTTGACGTCAACGTATTCGCAGAAGGCATAGCCTTTAGAAAGACCTGTGGCGCTGTCCTTCACAAGGTTGAATGCTTTTAAAGGTCCAAAAGAAGTCAACAATTCTTTAACCTAAAACACAGCAAAAGGAAGAATGTGATCCAGTTTTGGCCTTGTTCCAAGTGTGCATCTTACAAACGGACAATGAAGATTAGAGGGAAAAAAGTGTCTACTAACTAAATAAGTATATAACTATAGGCATTACTGTTCTGTAAGATCTCCAAATAAACTTATTTTTACTTGACTGACCAGCAAAGTTTGTATTCATATAACTGTTCATACTTCCTGTAACAAGATAACCGTAGTGGCTATTTAACGTGCACATAGATATACCTGGTCATCATTAAGATAGTTGGGCAGGCCTCCAATGAAAAGTTTGTGAATAGAGTCAGGAACCACAGTGGACACCACTCCTGGGAGAAGTTGGGGGGAGAAAAAAAAAAAACAAACAAAAAAAAACAACAAAAAAACAAACAAACAAAAAAAAAAAACAGAGATAAAGTAGTTAAAATAATGCAAGTCGGTAAAACAGTGGGCATATGAATACAAAAAGTATGTAAATATATTTGTAAATAACAAATGGTTCTTCTAAAGCATAAGCATAGGTTTATATATTCTGGTGAATTTTGTTCATGTATATGAACTTTAAAAATGGGAAAAGGAGAGAGAATGTAAACATACCTGGTACATACACACTGGGGTTCTCGCTCATGCCTGGTAAGGGTTGGTAGTCGTGTGGCCGGCGAATCTTCAGACTCTGGCCTTGGAATATGATGCCATCAAATGCCATGGCCTGTGTGGTCTCATCCACTGAGCGGAACTGAAGAAGGGAGGGGAACGACAGCGAGTGACGAATGAACACTTCATATTTAAAGTGCCCACTTTAAAAAGTAATTATAATACAATACCATCAATGAGCTCATCTCTAAAATTACAAAGGTTTGGCCTGACTGTCAGTCAACATAAGCTATTAAATTCAGGTTAATACAGGTCTAACTTCCATTTATATAATTTTTGATGCAAACGTAGACAAACCAAGATGATCGATTTCATGAGAACCACTCACCTCAAGGAAGGCAAAGTTTTTGTCCTGGTTGATCTGGACAGCAAGGACGGGATTTCCTGGAGCCTGAGTAAGACCTCCAAGTCTCATCTGAGCATTGAAAAAGTCCATCATTGATTCCTAAAGATGAGGTGTACAATGAAGGAGAAGAGTTAAAACATACTGGTTTAAATGGACTTCATTTACATTTTCTAAAACAGTAAAGCTTGGATAGTGCTACAATAAAACAACTGATACATACACCTAAAACGTAATGTACAATAAAACAACTGATACATACACCTAAAATCTGAGATGTTCTGTACAAGGACTGCAGATCCACAAAGGATTACAAGGATTTTCTTCCACTGAAGGCAAATTGAATATGCAAAACCAAATGTAGGTAGCGCAGTGAATACTGAAAACAATACATACACTGTTGTAAAAAGTTTACAGTTTTTGGAATTTTGTTTTCTGAATGAATAGAAATGTGATCTAAGTTTCAATTCGCTTAATATCAATTAAAAATCCAAATGGACCTTTTTGACCTGCCTAGTTCATGTCCCTTGTCATATTAAGCACAACTCAGCATACCTTACCATTAAAACGGTTTACCGTTATTTAGTTGTTTTCAGTATTCACTATACATACATGTATGTATACACACACAAACACATTCTTTTTAAGTAAAATATTAACCTACAAAAATAGGCTTTCTGTTGGAAAAAAGTCAGTTCACAAGACTGTTATATATCAAAAGTTTGGAATCAAAAAAATTCAGAAATTTTAGTTTTATTCCCCATACTGCTCACTTCATTGGAGGGGAGTTTGTGATCCAGAGCTAATCACCCAACATCACTCGCTTATGCTCATGTGGTTGAATGCAATCTAATCCTCAAAGCAATGGACCAACACCTAATGTAAAGATCTTTCCTAAAACCGCTGATTGCAGAAGAAACGCTAAATCAATAACAGTCTAACAACTTTTGTATATTAGGTTGTACAAAGTACATACAATTGACAGAAATGCATCATAGCAATGAAAACCTTTATCCCTGCATTTTTTTCTGCTCCTTTTCAAGTTTTAAGAGCTTCAGTTATTTTTCTTCTAAGGACCTTTCAAACATTTCAGGTCATAGTGCACTTAAAAGGAAAAAACACTGCAAAAAGCATTTTTTTTTTTACTAGTAAAAGTAGGTCAAACTCCCACACAGTTTGATGGAAACACCTGACTAATTAGCCTCATTTATTCTTGTTCCCATCAAGTGGGATACGTTTTCCATTAGTAACCTTGCAAAATGTGGAGTATGTTAAATGAGACTGCCTTTGTCTGTTAGGAAGACTTGGGTGAAGACCAGATCAGATTAATTCAGAAAACCACATAATTCTAAAGAGTTCATAGACTTTTGCCTAACTGCACCTGCTGATCTTATATTTGTAACCCAGAACAGTAGAACAGAAGTTTTACAAAACTTAGGAGCTGTAATTTATTGGATACACAGGGTGTAAAAGTGTGAGATCCTGCGCCCTCTCACCTCTGTGATGCCAAAAGGGATGTTGCCCACATACAGCCGTCTTGCTTGGCGGGTCATCTGACTGCCCACTACTGGCACTGGGGTGGGTGTAACAGCCAGCCCATCCGGAGTCATAGTGGGCAACAGGGCTGTAGCAGGAATTTGACCAGCAGCTGAAACACAGAGAACGTAGTTTAGGAGAGAACATAAAAGACACTGACTCGAGACTTCATATCAAGATGTCTTCTTTTCACTTTAAGTTTAAAGTGTAGCAGAATGGTTGCATAAGAAAAAGACAAGGGATGAGAGAGCAAGAAAATCAATAAAAGTATATCCAGACTCAATGAGCAATGGTGGTGACGGAATCAACACTGCAATATGTCCTAATACTGTGGTACGGAAGTGATGTAGTTATTGTTGCAGCCCTAATTACAACCAATAACTTCCTATCAGTATCCTATTTTAGCTCATGTACACACGTGTAGTAACATGTGCAGCCACTTCACAAGAGAACTTCCAGATTTCAACACTGGGCTCTGCTGGTTGCAGACGGCTGTAATTTACTGATGTGAAATCAAGGTCTGCACAAGCTCGGCTATTAATGTCTGCATTGGCCCAATTTAACCACGTATCAGACACCTGTGCCTGCAAAATCTAGTGCCATTCTTGGTGCAGAACGTAGAATGTGACAGCAAGCAGAATAGTTGCACTGACATTTGTAATAAATTATTCTTTAGTTATGTAGATATGTCATGTAAAGGAGTGACTGAGGACACGTTTAGCTTCACTTGATTGCTTAAAACTAAAGACAAAGGAAAACAAATATGCTTTAGTGTAAACTAACAACTTCTTTTTAGTCTTTCAAGATACAGAATGACCTGCGAAGATATTCTGTATTTACCGATTTAAATTATCAGCTTGTACTGGTTACTTGAAGATGTTATCATTTAGTGAACACTGGTATATCTCTAGAGATGACCTAATGCTGCTGGTGTGGCAGATAGAGATGTGGTTGAAAAACATTCAGTGTTTAAGTATTTAGTACACCTGTAAACAAAGAAAATGAATAAGAGAATGGAAACCAAAGCAATATCATGTTAACAGAAGAAAAATGTTGCGAAGAGAAAACTGGGGATGGAAATGAGCACTGACACAGCAAGTTTTGTTTAGTGATTCACTTACCCTGCATGGCCTTGTACTGCATTGGTGTGATGTGCTCAAAACCCGGAGGAGGGACATCCCAGTACTTTTTTACTTTCTTCTTCTTCTCTCTGTGCGCAGAGTCACTAAGGAATCGAGAATTAAATGGCAAAGACGTCAAGAACAATGAGTCTACATGGTAATGACAGATGTGTGCATGAGTAAAGCAAAACATTCCTCCTTATGTTGCTTTAGTGTTTACATTTTTGCAGTTTTAGGAGTTTATGATATAATATTCCACCACCTCACCAACAGAAGTCATACTATTAATTTTTCAACTTTTTCATTTTTATTTTCAGACATAGCTTCACTTCAATGTTTGTATTTCAAAACGAAATATCAGATGTCTGTCTGTAGAAGTTAGTGGCATTAGTATTTTTCAACCTAACCTCTGCAGCTGTAGTCGAACACCACAGAAAATAATTTCAAGATTTACCTGCACTTTGTAAAAGATGCTGAAGAAATAGCCCAGTGGCTTTTATAAGGGTTTTCTATTCACATACATGGAAATGCACTGGAAGTAATGTCGAGGTGGCAATACATGTGTGTTAGACAGATCACAACGAAAAATGTAGTACTGGAACATTCCTTTAACTGACCAACACTGCAGTAGGACCCTCCTATAGGTTCTTCACTTACCCGCGTCTATGCCGGCGGTCCTTGCTGCTGCTGCGCCGCTCCCGGCTCCTCCTCTCCCTGCTCCTCCTCTTCCTCTCCCGGCTGCGGCTACGTGAGCTGCTCCGCTTCCTGTGCCTGTTCTCCTTGTCCCGCTCTAAACAAAGGTAAGAGTACAGAGGGCTGAGACAGTAGGAACAAGATCTTCCACAGAACTCACTTTGAGGAGAAAAATACATGGACACAGTCGAATGAGCTGAAAGACAGGAGGAGGAAGGAAGTAAAATACTGACAAGAGAGATAGTAGCAGAAGCAGAGGCAGCAGAACAACAACAGGAAGACCCACCCGGGCCCTAAAATTAAAAAATGTTAAATTCCATGTCTGTAAATCCCAAAAGCTTCAGGGAATAGTTCTGCATACAGTCAAAATTACACAATTTTCCAAATACCCCAGGTGCTGTCGATCAGCCAAGACATGTCTGAAGTCCAAAACCTGGGGGTGTGAGGCTAATATTGCAAACACTGGAAGTCAAAAATCACCCAAAACTTGACGTGAACTATAAAAATGAACAAAAGTTTATCACTACATACACCAGGGCTGGGCAGGACCGATCTTGGATCAGATTCTTCTGCATTTATGATCTTTTCATTTTTATACCTCACGGTAAGTCATACTGGGTCCTAAACCACACTGATAACTCTGCTCCACCTTAATGAAAAACTGGTCATGGTTTGAGTCGGTTAAGAGAAATCTTGGGGACATATTAATGGAAAAGTTTAGGTGACTACTGACCTCTAGTGTTTTTTTTTTTATTTGTTTTTTTTAAGCAACATTAGCCCAGCTGCTCCAGTTTTGAACTTCAGAAGCATAAAAGTCTCTACTGATCTACTGCATCTGGAGCAAATGGGAAAAATGTCTCATTTGGATTTTTCACTGAACCATTTCTCTAAGAGATCTGATTATATTTTAAGTTTTTTTTTCTTACAACTTTTAAAGTGATGGATCAGACAAAACCGAAAGAATAAAATGAACACAAGTTTCCCCTTACCTCAAATGTAGTTATTTAGTAACGACAAACTTCTTATGTGAAGTTTCTATTTTAAGCTTATGAGCATTTTACTTCTGAACTTTGGTTTCAACCATTAATCCATGAAACTGAGAAAAATATCTACAAAAAAATTAACACAAAAATATCTTACAACGAAGCTGGTTGGCTTGACAATGCTTACGCTTCCCATGTAGTGGAATTAATTAAAGGAAAATACAGTTGGTGAAGAACGCAGTGCAGGAGCCAAGACGTCAAAAACACAAATACACAAAAATTGTTTATTATTATTATTTATATAAATTCCCTTGCAGTGTTTTACTGTGTAAGCTTCAGGATTCTGCATGTCTGATGCAAGACTCTCACATGGCTGATGTCCATGCTTACGTATTATCAGGTTTAATGATGTTACTAATTCATTTAGTGCCCCTTAATCACTGAAAAATAAGTTAAACAGAAATTCTTGTACCTCCATAACACTACTTGGACTACAGGTTAAATCTGTGTTCATTATTTCATCTGTATCTTTTAAATTGATTCTCAAGAGCAATGCTACGTCCTCGATAACAGTGATAACAATTTAGAAGATAGCACAGATGTTTTACATTTAAATGGGACTGCGTAAGAAAAGAAATAATGCTTTCAAAATAAAAAAGCTGCATATAAAGAAAACGAAATAACTGCACTTTTCCCGATCAGACTTATGATAAACAGATAATGGAAAGCACCATTTGAAGTCCTACTGTTTGGGATTGCTTAATAATTCGATGCGGTTAGAGGCGAGCTTGTGACCACTTCAGTGTGAAGTCAGTACAGTGTGTAAACTAGTGGCTGTAAGCTTCTACACTTGTTAGCTGCACTGGCCTCACAGCTCCAGTGTAAAAGAAAGAAACTGTGGGCACCACACGTGTCTTGGCTCATCAGCTACATTTGTTGTAAGGTGGAAATCTGTTTGTCCAGACCATCACTTTAAGAAAAGGAAATAAAAGAAAGAGGGAAAAAAAAAAAAAGAGAGAACAGTAAAGTTGTGTAAATTTCTGAGCAAAGCATGAAGGAGCACTCCACACTGATACCCACCATGGCCATTAACACTGTCACCTGTATTGAAAGAGAATGACAATGGTTAATCTCAGATGCAGTAAATTCTCTTTTGCTTTAACACACACACCAACAGGGTCAAGTTTCATGTCACAGCTGCACAACGTGGACAATTTCACAGTATGACCCTGGAAACCAAGACTAATCGCTCCCCATCATCTCACATTTAAAAAGAGACAGTTAAAGTTTCTACACACACAGATTAAGCTCAGTACTGAATTTATTTTCTTGCTCCCAACACTTCTGGTCCAATTAATTATTTAATTAACCAGCTGCAGGACCGGTTTGGGGAAACACGGTTCTAGATTAATTTCCTGTGAATCAGGACATTTACAATGTATTCTCAATTTAAAAGGTATAACACTAAACGTGGCAAAATAATCAAAACATGGTGTTCTGTCCATACTGTAAAGCCCTAAGTAAACCTATTGAAGGAGAATTCTGCTGTTTTTTTTGTTTTTTTTTTTAATCATAATTTTTGTATAATTCAATCTTTGTAAAGTTGCTCCGACAGGTTTAATGTGAAAATTGGGGATTTTACCATGGAGGTGACAGCAAGCCTAATATGTAAATTTTATTTACTTTCCAAAACAATTAGTGAACCTTCACATAAAATGTTGGTAAAATAGCGGTAAATTCTCAAGCGTATGCTTTCTCTGGGGACCATTTTTACCTTACAATGCCCGACGTGTACCTCTTTACAATGGTTGGCATTGGGGAAAAAAAATGCATGTTAAATAAAAACTTTCTCTAAAATGGATCGTTAAAAAAACGTTGTATCGGACATCAGGTTCCTCTAGAAGGGTACATATCCCAACAAAACACTCTACGTGACTTTATTTACATCTTAACGTTTTAATTATGCGGAATTTTAAAATAAATAAATAAATAAGCAGAATTCCCCTTCAACTACAGATGTGAATAAGAGATGATACCGGTAAGTGTTTTTCTTAAAGGACTGTAAACAACTGAGATCAGTTGTTAGATGTCTGAATAAAATCCCACGATCTACTCGAATATCAAGGTGCACGACTAACAAACTCAGCAGGGGTGGGAGAAAATTTCAAATACTGATTCATCACATTTGCCATGACATATCGATTCAGCAGCACCAAGAATCGGTATTTGTGTTTTAAATATTATTTCATTATTGTTTATATTTAATATACTTTTATTTTGGTAAAAACTTCTATGCTGCATCACTTTGCTTTTGAGGTCCATAATACCTCGTTCTTCTCGTGTCAACAGAAACTGGAAAGGAATTTAACTCGTTATTTTCCTTATGACTTCTAGTGCATTTTAATCACATATGGGGGGAAAACAAATCACAATTTATTGCAGAATCGAATCCCAATACCTGCAGTATTGAAAAATACTGAAGAATCGTGAAAACACTGAATGGCGGCCCAAAGTATTGCACCATCGCCTCTGTGGTAGGTACAATAGGTACGGTTTAAGTATTATAATATATCCCCTAATAATAGTATATATCTATATAGGTATAGGTATAGGTATAATGACATATACCCTAATAATAATCTATACCTACATAGTCATAGGTATAATAATATACACCCATATAAGCATAGGTATAATCTATCCCCCAATAATAATATACACCTATACAGCCATGGGTATAATATATCCTCTAATAATAATATATACCTTTATAGGTATAACACATCCCTAAAAATAACAATATATACCTATATAGTCATAGGTATAATAATATACACCTATATAAGCATAGGTATAATCGATCCCCTAATAATAATATATTTATATATAAGCACTAATAATATATCCACTAATAATAATCTATACCTATATAGGTATCGGTATAATAAAATATCCCCTAATAATAATATACACCTATATAGGTGTAGGTATAATATATCCCCTAATAATAATACATACCTATATATGAGTAGGTATAATAATAAATCCCCTAATAATCTATATCTATATAGTTATAATATATACCTATACAGTTTTATATTATAATGATATATCCCTTCACGATTATCTACACCTGTATAGGTACAATAACATAATAATATTAACCTATATAGGTATAGGTATAATGATATATCCTCTAATAATATATATACACATACATACATACGTACGTACGTACGTATGTATATATGTTTAATAATATATCGCCTCATAATAATAATAATATAATAATATATACCTACATAGATATATGTATGATATATCGCCTGTTTATATGTATTCTCAATTAAAAAAAGGCTTCTTTGTTAGTTTCAGGTGTTAGTAAAACTGCCTGTGGCACTTTGGAAATAAATAAACATCAAATAAAGTGAGAGAGGAGAACCCAAACACGCAGTCCGTCCTCAGGCCTGCTGCTCGTTCCCCAGCAACACTGCCTAGAGCCGCTTCACCGAGACCACACGCTACACCACACACTCTTCAGGGATTAATTCATGCACAGCCGACATGTTGGAGCATTCAACAGGCAAAAGTATACGCACCCTGCTTGTTTTCGGTCAGCTGTCTCTCAAATTCATCAAAATCCGACATTTTGAGTCCGTGCTGGGACGGGCTGGCACGCTCGAGTGAGGAGAAAACACCTCCAGCAGCTTAGCTAGCCGAGTTAGCCTGTTCTACTTCCAAAATAGAACGCCTTTGCCTGGCAAACACGACGCTTTTTGAAAACGTGAGGCCAAATGATACAAATTAGTGAAGCTAGGTGCAAGACAGGAGCACCAAACGTCTAAAAGAAGTTAAAAAAGGACGTTTTTTCTCTGTTGTCGTGCTCCGTTGTGCTAACGCTCAGGTTAGCTAGCATGCAACTCCTCGAGGACGCTGCTACACAGACTCTGCTGGGACATATACGATAAATCCCCTATGTCTTTTCAAATGTATTATTTATCTATGAGACAGTTTAATGCCTCAGACGTGTGTCTTCCATTCACAGAAAGGCCACAGGCTCGGCTCGCCGGATAAGTTTGGAGCGCCTTCGCCTCTCGCTGAGCTGCAGGAAGTGATTTTTTTTTTAATACTAGCCTTTCACTGATGTCCGCCATCCAACGGTGAAGCCTGGTTACTGCGGGGCACACGCTACATGGACAAAAGTATTGGGACGCCTGACCATTCCACCAACAGGAACTTGAATGACATTGGATTCAAATACATAGACTTTAATATGGAGTTGGTCCTCCCTTTGGAAGGCTCCGCTCTTCTTGGAAGGCTTTCCACAAGATTTTGGAGTGTTTCTGTGGGAATTTGTGCCCATTCATTCTGTACAGTTGGACCATGGTCCATGGAGAAATGTCTAATCACACTATGTACATGCACACAGCTGCTGATGACAAAAAAGTAACCTTGAACCCTTTACAGTGATAACAGCTTCCGCTCTTTTGGAAGGCTTTCCATGAGATTCTGGAGAGCTTCTATGAAAATTTGTGCCCATTCATTCTGTCGAGCGTTTATGAGGTCGGGCACTGATGTTGGACGAGAAGGCCTGGCTCGCAATCTCCGTTCCAGTTCATCCCCAAAGGTGTTGGATGGGGTTGAGGTCAGGGCTCTGTGCGGGCCAGTCAAGTTCTTCCACACCAAACTCATTCAACCATGTCTTTATGGAGCTTGCTTTGTGCACTGGGGCACAGTCATGTTGGAATAGAAAAGGTTCTTCCCAAAACTTTGTCCACAAAGTCAGAAGCATGGCGTTGTCCAAAATGTCTTGGTATGCTGCAGCACTCACTACAAGTAAGGGGACTAGCCCAAACCCTGAAAAACAGGTGAGTCCCCATACTTTTGTCCATATAATGTAGAAGCTTTAACCAGAGTTTAATTATATTAAAATTAGTCATTGTTACTAATGTTGTTTTTAATGGTAGTATTGTGTTATTCGCATTATTATAATTATATCTAATAATTGTATAATTAGTCAAATATGTGATCGTGTAACAATACTAATAGTATTATTAATTTATAGTATTATTCTTCATATCATTATTCATTATACATTAATGTGTATTATAAGATTAGTATTAATCATAAAAAATAATTAATAGTTATTCGATAAATGAAATATCAAGTAACAATATTATATATATTTATTATTATTCTCAAATACATCAGAAAAATCTCAAACAGTGATTGACTGAAATCCATCACCAGCTACACTCAACCCCCTTTCCTCACTGGTCAGTTTCTGACCACAGGACTGCAGGCTGGGCATAGCAGCATTAACCAGGATTGAATAATATTAAAAATAATAATAATTATTGTTATTTTTAATGGTAGTATTATTAGTGTTATTTGCATTATTATATAATAATGCAAATACTGTATAACATAATTGTTAATAGTATTATTATAATTGTTCTTATTATAAATGAATCATTATATTATCAAATAATAAAGATATGAAATATTTGATACATTTACAACAATAATACAATTAATATTATTTGATAATTAAATGTAGTATCAAATGGTAATATTTATTATTATTCTCAAATACATTCACTATCAGAAAAATCTCACAGAGGGAGGCACAGAGAATAGCCTACAATGACTGACTGTAATCCATCACCGGTTATGCACTTGTCAGCTACACTCAACGCTTTCTTTACTGATCGGTTTCTGGTCGCAGGACTGCTGACCGGTAACACGGACGCGGTAAAGTGTACAGCCGTAGACCAGACAGGCTGATCTAGGTGTTCTTATATTTATTTCTAATAAAGTAGTGCACACACGTTCACATATGAAGTGTAAGCAGTAAGAAGAAACGAGACTAAACACAGAACAGATTTGCAAGTTTAGACTCTCTTTTCAGAAAGGAAAAAAAGGAGGACTGCAAAGTTTCTGTTTCATTCTAGCCTGTTTGAAACATTTTTTCCACACACAAGTGATTTTTTTCCCCAGAATCACTGCTTTAGCAACACAAACTAAAAGAAACAGTATTGTAAAGAACAGACTGGTGGTAAATAACCACGAAAGGCTGTTTATACCTCCCTGAATTCTAACAAATACTAATAAAAAAAAACAACAACACTGGAAACTGGGCTGTGCAAGAATTTTTTTTTTTTTTTTTTTTGGTTAGGAAGCTGACTTTGGCGTCAACTTAGGAACAACAAAAGGATATTATACATACTTAGACTAACAGAAGAAAAAATGTCAACCTTTCATAAAGTCTACAACCGTTTAGGTGACTAAGAAATGTTCCTCATAGCCAGATCACTGTATCATAAACATGATTGCTCTTTGTGGGCTCACGGATTACTTTTTATAAATAACATTTATGTGCCTTTAATCTAAAGTCTTATTAATTGCTATAGCACTCAAGAGGCAGCCAAACGTTATAGCAACTAAAGTAGCTTAAGTGAGGAACAAGGCCCAGGTTACTAAGTCATAACAAAAAGTCACAAAAAAGGAGAAAATAAGGCCAATGATGTCATAATAATCATCCCCCCACAAACACACACTTGAGAGTGAGAAGTGGAAGTGCAAAAAAACCCAAAATCTGATGTCTCACATAATCTCAACATGTTCATCCACTTCACAGAAAAGATGTTCACAAGCAAGGGAGATCTAAGGAGACAGAAAGAGAGAGATTGTGTGTGTGTGTGTGTGTGTGTGTGTGTGTGTTGGGGGGGCACATTATATGAAAACAAACAAAAACACAAGCACACAGAAAAACAGATTAACAGGAGAAAGAACCAACTTTCTCTGAACAAAACAAGATTACTGATCATCTTCAGCACAGTGTATTAAGACTCCAGTAATATAAGGCAGCCACAGAGGGTTAAATTTTTCCTGATGTCTAACCAGTTTCAGTTAGTGGGCTCCATCCCTGAGCACAGCTTGAACTTCAGTACTAAAGTAAAGCTACTGAGAGACAAAGATACAACAAGAGCAAACTAATATGCATTATTTTCTCTATATTAAACAACTTCAAGATAAACCGTCAACTATCAACGACAGGCACACTCTTAACCTACTATGAGCTACAAGCCTGACAGTGCCAACATGCTCCACTAGTTTACACAGCTGGTACTGTAAACTGCTGCTGTTGACTTTTCCTTCAGATAGCTGTTCTTTCTCTTCTGGCCACATTTGCCAGTGGAGGTTCTAGTAGCAAATAAGGATTCAAAACAAGTACCCCGTCTTGCCTTGTCTTCAAACTAAAGATAGGAATATAATTTCATCATTTAATTTCAAAAGTATACCTCAGAAGAACTCCCACTGTTACATATAAGGGTGTTAGTGCTAGAGAGAAAGACAAGGGAAGAAAAAAGAAAAGAAGGAGAAAAAAAAAAAAAAGACAAAACATTAAATTTGCCTTAGATGCAACAAAAGTGAGCAGTAACTTTTTGTTCCCAAAGACAGCCCTTAAATACAGTGACCGATTATTTATTTAGAATTGTTCTTTTCAACTCAAATTATTTATGCTCCCTTCGTTTTTTTTTGGTTTTTCTTGCTTCTGCTTCCCACCCCCACCACTTCGGCCAGTGCTCTGTCTTCTCTTTCAGCTTTCCACCCCATGCTGTTCTACCTGGATTGGTGCACTCAAACTCTCCTTTCATCATTCTCTGTACAATCAAGCCTTTAGCAGTAACAAACATTTCATAAATCACCATCACGGCCACCTGATTACCAATCTGAAGTAATCTTGGACCAATAAAGAACAGCTGAGGTAGAGAAAGAGGAAAAAACAAAACAAAACAACAACGACAAAAAAAACAACACCACAGAGTTCCTTGTTTTGATGCTACTCCATCCCATCAGGGGCTCCTTCTCCCATTTCTCACCTCAGTGAGCTGTAAGAGAGAAGGTTCTTGGTCAATCAGTTCCTGAATCTGTAGGAGATGGGCAGTAGGAGGCTGCTTTTCTTCAGAGCCTGGACTTTAGCATGAGTGGTCTCATCAAGTGCCTTGTAACAGCGTCGTGCATAGTCCAGAAGTTTCTCCTTGGAGGAATCAAACTCGCCAATCTCCGACACTTTCTCAGGGGCCACCAGCAGCAGCTCCGCAATGGGAGTGGTGGAAGCTACGGTGTTACGGTCAACACCATGAACCTGGAAAGCTCTGGACATGCTCTTCAGTTTCTGGTACGTAACCAGAATCTTCTTGTAGCGAAGCAGAACTCCAGCAGGATCTTTTACTGAAATGTAACAAAGTATTAGTTATTAGTTTACATGTTTTTTTGTTGTTGTTGTTTTTTGAAGATTACAAGGAAGGGCAGTCAAGACATTCTAGCATTAACTGGAATGGGGTGGGACAATGACCAGTTTTATTGATGAACTGTGGCATAAAACCAGTGATTATCTGAATAATTTCAATCACTGTATGATCTTTGTAGAAAATCAGAGTGGAAGTAAACCGCCTACTTATACAGTATCCACACAAAACACACACCAGGACAATGCATATCTACACAGATTATTCTCAAAGAGTATGAGTATTAGTGACTAATTGGCATTTACTTCAATTGTAGTTGATTTTTTTGTGATGAATAAGGAGCACATACCTGTCACCAGGTATGTGCTGGTATAAAAATTTAATATCGCCATGATTACCTAATGTTTCATTACACTGACATTCTAATATTGTATTAAAAACACTACATAATGAGGTAATGCATGAACAATGCTGTACAAAAGTCACCTCCTTTTTATTTCATTTCTAGTCAAGACACGGCAAGCTTATCAGTGTCAGAAAAAGGAAACATTTAAAATATGTACATTTTCTGATTTCTGGGGCTTCTGTGTCATTATCTAGAAAATACGTTTTATGCTGATGCTGAAAATGGATAAATGGATAACTTGAACTCAATAAATGAATAGGTGGTCTCATCTGCACAATACTCTACAAACAAAAATCTGTTGTTTTTTTTTTTTGCTTGTGACCTAAAACCAAAGTCTGTAAAGTATTTCACATTTTCACCTTTTTTTCCACACTCCTGAAAATGTTTAGAATTACTCATTAAAACATTTTTTGTTTGGGGTTTAAAATCTCTAGAAATATAATTCTCAGCAAACATGAGAGCCTTTAATTGATGATGACAGATGAAAAAACCTTCTGTTTGTGCTAAAATTACAATAGTTCAAATATTTATGCAAAACATAAAGTATGGTCACAATGTATTTTGCATATTCAACTGTACATATATATGTTTTGCATATTCAACTGTACATATATATATATGAAAACCTGTTACTCCTTTTATACAATTCAGCATATTATTTGAGGGTACACAAATCAAACATCTCTAGGGTAATAAAGGTTTTAATATAGAGCAATTATAAGAATAATAAAAATACAGTTCGGGATAAAATTAAAGCAAGTCTCAGGAGCAGGGAGATGTGAAGTTTGCCAGCATGTCTGCCAACTGTATCAACAGTTTGCTGTCAAGTTATTGCATCTGAGGACATATGACGGATACCATACCTGCCCCAGCCACTACTCCAGAGACAAGAAGACGTGCACAAATACTGGATTAGGACAGGAATATTTCCTTACTAAGACCAGCAGTACTCTTTATAAATATCTGATAATACAGCTACTGTGTATAGCTGATTTATTTAGGATCTTAATGAAACAACAGAATTTATTTTAGCAACTAGTTGTTATTCCATAGACAGGACTGTTTTTTAGGTTTTATTTAAATTTGTGTATCATGTGTTGATTCATAGAGAAAATACATGTCAGTTGTTTAGTTTTTGATGAAGTAATTGAGACAGCCCTTCGAAATGACTGCAGTCTGGATTAAAACGTTTCAAACATTTTTAGTATATTTTAAAAACCGAGAGATAAACCATGGAAATTCTGGCTACTCATATGAAGCAAAATTTTCACACTGTCCCATTCCAACAGTTACACAACAACCTCCAACAGTACAGTGAAGATGCATTTATAAAGACCTACTGGTGCACCAATGTTTACGGTTCCTCTCACCTCTTTGCCTTTCCATGCTGCGTGCAATGCGGAATACCCGGGTTCGTTTCACTCTTGTGGGCCCACCGTTCGACCTGTTACTCAACTTGCTTCTCCTGGAGCTTTTGCTGTCGGACTCCTCATCTGATACAATCTGTTCCTCTTCAAGGTAGCCATCCTCCTCAAGGTACTCTTCCTCCTCTATCACCTCTTCCTCTTCCTCATCTAAGGAAAGAGTTTTCAAATTGGACTTTCTGTGGAGAGTCAACCACTCACTAATTATTTCCTCCCTACAATTTAATTACACTTATTATCATCATTACTCTGAGGGATTAAGGGATTTGTAAGATTTCTGACATTTTTTTTGAACCAGCACCATCAAGCACCACAGTGAACACCAAGATCATGACTCTACTACACCAGTTGTTCTCAGCCTGGACGTCATGATAATTACAGAGACCACTTTGGTAGGCTGCGGGTTGCTTGTTGTGTTAAAAAAAAACAAAAAAAAAAAATCCAAAACCTTACATTTTGGACAACACTTTTGAAAATAATTTTTGTTGTACTGCTCACAACAAGTAGATCACTATGTAAGGCATGCACACACTAATAGTACAAAGGTCAATATGTCTAGTGCCAGTACAAGCTTCCTTAACTTATGTGCATCAAACATTACATAATTATGAGCTATTATGTTAACAAATGAAGTTAAACCCAAAACTGATTGAATAAATGTTCATTTTTTGTGGTCAGTGATATCTGTCTAGGTTCGAGAGCAGTGATGAGATGTGAATTCCTGGCTTGAAACATACAGAGGATTAGTAGCAGAGCTGGCAATGTGGTGTGTATAGTGTGACTGCTGGTCTAATCTAAGTCTATGAAGCCTGAGAAATTTTTGTTGTTTCCTCCATAAGAGATGGTGAAAGACATCTCTACCTACAATGGAAGTGATAATAAGGACCTTTTGAAGTCAATTATTTGGAAAATACCAACAAAATTAGTAACTAACCTTGGACACTGCTATTTCGCACTCTTCTTCGCTTTAGGTTGTGGTGGCGTGTGGGGATTTGGCCGGAGCGGGTCACCATGGGTGTTGGAGACGGGGTCGAAGCCCTGCGAGAGATGGACTTCTTGGGAGTAGGTTGCTGTGCACCTCTAGATTGAAGCTCTGAGATGAAAATAAAAGGGAAAGGAATTGCCACCAAAATGTTCCATTAGTACATGTTTATATAAAAATACATATGGGTTAAGATGTATTTCTGTATAATTCATTATTTCAGGACCATTTTTCTAGAGGGAGGAATGTGGCAATACAAGGCCAACTCAGTGGTGTAGATTCATTTCTCTTAGATTCCTGACTGATGAAGAAAACCTTACTTAAAATGAATGTAGCCAGAATTGCTCTGTACAGGTCCTTTAAATGGAATTTTAAGATAAGTGAGTTTTGGGTTTTGTGTTCTTTTCCAAGTACATTACTGTTTAATACAGTAAAATACGACACAGATATATCAATTCAAATTCAATACAGTGGTACCCTGCTTAACGAACACAATCCGTTCCAGCGGCGCGTTCGTTATGCGGGGAGTTCGTTATGCGAAACACAAAAAAACAGTAAACACACGGACACCAAAAACACATCAAAACAGGAAAAAAATGACACTAATGGGGAGAAACAACACAACATGATGCTTTGTCTTCATTTGAGACACATCTGGCCAGATTCAGCCATTTTTTTAATGTAAAACTCGATTTTTCATGTGGGACGTGCAGTTCGTTGTGTGAAACGCGTTCGTTCTGCGAGTCACGCGCGCGGTCGTGGCGGCGTTCGTTCTGTGAGGCGTTTGTTAAGCGGGGTACCACTGTATATCAAATCAAACACTGGAATATCTGAGACAGAAACAAACCCCCCTATGTAACATCAATAGGTCGACTGGTCTTCCTACTGTTAAAATCAATACAGTTTAATTCCTGCCTCAGCTCTCCCCATACTTTCTCAATCCTTTCCCAATCCTTTCCCTCACCACTCCTTTCCCGACTCTTAGTGGTGAAGATGAATCGGTCCAGCTGACAGCGTAGAAAGTCCCTTTCCTCTTCCAAGTCCTCAATGCGTTTCTGCAACCAGGAGTTCTTCTCTAGAGAGATCTGCAGCTGGGCACGAAGGTTGGACATCAGCAGATACGGATTGCAGGGGGTGGTGTGGCCTGAGGCTGCCTCTGCACAAAACAATGACACTCTTACTCCATAAAGGTCATAGGTACCAAATAGGGATGCACCGATACCGATACCGGTATCTGGTATCGGCCTCGATACCACATTTTCTAAAGTACTCGTACTCGTTA
>JBBPCZ010000148.1:6100459-6113954 GCA_037974445.1 Brycinus macrolepidotus | reverse complement strand
AAACTCGTACATAAACTATTACATCCACTTACAGCTTATATTGGTAGACTTCAAAACCTCTCGACTGATCGACAACAAAAAAAACTAAAGGAAGGGAAAAGAAATAAACTTCTCAGCAGCGGACAATCATAGGAGAGTAGAGAAAGTCTGACTTACTGCACAGCTTGTCTGAGGAGTCGCACAGGCTGGTTACATTAGATGAATTAGACATGCTGAAAAAAAAAAAAAACAAGTGTCAGCAACAACCAATAATGATAACAAGTCTGCAAAATCATGCCACAAACTTCAAGCAGCTTCGGCCAAAGACTGCTTTATAATTAGACATGGGCACTGAGCAGAGTGTGCTGTAATGACACCTCTGGCACAGACAGGAGTGCAGGCAGTATGGGAGGCATTTGGGAGCCCTCTCTGAAAAAGCCAGGTGTACAAGCTTGGAGAGACTGCGCATAGCAAACATTGATCTAACGCTGCTCCAGCTTAGGCCTGTTGCCCGGGCTTTTACAAAGGCCCTCAGACATGCATCTGTCGTCCAGTGTGTAGCTGAATTTTGCGGCCCATACAATTTCATTTTCACTGAGGTTTTGACAGATGTAAGAACAGTTGCTCTTAATCTTTTTTAATAACCTTGTACTTGAAAGAAGTGTTTTTGGAAGAAATTGGAAAAGACACTGTGACTGTGTCACAGTAAATACAAACAAAAAAAACCCACAACAGTGTAGACAATAGCGGCCATACGGTGGCACAGTGGGTAGCACTGTTGCCTCACATCTCCAAGGTTGGGGGTTTGAAGCCAGGTCCTGGCCTTGTGTGTGTGGAGTTTGCATGACATGGGTTTCCTCCGGGGTCTCCGGTTTCTCCCACAGTCCAAAGACATGCGTGTCAGGTGAATTGGGGATTCTAAATTGACCGTGTGTGTGTGTGTGTGTGTGTGTGTGCGCACTGTGGTTGGCTGCCTTGCGCCCGTAGACCCTGGGATAGGCTCCGGGTACCCACAACCCTAGAAAGGATTAAGCAGTTACAGAAAATGAATGAATGAATGAGTTTAGATGATATGATTATATCCCAGCTTCTAGACTTTGACTTAAGCTAATCCACCATATTATATCAGATTTTGTTTCTCTCTGTTGACAGGTGTTTTCACACTTGGCATGTTTACTTTGATTAAGATAAACCTTGGTCTTAGTTGGCGTGAGAATGCTGCAATACAAATTCTGTTGTGCATCAAATAAGGAGGAGGTTGTTCTCAGTTCGAGTTCCAGCTGAACTCTCTTGTGGTTAGTTGAAATGTGAACACAATCAGACGTCTAAACAGACACAAAACAGACTGTCAGATATATCTGTGCATACTTGCTTTGTTAAGTGCAACAGATTAATTTCTGGCAGTTTTGGCTTGTTCATAAGTTTTTTCATTACTCCTGGAGCTCTTAATTGGTAGCTATGGACTATGACTAGGACTAGGACTATGGAGCTAATTTGTATCATGCCATCACAGCCTCTTTGACATAGACTGGCTATATTTGCCTAGCAAATGAGAGAGCAGTGAGTTAGTGGTTTGATGCCAAATGCTTGCTCACATGGTGAACAACATGCAGTGTCATTGCCTAGTATTAGAAAGTCAAAGTCTAAATGTCCATGAGATTATTGTAAAAATCCTCTTGACTTACTGCCACTATATGAAATATGTTGTGTTTTTATCCATTTTATATGTTTTACAAACAGTAAGTAAGCAGTAAGTCACTCAGTACTGTGGGTTAAAGTGATTTTACTCCATTTTGCATCATGGGGGAAAAAAAGTAATGCACAGCCTAGAATATCAGCTTTTGGCCTGGTGGTTAGGGAGTTGCCCCTGTGATCGGAAGGCTGTGGGTTCAAATCCCAGGATGGCCAGTGGCACCACTGAGGTACCCTTAATCAAGGGACCATCCCCACACACTACTCCCTGCACTAGTGTGGCTGCCTGCCATTTCACTCGGATGAATGGGTTAAATGCAGAAAAGAATTTCACATTGTTCACACTGTGTGCTGTGCAGTGCTCACGCGTGACTATATGGGCGACTTTATCACAAGACAAGAAATCTGAATAAATATTGCTTGCATCTTATGCTTCAGTGTCATCTATGTCATCATAAATTCTTAGAGGATTAGAACCAAAATGCGACCATTTGTTATTTTTGAAAATGTAAGCCCACTCTGAATGTCATAATAATAGTACATTTTGTCTTGTTTGCGTGTGTAGTCTTTTTCTAATCATACAGTGTATCTTTTTTAAATTCCCTAGTTTTGTTCAGGCTGTGTATGGGATACACTATATCAAATCCTCCATACTCAAACAACCCGAAAGCCTAACATGCTGAGATTAAGTCATATTAACACCGTATTAATCCTTTTTGATAGTTTATATACATTAATAGCTCACACAGCAGAAATAAGGTAATACAATAGAAATTTAACACAGAATTACCAGTTCTGAAACCGATAAAATACTCAGCATTATTGGACTGAAAAGCAAGTGAATAGCATGGTACAGCATGACATAAAGTCTTAAAGACGAAATCAAGACATCCGTCAGCCTAAGTATATTGCATTAAGACATCAATACCAGTCATTCTACTATTGACTTCATAAGGCTACAAAAAATATGCTGGGTGATGAATGAATCATTTCTAAATGCAAAAATGTCATGTAATATAAAATGTCAAATGCTATGTTCGTTATTACAGTATTACAATTAAAAATGTAATAAGGACTATGAAACTATTTTGTATTACACTGCCAGAACCTGTTTGACAGCGACTACCTAGATTTGCCTACCAAATGAGAGAGCAAGAAGTCAATGGTTTGATGCCACATGCTTGCTCACATGATAAACGTTATTGTCTAGTAGTAGAAAGTCAAAGTCTACAAGATTATTGTAAAAAATATAATCTTCCTGATCTTCCCGCTACTAGATACCTGAGAGACATGGATGACTTCACAAGTTGTTACAACATATCATGTTATGTAGAAAGTTCAAAGAATGTACAGTAGGTTCACAGACTAATGGAAACGTCCCGGCCCTTTGATCAGACACATCTACATAATGTGTAGGTGAATTTTGTAAGTTTACAGTTACTGACTGTATTTATAATTGCTGACTGTACCCATTTGTTGATGGGCTACCCTGTCCATCAAGGGAAAAATACCTCAAAACCTCAGTTTCGTCAAAATAATAATTTTCTTGTTTTATATGTAGTATCTTATAAAATAAATTAAACAGCAAAATACATTGATGCTTTGTTTAAGTACAGTGGTACCCCGCTTAACGAACGCCCCACAGAACGAACTCCCTGCATAACGAATGCGCTGCTGGAACGGATTGCGTTCGTTATGCGGGGTACCACTGTATTTAGAAATTGAGAAATGATTAATGATAATATACTGTAATGATCTATTTACAGTTATTTTTTCATCATTCTGAACATATTTAACATTTATTTTTAACTCATTACTTCCTACTTGTTATTTGACACATGGGAGATTAGACAGAACTAGTGTATTGGAATCGTTTTATCGTTTCATCTGCAACCGAGACATTTATTCCATTGTTATTATATAGATACCTGTTGCATCACCACCCATTTTTGGCATACCACAGCAGCCTTTCAAGCTTGTTCCACTGCTGAACGTTTCCATTCTGCGTAGTCACTCTGAAGTGCACATTACTGAAATGTTTTCTTAAGCCTTCGTCTCTTTCTGCTCTAAACCTGTTTATCTGCATTGTTCTCTCACGCACACACATCACCCTGGCATACTGGCATGTACACACACAGAAACTACTTAACAGGACAGAGCGAAACACACACAAAAACAAACACGGCATCGAAACTGTAATGTCAGCTCGTGAGTTCAGTACATAAGGGGGCTTGTATTTTAATTGACTTACAAGCACTCACTTTAAATAGTTTAAGCTGAAATTAATATACATATGAACATTACAGTCTGGTCTTTGATATATATATTTTTTAAGTGCCCTGTTGTCTAATTCATTAGACAATAACGAGTGGGTTCTGTATATTAGAACCTAGAATGGTTATTTTGGAGTCACATAACAAAGTCCTCTATTTGACATGGGTGACAGCTATAGCTGTTTTATCACATCGTCCGTCAGATCTGTTCAGCAGTAATAAAGTCTGTTATATGTGTGAATCTGGGAAAAAATGAAGTTCATTTATTGGCTATTCACAGTGCAATGTAAAGAAGTCAACTCACATGTCATGCTCTGTAGTGTCCTCTTATCCTGACTCGCTGTACTCCTTGGTTTTATTCGTAACAGTACAATCCAGTGCCAAAGCCATGCTGTACAGGTAATCCACGCTAGTGCCACCCTCCACCTTTTCCACTCTCTGTACAGACTTACTGTAAGTCACTGTCTTGTGTTTTGCCAGCCTTTCTTGTTTTCTCACTCTCTCTAAATGTAAGCCCTTCCCAGGCTCTGTTTCCTCCTCACCACACCTTTCACTCGCATACCTTTGACTCTGTTCATGGGGCATAGTTTGGATTTTCTATTTGCTTGGTGTACTTTGTAATGGTATAAATCAGGGGTGTCAAACTCCGGTCCCGGAGGGCCGGAGTCCAGCACAGTTTGATGGTTCTCCTACACAAACACATTTACTAAACCTGTCAATTAACTGGCAAGGTGAACCAGCTGTTTCTGAGCAGGGAAATCACCAAAACATGCTGGACACCGGCCCTCCAGGACCGGAGTTCGACACCCCTGGTCTAAATAATTTAACACTCGCATGGATCAGCCACCATCAAACTGTTAAGATGATGTAAGACTAAGTAAGACAGAGATCAAATTCATTTATTTATAGGCTTCACCTGTCAACATTGATCTGACTTGCAACTGTCAAGATGAAACCAAAAGATTTGGGACCCCACCAACCACACACACCCTTCAGTTTCCACTTAAAGTCTTAAATACACATGGAACTGTCTTATTCACTCAGAACAAGCTGGGCTTTTCCCACCCATCCTTCAGAGTGTGCAAATGTTTTCACTTCCACTACTCCTCTCCCAGCCCTTTGAATATATATGGCTTGTATTAAAGGACAAAATAACATGAGACGTAATCCTACTCGGCAAAACCCCTTGTGATAGTGGAAGAGATTCAGTCATGGATGGTTATCTAAACATGGGTGTTCCGTCAGCACAACTATGTGTTTGAACGTTGCGTCCAACTGGTGTTTGCTATGCAAGCCACTGAAGTTGTATCCCGCCCTGTTCACCTGATCTGTATACACTTACTCTAGCCTGGGGGCAAGTTGGGTATAATTCATAATTCCTCCCTGGTTTAGTCACTGATTACTTACAGAGCCTTAATTTAAATGTCTGTCAGAATGTGTATTACACCCTGATATTTTGCATACTTTTGAAAAATCTTACTTGTCTTTTAATGCTGAAAACCAGCCTCTGTTTGTGTGAAATTTGTTCTGTATATTTGTATAGATTTACTGATATATACCATTATTAATGTCAGACTAATAACTCACAGTTGTTGTCCTTGATGTCATTGGAGCAGTGATGTAATAGCTACAGTCATATGGAAAAATTTGGCTATTGCAATTTGGTGAAGTGGCATGTTTTTCTGGTTAACTTGAGTACACATCCTCTACACAGAACACACTTTTGCACATTTTATTATTAATTATTATACAGGACCATTCAATTCCTCTACTGAATTGAATGGACCATCCCAGCATTAGCACGTCTGATATTTCTTGTTAATGGCCACTGAAAAAAAAAAAATATATCCGCTGCTATTGCCAATGGGTTTTTGCTTCTGATTCACATCTTTCATGTCATTCCGCAGGTAGTGCTTATCTAGCACATAGCACTTACCGAAAATTTATGTTCATTTGTATCTGACAGTACTGGCCCTTCTTATAGTAGCAATTTGTGGACACCTTGCTCAATAAACAATCAATAATGGGAGATTTTACTATTAGTTTTAATGTTTATGGAGAGTACAGGAACTTTTAGTCCTGGTGGCAGGCCCAGTTGTCAGAAAAGAAATGGAAAAGTGAAACACAGAAGGACAGGGGAAGGGACATAAAACCTTGGACAAGGAAGGTGTAACCAAAATAGAGAGGAACAGATATGAAATAAACACCAAAAGGAGCACTGCATGAGCAAATGGAGTTTTCAAGAACTGGTTAGTAGAGAAGACAATGTCTGTGAATATTGACAGTTATGGTAAATAAAGCTTTGCTGTCATTTTATGCACTGGTTTTGTCTGTGTTTTGTTTGTGTTTTGTCTCTGTTATGGTCTCTCTTTAAAACCATGATCCAGCCAAAACCTAGTATGCCTGGCTCCGTATCCAGTCTCCAGGAGGATGCCTGCTTCCGTCCCAACAGATCTTCCCGTTTGCTGGACTGTTAACCTCCTGAATGTCATTGATTTACACACTTCTGATTTGCATGTTGGAGTATCTGTGTTCTTTTTGTAAACTGTATTTACAAACCAGAGCTGTTATACTTGCTTCTTTGTCTAAATTTTCCTGCCATTTCCTGAAATGGAAATGTGTCTGTTTTGCATCCTTTTTAAATTGGACTCCATAAGTTTGTGTAAAAACCTCTGCTCGAAGTGTTCCATTTGTGTGTCTGCTTGATGGAAGGGCTAAGACTAAAAAAAATTTAAGGCCTTATCGTGGTCAGTGTCAAAATTGTGGTTACATTTGAGTAGTGGCCTAGAAGTAGTGCATAATCTTTACAATTTCATCTTTAATATACTTCTAACTTTAATTAACATTCAATTATTTAAAAAAAAATCTAAATAATAAAAAATATGTATATGTGCAACATACTGTACATGTATATATGTGATGCATAGTTTGTAAATATTTACGTGTGTGTGTGTGTGTGTGTGTGTGCGTGTGTGTGTGTGTGTTCATGTGTGTGTTCAAATAGGATTTGTTGACTAAAATGACCATATATAAGTTTGTTCTCTGTAAACTTATACTTTCTTTAATTCTCTTTCTCTAATTTTCTTTTACTAACATCAACAAAACATGTCAGTTTACCTCAGGTGTTCAGTAGATCTCTAGCTGTATGAACATAAACACTGAAAATGCTCTTAAGCAGTAATAGATGTAATAGCACAACCTCTTGGAAAGCATGCAGCAAGGCAGGTCAGCATTCATGTTCAGGAGTAGCGAGAGGACTTTGGAAGCAATACACTTATCATAAACAGTAAAGATTTTAGACAACTCATAAAAAGCAGAATCATGCTGTTTTCCTAAAAGCAGACGTCATCTAGTCATCTAGTAATTAAAAAGGCCTTATGAGAAGGAGGGACAAATAACAATAAAATACAAATCTGCTTTATTTATATTTATATATATCATCACTGTCTGAACAAAACCTCTTGTTTCTAAAATAGTTAATTCATAGGAATTGGAAAAAAACATATAGTCACATGATCATTCAGCACTATTTCTGTTGGTCTGTTGGTACTTTTTGGTAGTTTCTTTTCACATTTTGAAAACTAATATGCTTACGTTTACATTTACGGCATTTAGCAGATGCTCTTATCCAGAGCGACGTACATCAGTGCTTTAGTAGTCCACATCTGTTCTTCATACCTGTAAAGCTATACTTAATATAATAACCTACTCACTTTAGCCAGCTCACAACTCACTAAACTGTGCATTCTGTTGCATCATCTAATGATACTTGTGCTGGCTAGTATCATGCTGAGTGATGAGGGCTGTCCAACTCACAGAGAGAGAGTGAGGCCAGTTATATTCTCTTGGACTCCGGGCCACAGATGGCTGTTGCTTTGAGCCTGAACATTTTTCTTTTAGACCAAAAGAAGAGTAGAACAGGTGTCTGCTGATAGAAACTCAGTGTATTAGCGATTGTGCTTGAATATCATTGCTTTCAGAACAAAACTTCATATCTGCATTTTTAAAACTTTTGAAACACCATCAGCCCAACATTGTGTGAAAATGCATGGGTCAACAGAAATGGTCCAAAACTACTTGGACATACATTTTTTTACATTAACTTCTATTATAAGTTATTAATGTTTTTCCTTCTCCTGCAAAGGCTACCGTTTTTGAGATAATAGGTTTTATTCCGACAGCAATGTTATGGGTTTTTAAAAGTGGTGTGTGTTAGTGTTAGGCTGTGTTTTGTTGGGGCACTCTCGTCCACCTCGTCAGTTTCACATACTGCTCAAACGTGGAGTGCCTACAATCATTCCTGCGCCCCTCTAAATTAACAGGTGATCAAAGGCTTAGCATGTTGCCAAGGGCAACCAGACAGGCTGCTATTGGAACTCTGCTGATGACGCTGTGGAGTCTTACGACTACAGCATGATACCACATCTTCTACCGCTTCTTCCTTCCTCTTACTGATACTGAAAGCTTCAGTATTGGCTGATACTAATCTGATATTTTTTCTTTAAAACTTTAATATTTCAAAATGAGCTGTTTTTAATTAAAGCATTTTACTTAAGACGGGCATCTATTAGTAGCAACATGATATCACACATGGATTGGTTACAAGATTTAATTGAATTTTATTCATTTTTTTAATCCGATCCAGCATTTTCTGTTGACACCGATCAATATCAATACGTCTTGTACTGAAGAAATGGCTTACACTGTACTGAGGGCTGTTTCATAGTCATACCCCCATTCAACACTCTTTGAAGTATATTTGACAGTTGAATGGTGTGTATGTGTGTGTGTGTATAGGCCTATGTGTGTATGTGTGTGTGTGTGTGCTCTTTCTCTCCCCCGGTTTGCGCCACCCCAGGGTGAGAATGCTGAGGCAGACATGCAGTTTATTTTTGGGTCAGTGACAGTGTGTCAATGGCCGCAGATGCGTCGCAAAGAAAGGCTCTGAGATACCAACAGACCCTGGTTAGTCCCCGGTTTGTGCCTTTCTCTCTCTCTCCCTCTCTCTTTCTCTCTCTCTCTCTCTCCTTTATCTCTGTTGTTCATTCACCATGCTCACTTTCATTGTTTTGCTCTCATATCTTCTGTTTACCTTCCTCACTCGGCTCGTGCTGAGGCTTGCATAATCTCTGCATGACGTGCGCAATTCTCCAGCTGCAATAAGACCGCAACTTGGCCAGTAAGTTGAGAGTTGAACGCAGCGTGGGAAAGCTTTCTAATGATGTTGCCTTTCAGGTGGCTGTTTTGCACACCTTTACGCCTTTTCCTTAGTACCAGACTGGGCAGTTATCATTGGACATTTGTGGAATTGACTTTGTTGGAAACTTCAGGTTTATTGGAATAAGATGATGTTTGATTGCTTTGCCCTGTGGGCCAGCATGGCTACTTCGGTTGATTGGTTTAGAGTCGTGGCTTTGGAAGCAGTGGCAAAAAAGCAAAATCAAAACAAACCAGCAGCAAAAAACATTCATGCATTTGTCAGATGCTCTTGTCCAGACTAACTTACAACTGAATCATGTTACAGATGAAGGCAAATGTAGCGTTAGGAGTCTTGCCAAAAGAGACTTATATGCTTGCCCAGCCTCATGTGCTTGCCCAGACAGGGAACTGAACCCTAGTCATCTGTGTGGAGGGCAGTGGAATTAGTAGTCAGTCAATATACAAAGTATTGGTAACAATTTATTTGGATGGTCCACTGTAGATGCTTTGTATATTCTCACTTTTTTATATAAGTAACATTCAACTAAATATCTATTAAATGCAACTAAATTATAAGTTTAACATAAGAGATTCTATTAAATCTACTATAACCTTAACCCAACACCTAAATCTAATCATAAACCTAAGCCTAGTGCTGCTGGGTTTCACTAGATCTGTTAACAATTAAAACTGGGGACTATCAAAACCAAAATGTTGAGAAAGAACTCATTCATATTCTTGAGCTGATTTAATCCCAAAGTCCAAATATTATGTAGTCATTCAGTCACAGAGGGGAGTTAGCCTATACAGACTTTGCCGCATCAACATAAAATGCAATTTATTTGATGCTAATTACAATACTTTTACACCTGTTTCACAAAGTAATGGTTATGACAGATATATCTGTGTTTTTGATTGCTGTATGCTGGATGAAAAACTACTACGGGGTACCACTTTATACATGAGGATAAATATAAACATACATCGATGTGTGAAGGGGGAAACCCGATCGCGCATTTCAAATATGTTTGTTAATCTCCGGTGGTCACATGGGGGATCAGCCTGGCCCAGAGTGGTCAACATCTGGAATGGGTGTACAACTGTTTTGACAAGAGAGAGAGAGACTTGAATGCTTGAGTTTTATTTGAAGCGTTAATGTGAGTACGTAAAAGGATATGTATATTTTGTAGATGAACATTTGCAGGATTTGTGAGATGACCACTGGAACACAAACAGCACATTCTGAGTAACTAAATGAAGCAGAGGAGATGCTTTGTTTTCACACACTTTCAGGACAGAAGTGTCTTTACTTTTGATATTTTACCATTTTATCATTTTCGTTGTTGTTATTGCAGCTATATATTCATCCATACGGTTTAAATATACAGGACTGTGTAAATGCCTTATTGAAGTTATTAATGTGTTAGTTAGAGGTATACCAGTAGATAAACACAGATTTATTTTGTAATTTCATAGTGCTTTGGACTGATGTGTTTAAGTCCATCAGCAGCTCCTAATTTCATTTGATGAAGGATGGATTAGCTGAAGCAGGTACTGAGTGGTGATTGTAAATACTGGGCTGCCTCGAGGAGAGCTTTGGAAATGGTTAAGCTTACTCACTTCAGATCATAATGTAGTGTTTGTTAATGTATTTATTATATTTATTACATTCCATTTAGTCTGTTTTCAATCTCCCTGATTTAATCCGATTACACCAACTAGCTAGGACTACTTCAGTCACACAATGCTACCCACACTGAAGTGAAGTGACCATTTTGTCATATGTGAACACACTACAGCAAACAGTGTGAACATCACAAAATTCTTCTCTGCATTTAACCCATTCACCCAAGTGAAGCAGCAGGCAGCCAGGAACACAGCCCCCAGGGAGCAGCGTGACGGGACGGTACCTTGCTCGAGGGTACCTCTAGGTACCACCAGGTGCCACTAGCAGTCTCGGGATTCGAATCTTCAACCTTCTGATCGCAGGGGCAACTCTCTAGCCACTAGGCCACCAGTTGCCCCACTGCTTCACTGGTAGAGTGAAGACTAGCATGTGCATCCTCTGAGTCATGTATAGTGAAACTGCATCAGTTTCAACTGCTGCTGGCCCAGTATCGTTGAACAGTTCAACATGTTTGGAGGAGAACACTAACTTCCAATGCTGTTACGTCAGATAACAGATGCTCGTGCGTCTATGATGATGGTAGAGTTATCCTACCCACCCAGGGACAGCGAGGCCAATTATGCTCTCTTGGACTCGCTCAAAATCGCTCAGATCCTTATGGGTGCCCATTTTTCTTGCTTCCAACTTCAAGAACTGACCGTTTACATGCTACCCAATATATCCCACCCTGGTGCCACTGTAACAAAATATTCTGTGTTATTCAATTTACCTCTATGTGGTTTTTTATGTCATGGCCTAGCGGTGTATAGTGCAACACAGCACAATGTAAGGCACTACATATAATTCAACACTGTATTAAGTAAAGCATTACAAATTGTAAACAGTGAATCTGTGGCATGTGCTTGAGGAAAAGGCCAGATTGAATGGACAGCCATTCAGGGAGACACTGACAAATGTGATTATCACCAGAAGAGCAAAAGGCTTCAATGGAATATCTATTTTAGACCTTCAAGACCTTGGACCATCAAGAGCATTACATTTGACTTTACATGACATTATGTGATGACAGTGCATTCATCTGAGTGTTCTTCATTTAGCGTATCGCCCATCGGCAGTGTCATGCAATAGAGTATCCAGTGTTGTTGTTTATGTCCACTCTATTCACATACTGTTACACTCCTGTCATGACTACTGGGGAGCAGTTGTACTTTGTGTGATAGATGAGTTAACGTCTTGTGCATTTAATACCTGAGCTTAAACTACTCAAAGAAGAATATATTTTTCAATTTTTCAGTATCTTTTCTAAATGGAATGTAAATAAAGAGTGGTTAGATATGAAGTGGTGCAGTGGTGCACTATGCTCAGTTTTCTTTACAGTGGTGGTGACATGATCCAGGGGTTGTGATGTCTACAACACATATATAGTCATTTTATTTACTCCAATCTAATCTAAAACCTCCAGTGACCCTATACGTTACTTCTTAGTTTATACATGGAATGTTGATGATGGTAAAATAGTGATATGTGTTTCGGAGTACCGTGTTTCCTCATAACATCTTTCTTGCACCCATTAATCAGAGGGCATTTCTAGGGCGCCCCCAAACATCACCCTACCCATTTGACCTACACTGCTCTCAATATCTTTTCCTATCCACACCATTGTGAACAATTCTCATTTTCTTAAAAATGGAGTATGTTTAGTATCTTTCAGTTGCTGCAGAAATAAAAAAAACTGCTGGAATTCTCCTGTAAAGGCCTATTTGTTGGCTCAGATCTTTATAGGCCCAATTTATAAGCCCAGCTTCATATCTCTCATATTTTAATGTAGTTATTGAATAATTCAGAGTAGTTACTGAATAGTACATTGTTGTCTCTGAATAGTTCACAGTCTTTCCTAAATGATAAGCCTTAAGATCAATAATTGAAGAATAAACTTTGGTTACAAGGGGTTAATCTTATTCTGTAATTTAACATTTCAATCAGGCGCCTCACACGAAAGAAGGAATGTGAGCAGAAAAAATGCAGAAAGTTTTTAGTCATAGATGAACGGACAGGAGAGGCAGTTAAAACAGAGGAGGGGAGAACACCACATTGAGACAAAGAAGGTGAAAGATGGGTGAGACAGAGAGAGAAAGAGAGGGAGAGAGCGTGAGAGATAGGTAGGTAAGTGAACGCTGGGTCACACAGAGTCTAAAAATAGGCCAGCGGGTTGTGTTACAGAGGGAGCGAGTAAAGGGGTAGCTCCAGTGAGGGAGGGGGGTGTTGTGGGGGGTTTCGGATGGAAGTTTGGGGCAGAGGGGAGCGAGGAGAGAGGCGGGGTGAAATATGGAGAAAGACAGGGATTAAATGTACTGTGGGAACGGACGAAAGTAAGAGGATAGACTGAAGGAATGGAGAGAGAGGTGTGTTATGAGGGAGAGTGATACATGATAAACCTATCAGCAGTTCAGTTGCAATTCCAGAGATGAAAACTCAGCACCAGAATTCAATAAAAAATGAACTTGCACAGCTTATAAATATTAAATCAGTCAAATTAAATGGTTACTAATGTGACATTTAGCAATTTTATAATATCTGGTAGCTTTTGTTTTTAAATAAATATGCACTGAAAGATATGTACATTATTTCCACCTTTACACTTTTATTTCCACACACACACACACACACACACACACACACACACACACACAAAGTGTAATGACACAAGTCCTACATTTCAGGCTTG
>JBBPCZ010000148.1:6077267-6100359 GCA_037974445.1 Brycinus macrolepidotus | reverse complement strand
TAATGTTATCTTGTTGGGAATAGGCTTTATATAAACAATGAATATCAATGCAAAATTTTGATTACTACCACCTTTTGAGAGAAATAAAATGTCATGTATTTTTTACAAGGCATGTCATATGTTAGACATTATTCTTTTCAGTATTTTTTACATAGATGAGCCACAACATACGGACACTATGCAGCCTCAAACATAGCAAGCTGGAATGCCGTGAGTGTCCGGACACATTTATGTCATAGCCCACAAGAACCTTTTTAACAATTTGTGCTACAGCCCTTTTGTGGAATCAGACACATAGGTTAGCCTTCACTCCCCATGCGCATCATGAGCCATGATGCATTCACTGGTTGTCCTTGTTTTGACCACTTTTAGTAGGTACTAACCACTGAGCCAGGAACACACCACACGACCTGCTGCTTTGAAGGTGCTCTGGAGATGGCATCACAATTTTCCCCTTGTTAAAGTTACTCAGATCTTTAGGCTTGCTCATTTTCAAGAACTTAAAGAATTGACTGTTCACTTGCCTACTAAAATATCCCACCCCTTGACAGGTGCCACTGTAGCGAGATAATCGGTGTTATTCACTTCGCCTCTTAGTGGTTTTAGTGTTGTGGCTGATTGGTGTATGTCCAAAAATTGTTATGAATAAAAAAAATGATGTGCATCATTTTAAAATGCATTATTCAGTGTAAAGACAAACACTTTCTCCTGTTTGTACAAGCACTGACGTACAATATTTGTCCAGGATATACCAGAAATGCAAGCATATTTAGAGGTGATTTCACAGTGTATGTGTCTCCCTGGTGATGTTCATATTTAGCCTTGCCCAGCATAGCACAGCTTATGGAATCAGCCACACAATGTGAACATAATCACCACTGAAGCTGCTAATGAAAGAACAGTGACTCCACCATGTAAGACCAGTGCCAACACTGTGAAAAACAAACATTAAGCTAAGCTGTTTACATATCTGCTCTGTTTGTATGATATGGCCATTAAAGCAGAACTCCAAAGGTGGAGTTTGCCTGCTATGTTGGAAGAAGAAAATTGGAGGTTAACTTGGATGCAAGTCGTTAAAAAAATCAGCAGGATAAAGTATGGTATTCAAGCATCTGTCTGGTCAAATTAAAATAATTAAATCATAAAATCCCAAAATTGTTTGTGCTGTTTTTGTATTAAGTGTAAATCTGTATTTTTATTGTCTTCTTGTATATACACTGATTAGCCATGACATTAAAACCAATGACAGGTGAAGTGATAAACACTGATTATCTCATTACAGTGGCACCTGTCCAGGGGTGGGATATACTAGAACAGTCAGTTCTTGAAGTTGAGGTGTTGGAAGCAGGAAAAATGGCCAAGCGACTTTGACAAGAGCCAAACTGGGATGGCTTCAAGACTATATCAGAGCACCCCCAGGTCCTTTGGGGTTTTCACAGAATGCAGTGGTTGGTACTTACCAAAAGTGGTCCAAGGAAGCGGCAGGGTCATAAGCGCTCAAGGGAGCGAAGTCTTGCTTCTCTGATCCCACAGAGGAACTACTGAAAATGTTTATGCTGGCTATGATAGAAAGGTATGAGAACACACACTGCATCACAGCTTGCTATGTATGAAGCGGTGTAGCCACAAATCAGTCTAGTGCCCATGCTCACCCATGTCTATTGCTGAAAACACTTACAATGGCCATGTGAGAATCAGAATTAGACCATGGAGCAATGGAAGAATTTGGTCTGGTCTGATGATCAGACTTTTTCTTTTTCATCATGTTGATAGGTGTGCACTTATCACTTACCAGGGGAGGAGATGGCGCCAGTATGCTCTATAGGAAGATAGCAAGCTGACACAGGCAGTTTGATGCTCTGGGAAATATTCTGCTGGGAAACCTTGTGTCCTGGCATTCATGTGGATGTTACTTTGACGTGGACCATATATTTAAACACTGTTGCAGACCAGTACATCCCTTCATAGCAACAGTATTTCCTAATAGTAGTGGCCTCTTTCAGCAGGATAAAGCACTCTGCCACACTGCAAATATTGTTCAGAAATGGTTTGAGGAACATGACAAAGTGTTCAAGGTGTTGACTTGGCCTCCAAATTCCCAGGATCTCAATCTGATTGAGCATCTGCGGGATGTGCTAGATAAACTAGTTTGATCCATGGAGGTCACCTCACAACTTGCACGACTTAAAGGATCTGATGCTTTGGGTATCAGATCTTTGGGTGCCACATACCACAGCACACCTTCAGAGGTCTTGAGGACTCCATGCCTTGACAGGTCAGAGCTTCTTTGGAAGCAAAGGGTGGACTTACACAATATTAGATAGCAAAGTGAGAATTTCATAATATGCAATAAGACCCATTGGAAAGGAATGTGTGGATTTTGAGAGTGATGAAATGAGAAACAGAGATTAGTTGTAAGAGTCACTGTAGGCCTGTGAATGAGAGAGAATGTTTGTTCCAGAAAAACCTGAGAAAAACATAACATAACCTTCAAATAGGGTAACACTCTCTTTTATGGTAGCTAATAAGCAGTTACCAAAGTGTGAAGGTAATTATTGTGGGCTACTGATGGTGAGTTACAAGACAGTCAACTCAATGAACAGGTTTGAAGTGAAAGTGGCTATTCTGTCATACACCACAGCACACAGTGTGAACAGCACAAAATTCTTCCTCTGCATTTAACCCATTCACCAAGTGAAGCAGTGTTCACCCAGGGAGTAGTGTGTGGGGATGGTACCTTGCTCAAGAGTACCTCAGAGGTGCTTAACAGTCTTGGGATTCGAACCCACAACTTTCTGATTGCAGGGTGAACGCCCCTAACCACTAGGCCACCAGCTGCCCTAGTGGCATTAAATGAGTATGTGAAACAAACTACAAGGTTTTGTGTAATTATTTTGGGTAAAATGATGGTATAAATAAAATGCTACACAGTGTAAATAAAAACGTTGTATTTGCAAAATTATACAGAACATAGCATTGTGTTGCGTGAATTAATGACCTAGTTCTTCAGAGTTTTTATGTAGTTCTTTAGGGACTGTAAAAGTGTTACCCAAAAGGTCATATCTTTTTGCTATTTAGGTTGGGGTTGGGCAGAGAGGGGAGTCCTGAGTTAATACAGACGAGACTCTAGGTCAGAGTCCTAAACTTTGCATACTAAACAAATCAGTTTGCATTCTTCAGCAAATTTAATTTGCACTGAACATCAAAAATGATGTTAAATGTGGTAATTGAACAGTATCTTCAACACCAAAATCACTGTTTTAATTATTATTATTATTATTATTATTATTATTATTATTATTATTTTTATTATTATATGATTTTAAGGTACATGTATAGCCATGATGAACACAATGGTGTAAACAAAGGGTAATATCAGTTCAGACACTTATGAATAAAAGGTAAACAATTGTCAAAGCACTATTGATGATGGCATGTTTTGAGTCCTTTGTACTTCCCACTTAACCTTCAACCACCCTCTTACAGATTCTCTCTGTTTGCTTGGTGATAAACACAGGTGGCCATAAGCTTACCTTGCTAGTGTCTCCCACCTCTGCATGTCCAGGCAAGCAAGACAAACTGAGGGTTAGTTCTTTGATTTTCAGTGCACTAAACTAAATATATAGAACAAATATGCTGTGGATTTTCAGATGACCCAACAATGACACTAGTGGGACATCTAAAAAACACTAGTCTAAGCTAATTACAAGAGAACAGAATGCAGGTATTTTTTTATACACAGAGCTCTGCTAACTACACTGAAGTGAAGGGAAATTGAATCTGTTCAGTTACTACAGGAGGACTGGAGTTTATGTGCTTGACGAGTGCTTATTTATACTCATTTGTCATTTATACTCATTTGTCACTCCTTTGTATCGCCTTTCCCCCAATGAGAGAGAGAGAAGGCTCACTGGGGGACTATGTCTCTACTGTGAGGAAGGAGGACACCTAATGGCTTTGTGTCCTCTATGGAAGAAAATAACTGAAAATCAAGTAGCTCTGGTAAAACAACATAATTCGCATACTGATTGGCAAACATCCAAGATTCTCGCTTGATCCCCTTTGTGTCAGAACACCTGTTTTAAAACCATGCTCCCCTCGAACACAACCTCCGTGAAAAGTCCTCTAGCCCACCTTCTCGTCAATATTCCCAATCAGTATCATGAGCTAGCCGAAGTATTTAGCGCCACTAAGGCAACCCGTCTCCCTCCGCACCGGCCGTAGGACTGTGCGATAGACCTCCTGCCTGGCACATAGAGGTCAGTCTAGGTGCAGTGCTATCACACAGACATGGAACCCCGGGGAAGATCCATCCCTGCGCCTTCTTCTCGCGAAAGCTAAACGACACGGAACAAAACTATGACATCAGTAATCGCAAGCTGCTCACAGTAAAGGCTGCATTAGAGGAGTGGTGTCATTGGTTAGAGGGAGCCTGACACCCCTTCACCGTGTTGACCAACCGGCGTAACCTAGAGTATATCCGGCAGGCAAAGAGGCGCTGGGCTCTGTTCTTCTCTGGTTTTAGCTTTATCATTACCTATAGGCCAGGGTCCAAGAACAGGAAAGTGGACGCGTTGTCAAGGCACTTCCCCATTCCTGTGGATGACACCAAGCCCAAACCTATTGTCCCTGCGGCTCTTATTGCTGCGCCCATAAAGTGGGATATCGACTCTGAAATTGAACGCAATTTATCACAGAATCCTGCCCCCATGATGTGCCCTACCAGCAAGGTTTTCGTGCCTGAGCCACTATGCAAGTGATCGAGTGGGCTCATACAGCACTCGCAACAGGGCACCCTGGAGTCCAGAAGACTGTCGTGGCAATTAGCTGCAAATACTGGTGGCCCAAACTCAAGAAGGAAGTCACTCAAGTGATCCGTTCTTGTTCTGTGTGTGCAGTCACCAAGGTCCCTTGTAAGTCGCCTGCCAGTAAACTACTACCCCTTCCGGGTCCCCAGAGACTGTGGTCCCACATTGCTGTGGACTTCATCACGGATCTCCCGGATTCCAAAGGGTACACCACCATCTTGGTAGTCATAGGCCGGTTTTCGAAGGGTGTTTGGTTCCTTCCTTTTAGTTCCCTTCCGACCGGTTGGTGTTCCTGCACTATGGCATCCCGGAGGACATCTTGTCCGATCAGGGACCCCACTTCGTGTCTAAGGTGTGGACAGCATTCTTTAAGAAGTTGGGGTCTACCGTCAGCCTGACCTCGGGTTATCACCCCGAATCCAATGGTCAGGCTGACCTTGGCAGGTTTCTCCGGGCCTATTGCCATGGTCACCAACATGACTGGTCTGAGTTCTTAGGCTGGGCGAAGTACGACCAGAACTCATTGCACCACTCCGCCACCGGTCTAACACCCTTTGAATGTGTGCTCGGGCGTCAGCCACTGCTCCGTCCAGAGGGAGGCGCTGGTATTCCAGGCTGGTGATCAGGTACGGTTATCAACATGGGACCTAAGTCTTGGTCTCCCAAGTAAAAAATTATCCCCACGATATAAGGGTCCTTCTGTCGAAGAAAAACAAGTTAACCCCGTTTCATATAAACTGACTTTACCTTCTCACATGCGTATCTCCCCTGTGTTCCATGTCTCTCTCCTTAGGCCAGCTGTTCAGGGACCGCTGGATGAAGGGGAGGTCAACCCTATGCTCCCCACGGTAGTGGGGGTTGAGGGGGCTCCCGCCTATCGAGTCCGGAGATTGCTCGATTCCTGGGTGAGACGGGGTCATCTACAGTACCTAGTGGACTGGGAGAGCTATGGCCCTGAGGAAAGGAGCTGGGTCTCAGCTCGGGACATCCTCAGCCAGGAGCTGATTGAGGAGTTCCATAGGGGCGTGGGCGTCCTCCCAGTCAGTCGTCGCAGCCCAGGAGACCGGTTCGCTCTGGCCGGCCTCATTCTCACCCGGCTGTGGTGGTGGTGCCTCCTCACCTCCCTTTAGAGGCTGGTGCTGGAGGGGGGGGGGGTACCGTCACATCTGCACCACCTCCGCCACGCTCCCAGTGCCCTCGTTTGCCGGTCTATTGAGCTGAGGAGTCCTGTCACGCCCCCTCTTCCACGTGCTGGTTTGTTTATGTTTGGGTGCGGTGCCTAGCAACACACCTGCAGCGGAGTGAGCCTCCTGATTGGGTTGCTGGGCGCTCGCTAGTTAGTTCAGGTGTGTTCTCTTCAGTTCTAATTAGTTTGAGTTAATGTCTTGTTAGTGTAGATTGGTTGTGTATTCCTATTGGTTCTTGTGTGCTTTCTCCTGTTTCCTCCACTGTTTTTAACCCAGCCGTTCCAGCAGTCAGGTGTGCGATCACCCTCATACAACCCTCATCTTCACCGCCCCTCTGTTCTCTGTTTGGGGAAGCCCTCCGGGATCTTTCATCTCACTCTCATACAGGCTTCTCTTCCCTTTCAGTTTTCGACCAGTGGACTTTGATTGTTGCTCTCTCTCTCTCTCCTGTTGTTCTAGCATTGACCAGCGAGGCGGAATCGTCCTTGGGCTGGACTCACTGGACTCACTCATTGTGGCTGCCACACATCACGGAGCTTCAGAAACGCTGCATTCCTCGTGACTCCTTGATAGGAGTAAACTGCATCGGGTTCGCCTCAGCTACAGAGCGACATCTTCACGTCGCAGACTGAGAGTTACCTTTTCCTTTGTTCCACTGTGGGTCTTTCCAAGTCATAAGGCTTGAGTCCGAGTCACCGATGTTCAAATCAAAGTTGATTTTTCGTCTGGTCATGAAATTTGTGACTTGGGTCTGACTCAAGTCCAAGTATGTGACTTGAGTCCACACCTCTGGGGTAAGTCTAGGCCTAAATTCTAATGTATATATGGGACATGTGATTAACATTATTATTGGTATTATTATTGGTAACATTAACTATTGGTAGTTTTGTGTTGCTCAAAAAGCACAGTAAAATGGTAAAGTTACAGGAGAAGACAAAAATGTAACTTAAGTTTCAGTGTAAATTATGTAATTATTATTATTATGTAACAAGTCATTTTGGAGCATTTTTACTGGTCCATTCTTTATGAAATGTTGACACAATTAAAAAGGCAGCTAAAATGAAAACTGACAATGATGAAAAATAAAATATATACAGGATATGTCTCAACTGTGTAAAAAAAACAAGAGTGTGTATGTGCGTGGGCAGATGGGCATGTTAGTGTGTATGTGAGAAAAGAGAGTGTGAAGAGAAAGGGTATCTATTTCACAGATGTCAGAGTGTGGTCTGGAAGCTTAGAAGTCTAAATGCAGACTGACTATCATCTCCTCTGTATACATTTTTCAGGCCTGTTTTCTCTAGTCTGAGTTCCCTCTATCTCTATCATGAGGAAATAAAATGTGTGGCATATTGCATTATTTCCAAGATAGTACTTCTCAGTTCTTTTGTTTTTTTCTATTTTTGCAAATAAAAAGGTAATGTCTAAACATTCTATATTAATATAAACCAACAATGTTTAACTGTAGTTATTGAGGTTCTAGTGTCAATAGTTGGTGATTTCTCTTCTCAAACATGTACTAAAAGTGTTTTCACAGTGTGATTTTTGCAGACTAGAACAAATATGTGATATTTAACCAACCTTTACATCAAATATGATGGTTTTCTGATGGAACAAAAAGGACACATGGATTCCTTGAATAGTAGTGACAATGGATTTACTACATTTGTCTACATCTGTAACGTGGTTAAAACGTAAGCTGCTCTGGAAAACAGTATTTGTCCAAAGGATAAATGAAAACTAAAAGGGGCACATACTGGGTGTACCCAATTCTATAACAGACTAGGCATAAACAGGCTATAACACACCAAAACTAAAAAAAGGGCTAAGGTACTTACCATCCCAGCCTTTCAGCTACGGTCCTCTACACACTTTTTACCTCCACATTTTGGTTGTTTGGTTGTTTGTCGAATAAGCTTTTGTATTTTGCCACAAACAAGATGAGTGTGAATCCATGTGAATAGGCCTTAACCCTGGTAATTAACAACTGAATCAGGTATGCCTGATCTGGTAAGTCACCAAACTTTGAAAAACACAGGTCTTCCTAGGCCCAGGCTGTAAACTGATGAATAACTCTTAGTCATTACTTCTATTTAAACCTATTCCTGTTTGTTAATCACATGATTTCTCAACTGCTGTTGCAAGTATTTGGTATGTAAAGAACATGATCTACAAAGCTGAAAATGTATTTATTTCTATAAAAAGATTTACCGTTATATATAATGAAAAAAGCACAGTGCGGCAACCAATATAGGAAGCCTTGTGTGTCTTTTATGTAATGGTATTGAAACCGGTAACACAGTACCTTTAGTTTTACATGCTGATGCATTTCACTGCCATCACAGGCATGCAAGCGGCATAACTCCTCCGGTGGCAGATTTAAAGTGGCCATCACCGAATTCTCTGAACAGATTTCCACTCAGTTTGAGAGGGTTAAACCGCGTGGCCCACACTTCAGTTTCTCACTCTCATAACTTACATATTGGTTTCAAAGTAACCACAGATAGTGGTGCAGATTTATGACCTCACATTATTGGGTTATTTTAAACAATTCATTGCATCATGAAATGTCAAATTTCACTATGATGCACTACATCTGAACACTTGTTGCATTCTTTTTTACATCTAAACCAATATTTATGTTTTCAGACAAAAAAAAATTAATACTAAGCATTATTTAAATAAATACTAACATTATAAAAAATATAGCTGGGTTGCTAAATATAGCTGAGTTGCTATGCTGCAGTGCAATCCAGTGTATCCATAATATTTAGTGAATAATAAGCCTGAAAATTAATAGCTGAATTTTATAATAAGTTCAAGAGGTTAAGAAATCAGAAACAACTGCCAGTTTGTTTCTGATTCCTATGCTTCTCAGGATGTCTGGTTTGTCATTCCACGCTTATCTTTGTGTAGCTGTATGGAGAGTACAGAGAGCACCCAGGAGGGTCTCGTCGGCAAGAGGCCACCCGCCTGCTGACGGAGAGGCAGCTGAAGAAGCATGGCGGCCATCATCATGGACACCACCACCATGGGCACCACAGCCGGAGTCACAGCCACAGCCGCCACCGCAGCCGCCACCACCTGGAACTGGACATCAGAAGCACTCGTGATAGAGAAAAACCTGAAGAGACCCACACATCCTCCATAAAGAAACGACGCTCCTACTCCAAGTGCAAAGGTATATTATAATAATATTACCTGCTAAAGGTGCAGATTCACAAGGCAGAGTGTCGTGGTCAAGTTGTCGAGCTTTTCAAAAGATTGCCGATATTCTCATTCAACTGGAGTGCATTTTTCATATTTGTAATCTCACCCTGCCTTACAGGTTCAACAACATCATTGTGCACATGCACAATATAAAAATCATTTAAAATTACTGTAAATTATTCTAGATTGCCTAGAGCAATTTTGTGCAGTATTTCAGGTATGTTGTACAAGGTATTAGTGCAATAGATTATAATATACATTTTGTTGATTCTCAAAATTGCACTTAAAAGATAAAAGAGAAAGTTTTAGAGCCGTATAACAATGTTCTTTCATTTAGTTTCCCTTTGTGTGGTGCTTTTTACAACAGACATTGTCCCAAAGTAGATATACGGAAGTTCAAGTCCAAACCTGTAACCAGTGACTAATGAAACTGAAAAACTTCTTATGAGCCTGAAAAAAGAAACCCTATGAAAAACCAGGACTCAAAAGGGAACCGGTCCTCTGTGCATTCACCAGAAAATGGAATCATAATTTGAGTAGATCAAGTTTACAAGTTGCAGAGGGACTTAAATGACATTAAGCAAGATTTGCAAATGTTAAATGCTAATCAAAGACCTGGTGGACTACTGATCGTGTCAAACATATATCGAATGTATACATTAGAAAATTTGAAATTAATGTTTTCAATGATAAAAAACACATTTTAGTAGTGTATAAAATGATTCTAATATCATAATATTCTGATTTCCAGTACAACCACATAGATTTCAAATAATTAGCAGGACTCTATTAAGCTGGAAGTAAAAGTGAGTCCAGAAAAACAAGTGGGATATATATAAATTCTATATAAAAAAAGATCAAATAAAATGAAACTACTGCAGGGATGTAATTTACATACTCCACGGCCCACAAAACTGAGCTTCTGTTATGTCTGTTTAATCAACTGTAAATGTACAGGTTGGCAAGGCTCACATCATGAGCACACCACAAGGCCTTAGTATAGCCTGTAATTAATCTATATTTAGTTCAAATTCATTAATATATTTCACGTTTTTAAAAATCTTCTTTCTCAAAGGAAGAGACCTAAACTAATCTCGTTGGTAGTTCTTGCTAGATTATCTCAGCAAAAATCTCTGCTCAGCTAATTATTGCCTTTCAACCCAATTTTTTTGTTTATGCAGACTGTGTGGCTCGTGTACAGAAATTCCTAGTAACAAAATTGGGAGAAGACTGGATCTTCCTTGTGCTCCTGGGTATTTCCATGGCATTAGTCAGTTGGAGTATGGACTATGCCAGTGCCAAGAGCCTCCAAGGTACCCCAACATCTCTTGTCTCTAGAGTTCCCCTTTTCATTTCCTCTTTTGAAGTCATCTTCAGCAGTGGAGTGCTGTAGAATGGGTTTAACTGAACAGGTGTGTTAGAACACACTCCCATGTTCAGTAAACAAGTATGCTTTAATACTAAACTAAACTCAACTAGTTAGGTATTTTGTTTTTAGTTCTTTTGTACTGTCTTAATTTGCTTAACTTTTTGTTCTGTTTTTTATCTTTCTCCATTTGTCTGTCCTGACAACATTTTTTTTATTCCTCACCACCCACCTACTTATGTGTTCTAACGCTTCTCCCACTCCCTTGCTTCTCTCCACTTTGCTCACTTCTTTCCTCTTATATTCACTTTTCTCTTCCATCACTACCATGACTCCTCTCTCTCTCTCTCAGCTTATAAGTGGGTGTATAGGGAACTGAGTGGAAATGTCCCATTGCAGTTCTTGGTCTGGGTCACCTATCCTATGGTTCTCATCATGTTTGCCTCGTTCTTCTGCCACCTGGTTGCTCCTCAGGCTATCGGTGTGTACTCTTTGCTTTTCCCTAAACCATTACTTTCTGCATGTCATCTGCATTTTTTTGGCATCGCCACTGTAACTTCCTCTGTTTTCCTTTAACTGCTTTGAATTAGATAAAATATTGCCAGTTTTACCATTACTCAAATTTTCCATGCAAAATGATGTCAGCCACAAACTGGACCTTAAACTTTGAATTGTGACTACACTGATCTAGATGTATGCATGAAAAGGGGAAAACCTGTCTTAATACAACTGCAGCACGTTTTAGTTACCAAAACTGCTGCTGATTCCACAAACCACACACAGTCCTGCCCACTAACTGTGCACACATGAGGGGCAGGGTTAAAGAGACACAGTGAAATAACAAAGCTGTCATCAAGAGGATGAGCCATGTCTCCTGTATTACACCAGCTTTTAAAAGGCAGATGAATAACGACACAAAACTGCCCCCTATGAGCTGTTAAGACCTCATTAAATGGAGTAATATGTGTAATATCCCCACTGACATTTTATGTGATCTTGAGGGCCAGGTCAGAACATGACATGCTGACACAATGCATCAGAACTGTCCCCAAAACTGATACAAAAGATCCCTGTACCTTTCCAGTTTCCTGTCCAACCCTCTGTCTGTAGGCTTATCCAAACCTACCATCTCTGTGCCTGCCCAGTCTCTTGTCCAAGCCCCTTTTCTGTGCCTGTCCAGTCCCATCTTTGGGTCTATCGTGTAAGCTGTCATGTACTGCTTTTTGGGGTGGGGGGTGGTTGCTGACATGTGCACTAAAGGAACATGTTTCCAAATTTATCAAAAGGGTGACCCATATCACCTGTATGTAGTGTGTAAGTCTCCCTCAGTATTATCAGCTGTGTCATATTTGTGTTCTGTGTATTTATGCACCTTTGTTTGCTCATGCTCATTACCACGCACTGTGGATTTCATGTTTGTTTTCACTGTTATTTTACCCCTCCTCTTCATTTCCCAAGTTTTGCTCAATTTAAGTTTGTTTTCTGTCAACTTGACAGGGCTGGGATCACTTATCAATTTATCAATAAGTATAATATAGCACTTTTTCCTTTCTGTTTTGTAAGTGTGGGCATTCTAGACTTCAGGCCATTATCTAAAACTCCTGTCCTGGATTTATTTTGTTTACACACACAACAGTGGGTAGTCTGTGAGTGACTGTGGCAGGCTAAATAAGGAAAATGTCACTAGAACTAGTATTTTTCCATTATTAATGTTAGTTTAATGTTCAGACATTGTCAGGTCCTTTTACAATGAGGTCAGGTCTTTTTTACAGATGAAAGCAGAATTCAATGAACAGACAGATGTTTAATTCAAAAGACCTGATCATACAAATACAGATAAATGAACTAATCCAAAACAACTACAGGATACAACTAAGAAAACAAAACACATACATACTCTGCACAGGCTCATGACAAATGAAACAGCTTAAGAGCTGTGGTACACATTCATTGGGTAAACTAATAAAGCTTTAATGCCACCCAGAGTGCAAACATGATTAATATTTCACAAAGGGAATCCCCAGTCCAAAGTTGGAGAGATCACTGAGAGCAGGAACAGGATCTTCTAAGCCTGTTCTGGATATTTCTTGAGAAGAACGGAAAGTGAGCCTGGCTTGGTTGTGGCGGCAAGTCAGTGTGCAAGTTGCAAACGCAATGACGGTGACTGGAAAAAGACTTCCGGGTAGGCACATTATAAATAAGGAAAACAGAGATAGAAGACAGGTGAGAGGCATAACTAATTTCATCTAACTAAACAAGGTTATGAGCAACCTATACAAGCCAACCAATGGAAAGACAGATTAACCTACACACATAACCTAGGGAGAACTAAACACAGGTGATAACATTCATTAATTTAAAACTGATACTAATGACTGTGAACAGGAAAAAAACATGCCCAGGTTCAGTAATCTGGTGATAGGAACTGCCAGAGGCATGGCAGAAGTGGCAAGGCTGTGACAACACGTAGTTTGTGTTATGTTTCACAAACTCTCTTTTACCTTAGCTGGTTTAGAATTACGCCCCAGGAAAATGTTTTGTTGGGAAAGAATTCAAATTTACACCTGGTTTTAAGAAGTTGAGGAAAATTTGCCAACACAAGTTACTAAAACGTCAGTGAATCACGTGCAATATGTCATTAGTTGCATGTGCAAATGCATAAGCATTATCTATGGTTTGTGTGAGCTATGGTTTTTGTGAGCTATGGCTCATAGCTCATAACTTAAGGATGCAATATGCAAAAGAGTATTTGGACAAACATTTAGATTTGACTAATTTTTCAAACCAGTATTTGATGATGTTTTTATTGTTCCCCTGAAGATCAAAATGTTTAGGTGACACTAGGTTACCCAGTTCAAATATGTGCATTTAATTATTTTTTACAGCATTCGCAACCGACAAAGACAAACACAAAAACTGGGTATATATACGCATGGGTAAACAAGAAACAGTTGAGACAAGCCAGGATTACAAACAGACAGGTGCAAACGCTACACAGGTAGGCAGGACCGGGCAGAGAAAGGGATGAAAACAAAACAGAAACCATGCAGAGCAGGGAAAACAAAGGTGGGGTGTGACAGAGAGGATCAAAACAAAAACATGGAAGTCACATGGAACAAGGAAAACAAAGACAGGGTGTGACATATAAGAGCAAAACAGAAAAGGGCAAGACGGAAAAGGGGTCAAACAAGATGGGGTGATCTGTTACAGAACCCTCTCTCTAGAGTACATCTCCTAAAGCGCAAAAATGATCCACCATGGTAGCTGGGCTCAAGGAGGTGTAACGAATAGGGACACAAGGAAAAAACAGGCAGAACATGCAGAACAACAAAGGGTCTACACATTGGGAATGGAAGAAAAACCAGGATTTTAAACTGGGAAAACAAAATGGGAGACAGAACAGAATGTGGGACTAGGGGCTGGACTGTATTTGGGTCTTGACAGAAGACAGGATTGATGTCGGGACACAGGGTTAGGCCATGGATGGGAAAGAAAACAGAGACTGACTAGGGAGTGTACAGGGCACAGGAGGAGGTGGTGACGGGAACTGGTGTGTAAAATGGACTGGAAACAGAGAGGCGAACTGGACTTGAGACTGGATGTGGGGCTTTACAGGGAAAGGAACAGAGGGCTGGACAACAGACATGACAGAAGACTTAACATGGGACTGAGGGCTGGACAGAGGGCTGAACATAGGCCTGTGGAAGGGGGCATAAGACCTTAGTCTGGATGGGAGACCTGACAGGACTGAACAGGGGACACGACATCAGGCCAAATGGGAGAGGTGACAGAGGGACGAGATGTAACAGGAACCTGGGATAAAACAGGGAAACGGGAAGGCAAAACATTAGAAGCAGGAACTTGGGGCATGACAGAGACAGGGATCATGACAAAGACAGGAACATGAACAATAGTAACAACGGGAACAGAAAACTTGAACAAAGTGTCTAGGTGCAGGTGTACATTGGGCCAAAACACAAACATTCACTGGAGTGCAGGGACACTCACATCCACATCCTGGGCAGCCTTCCCAACGTGATCTAGGGACAAGGACGTTGGTGATGAGGGAACGGGGACAATAAAGCTGACGACGAGAGACCAGAGGCTGACAATCAGGGACCATGGGATGATGAGGCTAACAGCGAATATCCAGTGACAAGCTATGATATTTCAGGGAACAGGGAAGCAGGGAACATGTGAACAGGAGACTGAAAAGTCATCCGCTGGGGACCAGGGTACTGGGAGCCCAATGACAGGGGCTCAGGGGACTGTGAGGCCATCCGCAAGAATACAGGGGACTGGAAGTCCATAAGTGGGGGACCAGGCAGCTGGGAGGCCATCGATGGGGGCAGTTGATGATGCAGGACCAGAAGATGAGGCTACTGGTGACAAGGAGCTATGCGGGGCAGTAGAAGGCTCTGGCACTGGTGGCAATAAAGGGCTTTCCAGAGCAGCAGGGTGCGCCGTCAGTGATGAGGTGCTCTCCGGGGCAGCAGGTAGTGCTAGCGGCAATGAGGAGCTCACTGGAGCAGCGAGGAGCTGGTGAGGAAGTACTGTCTGGAACACTAGGGGTACCAGCGAGGAAGTGCTTTTAGGAGCAAAAGGGGGCGCCAGTGACAAAGCACTCTCCAGAACAGCAGTGTGAGCTGGCGAGAAGGAGTCTTCTGAGACACAAGTGGGGCTGTAAATCCAAGCACCCACCTGGAGGTGTCCTTCAGGCACAGGGGGGTGCTGTGGACCTGAGCAACCACCTAGTAGCTCGGTAGCCATGACTGGACAAGAGACTGGGGACTCAGTGGTCATATGATCAGCACCCTTCACGGCGCAAAGCAGCATAGCATAACCTATAGCCAGCCCAGCAGTGTCCTCCTAAATGCTGGGAGGTGAGAAGGAGTTGAGAGTACGAGCAGACAAATTGTCGACAGCTGGGACTGAGGCCCCAAGGCCGGACTCCCTAGCAGCAACCCTGCCATGGTGCTTAGTGCATCGCTGTGACTTGCTGGCCACCACTAGAGACCAGTCTTTAGGCTCAACAGCCCTGACCTTGGTGCGACTCTTGGCATCCTTGGCACCCGCCGCACTACACACACCATGGGTCACCTTCTGGCCTGATCACTGAAGGATGTTCACCTGAGAGAAAGGCTGTCTCCAATTTCCCCCAGGATGTCACCGAGCCTGCTAGCTGGCCAATGCATTCATCTCTGCCAAACTTGCAGAGGAGCTGCAGTAGGTCTAGCAGCTTATGGCCATCCTGGAGGCTGGCCACTTTCACTTGTCTGACCCAGTCACAAAAGTCTTCCAGAAACAAAACAAACAGGTGATCATCTACTTTTATGTCCTTTTTTGCAGGTTGGTCCATTAGTGGCAGTAGGTAAGAAGGACTAGAAGTGGATGTATGTGCAGGAGAAGACATGGTGGATATAAAATAGAAAAAATCACTGAATAATAACCTGGAAAAGTAAAATAAATGAGCTAGGAAACACAACCAGGATTAACATGTAGGTAGGGGAGAAAACATGGGAAAAACAACAGGAGTAGACAAGGCAGGAAAACACAGACTTAAACATGGTAAAATATCACAGTGGAGACAAACACAAAGACAGGGTGGAGTGACAAAAGCAAACACAAAGAAAATTTGTACTGCAACATCAACTGAAGTGTTTCAAACCCTTTCCACACATTTGTTCTGTTTTACACAATAATTTGTTTAACTGACTCACTCCACACACCCCTCACCCTTCATCTCCCTCTTGTTCTTGCAGGTTCTGGTATCCCTGAGCTAAAAACCATCCTCAGAGGAGTTGTCTTAAAAGAGTATCTCACACTCAAAGCTTTTGCAGCCAAAGTGGTTGGACTCACTGCTGGCTTAGGCAGCGGAATGCCAGTAGGCAAAGAAGTAGGACTCTTTTTTACGAGTTATATGACCTTAACTCAGGCTGCTTGTACTGCGTGATAGGTTCTAATTGTAACCTCTCTGTTTTTCTTTATGTGCCCAGGGTCCTTTTGTTCACATAGCAAGCATCTGTGCCGCTGTGCTCAGCAAGGTTATGTCATTCTTTTCCGGAGTCTATCAGGTAAGCATGAGTTAACTGATGGAGATTCATTACTGTGTAAACTGCAGTGTTTTACAGTGTTTCTTATACAAGTAATGTTACTCCTGTGATCCAAAAGTTTCATGGACAGATACATTTGATTAGGATTCAGAAGTTATAACTTTATAACAATACAGTTATAACAATACAACAATAGAAGTTGTATTGATCTGAAACTGTGTTCCTCTTCATTAATCCACACCACTAGAAGAAGTTTTCTTGTACACATATTCTCACTGAGTACTAAACACTCTAAATACCAAAGTATATTTTCAGGAGTGCATTCTTAAGTGTGTCTGCGGGTGTTTCAGCTAAAATATGCGGGTCATCATTATTACAATAAACTCTTTTTCAGTATTACATGAAATACTTATATTTGCATTTTGGACATTGTGAACCCATGGTTAATATCACCTCCGTTGTAAAGAAATCAAACTCAGATTGTTTCTATACAGTGTACCATTTGACATCAAACTATTTGTTTTTTACATGTGAATAATTAAAATACACAGATTTGTTTTTAAAAAATCCAGTGGAAAATAAACCATACAGGTATTTTGTACTTCATTCTGGTAAATGTATTCAGCAGTGTAACAATACATTCTGTGAGCCATGGTAAAGCCAGTCGGCTCGTTAGAATCTTGATGCAGATATGGAATGACATGCAGGTTTGGTAATGCATAGAACCATGGGAAAAATCATATGTAATATTATATCATCACACCACAATGAAACAACCAAATTAGTGAGGTGTCTTCATCCAATAAGCCTTAAATTTTGAGAGTGATTTGCTTTTCATTCCCATGTAATATTTGACAGCTTACATCATCCCTGCCTTATCTATACACCCCATCCCTTCTTTCTGCTCTTCTGTGCCAGTAGAGCCCATACTGCTACACAGACATACTCACAGTTGGTTGTGCTGTGGGGGTAGGCTGCTGTTTTGGCACTCCTCTTGGAGGTAGAGTATGGCAGTTTCTTCATTTTTCATGTATAAAATTAGCTGATGTTTTGGAGATTCATTGTTTTGTTTTCCAGAAGAATTAACCTCCAGAGCTGGTGGTTTGGATTGACTAGATTCAAATATGTACATAATATTACACCAATGCATTTTTTTCAATTTTTTGGGGAGATGCCCAATGACATAGCATTCGTGTTGGTCTCTCCAGATTGCTTCAGATTTTATCGGCATCAGACAGATTTTTCAGAATGATATTTGATGTATTTATTGCAGAATGCAGAATGCAGAATGTTTAAGCAACAACAGGCTACAATTCTAAGATGTCATCATTTTACTCATTTCCTGCTTTTATAATCCTATAGAAAAAATGTTATGTATTATTTCTTATGTAATGTGAATTCTGGTAGTGCTTATTTCTACAGTTTCTACATATAATATTTATGTATTGGCATCTGAACCTGAATTCCAATATCCCTAGTTTTCCATTGATATGCTAATTATTTAAATGGACTAACCCCCGCATATCCAGGTTACTATCTGCCTATCTGCTTATTATCTGACTATTTAAAAATAATCCCGACCACACAAGCATTGTTTTAAAAAAATGTCTATCCACTTGAAAATGCAAAAACACACTGTCAAGCAGCTCTCAAGAGCACGCCAAAGCAACAGGTGGCAATATCACTTCATGTGATAACCAGCCTCTGACACTATCTTCCCACTATCTTCACACTAATTTTCCAAAAGGTGCATTTTAGTGACTTAAAAACACTATTTACGTGTGGATGCAATGCTACACATCAAGAACTACATTTTTAAAAATATGTAGACAAGGTCTTAATTCAATGCATCACTAGTAACTGTATTACTCATTACAACAGGCTGCGGTGCCAACCCACCACACCAGTAGTTCCTAGCCTTGGTTCTGGAGGACCACCTGTACTCTGCATATTTTCCATGCACCCAACACATCTGATCCAACCAATCAGCAAGTTAACAAGCCTTTTCAGTGTTAGAACGAGTGTGTAAGAGCCGGGAAAACGTTAAAGCATGCAGGGAAAGGGCCTCAAGCACTGAGTTTAGGAACCAGTACACTAGACTGTAACACAATAGGTAGAGACTAGACTTGACCTTATGTGATTCTTTCTCTTCTAGGAGTACTGTTCAGCATTGAGGTGACATCAACATACTTTGCAGTGAGGAACTACTGGAGGGGCTACTTTGCTGCGACATTTAGTGCCTTCATTTTCAGGGTGCTTTCAGTGTTCAATAAAGATGCAGGTGAGATAATACCATGGTTTCCATGTTTCCATATGTCCTTGTACACAAATTCTGGCATACAGGGATTTTGCAAGCTTTCTGTTTGACTAATTTCTTGTTCCAACCCCCCGTTCCTTTCTTCTTTTCCAGTCACCATCACTGCTCTCTTCCGTACCAAGTTTCGCATGGACTTCCCTTTTGACCTTCAGGAGCTGCCAGCATTCGCCATCATTGGGTGAGAGCGTGGGGCAAGAGCGTGCCGTTCGTGGTGAGGGCACAGTCCTGGAGCTATGTGTGCTGTAGTGTAACCCTGTATCACGATGCCACAAACCCATTTTTGAGGGCCACAGCACAATTCTTGTGCACTGTGATATCATTGTATTTGTCAGTTGAATAATGCAGCCCATTATTTAAAAATATTTAATAGTTTTTCTTAATATGTTTTGCTTTGCATGTCTGTTCATTTATTTGCGGTGATATTAACACCCCTAAACTGAAAATGATTGTTATCTGGCTATAGAAACTCAGGGGAAAAATGCAAATAAGTGAATTGTTTTAGTTGTTTCCCCTGAAATATAAGGCGTTCAGAATATCAGCTTATTTTACACATACCATTGACAGAAAACTACTTGAAATGGTAGTATTTCGACTTAAATATAGGCTAACTAATACTGAATTGCAAATATTTGACTTAATATAAAATGATGTATTTAAAAGGCTAATGTTGCTAACAATGAATGGAAGCTAGTAGCAGCTTGCATATTTTTGCTGTCATTCATTACTAGCAACAGTAGTATCATGCATGGCTCTCAATTAATAATCTACACTCTACATTCTTTTATTTTTTAATTTATTTGGACTGATTTCAGGCTATTGACCATCATGTAACTTGACTCCTGTGAGTGCACTGAAGTTCTGGAGCACAGCATTATGTTGTGTTGAATTTTCAGAGATGCTTATTCTTTCAGTGGGTCACCTCATCAAATGTTTGTTTCTGTTGTTCACCTACATAGCATTTCTTGTGGCTTTCTTGGAGCTTTCTTCGTCTACTTGAATCGACAAGTTGTCCTGTTCATGAGAAGACCCAATACTCTTACACGCTTCCTTACCAGACAGTAAGAGAAAGGAAAAGTGAACAGATTTGAAAGAGGGAGGTTGGGCATAAAGTGAAGGGGTGGTCTAACATACTGATAAAACAGGAATTGTGTTTTAGAATAGACTTAGTGGATGTAAATCTAGGGTGCACAACTCTGGTTTTGGAGGGCCAGTGTCCAGCACAATTTCCCTCCAGGACTGGAGTTGTGCATCTCTTGGCAAGAAACACTATTTGTTGTCTTAATCTGTTGATTTAAAAAAAAAAACATTAGAAACTTTTTAGAAAAATCACTAAGTGATTTTTTCCCCCACAGCCGACTGATTTTTCCTGGTGTTGTTACTTTTGTGATCACAACACTGACATTTCCACCAGGATTTGGACAGTTCATGGCAGGAGAGGTTAGACAAAAACCATAAGACCATTCCTCCTACTGAGCATGGCATTAACCTTATGTTTGTGTTTTTGGACGAATACCTCAAATTTGAACCTAATTGCTGCTTCAATTTCTAGGTAATACACTACTGTTTAAAAGTTCGGGATCACATCTCATATTTATATTTTTTGCTGTTGTATATGCAGCAGTAACAATATAATTTAAATATTATAAAGGCATCAGAAGGTTTTTTCAACACTATTTACTATAATTATCTGTTTTCAATATTTTTCATCCAATTGAACTTCTGAGATACATTCTAGTTCTGAATTTTATTTTAAATTCATTCTAACAGCTTTTTCAGTAATTATAGAATGATCTTGCAGCATCAAAATTCATTTTTTACAGCTTTGTACTAAGTATTTGATGTTTGGTTGAACTAGTATAGCAGTTCATTAAAAATGTATTCAAACTTTTCAGCTGACATTCCAAACTTTTGAATAGTGTACATGTGCTCTTTCTCTAATAACACAGCTAATGCCCCGAGAGGCCATCAATTCTCTGTTTGATAACTTCACCTGGACAAAGGTTTGGGGGTCCCCTGCCCCACCTGGTCTGGGACGATCAGCTGCTTGGTTTCACCCTGATGTCAATGTCTTCTTCGTACTTCTTCTCTTCTTCGTCATGAAGGTAAACTTCTACTTTTATCATTTGCATTCCCATTCCATTTTCCACACATACCTGTTCTGGTTCTTCTCACATCTGGTTATTATTTTTTACCTTGCTTGCTGCATTGGCCTTTTTTTAGACCATGATTATGATGATGCATATTTTGTCAATTCTTCCCTTCGTCCTTCGTCTTCTGTGGACACATTAGCCTAGCCTGTTCCTCTTCTTACAACTCACATAACAAAAGGTTAAAATGGCTGTGCTTGATAGACACAGACCTATGCTGAGAGAGCTAGTGCAGGATTATATGATCCTGGGCACACAGCAGATATCATGCTTCAGGAGACTTGCTGAGACTTGCACGTAGAGGATTACAGTATGCAGTAGCTCTTGCCCTTCGTAAATGACTGGGGGCAGCCGCGGTGAGCTACATGAGCCGTCCTGGCACATCTGAATCTGTAGGCGTAAGCTACAGCATATAAAACATATCAAGTAGCAACTTAGAATTAAGACACTGACACTAACAAATACAGATTGAGATGTTTAGCATTTAGCATTTAACTGGCTGTTCTGAAAAAAAAAGTAATGAATCTGATTCCTTCTTATTCCAGTTCTGGATGTCAGCTGTTTCAACAACAATGCCCATCCCCTCTGGAGCCTTCATGCCTGTGTTTGTACTTGGTAAGAAAAACATAATAATAATAATAATAATAATAATAATACTGCGGTGGGCTGCCGCCCCACCCAGGGTGAGTCCCTGCCTCGCGCCCGTAGACCCCGGGGTAGGCTCCGGGTACCCGCGACCCTAGTAGGGATTAAGCGGTTACAGAAAATGAATAAATAATAATAATAATAATAATAATAATGATAATAATAATAATAATAATAATAATAATAATAATAATAATAATAATAACAATTACTTTACTCCCTTTTAATTAAAAAAATACCAGAATTTCTCAATTTGGACTTCTGTCTTCTGTAGCAAAACACTTTACATGAATAACAGTAAACTAATGGTTTATTAATGGTTTATAATGTGTTAACTAATGCTTTATTATGCTGTTGATACTTATAAGTCATTGATTATCTGTAATTAATATGAGTTCTGTTAATTAAGCACTAGGTACTACTAAATAGAACATTAAGTGCTTGAATGAATCATTGAATTACTGAGGTGACTGTTAAGTGGCAGTTTACTGGACATTTACATATATGTTATTATTAAATTGCTAATGAAATCACAAAGCAGTGCCAAGCCTCTTGATGTCATAGACAAAGCACTTAATCTCTCAGTGAGAGATTAAGACGTTTGTTGTTTACTGCAATCAAGGCTACTAAATGACTGTTTGGAATCAGACCTTAAACTTGACTTAAACAGTGCGTATTAGGTATACTATGCACAAACATTTTACAGGACATTTATAGGAAATACTTTTGACTGTACTATATCTGTTTTGTTTTTCTTTTTCGTAGGTGCATCGTTTGGTCGTCTGGTGGGTGAGATCATGGCAGCTCTCTTCCCTCACGGCATTTTATTTGATGGGATACTCTACCGCATCATCCCTGGAGGGTATGCTGTCATTGGTTAGTTTTTCCTCATATTTCTTTGCTACTTCTTTGCTTCTTTGCATCCTTATTAAATGCAGGTTAAATGCAGAGAAAGAATTTCACATTGTTCACACTGTGCGCTGTGCTGTTGTGTGTTCATGCATGACTATAAGAGGCCACTTTACTTTACTTTACTTTATTTTATCCTTTAATTACCACTGTTGTAAAACATCAGTGTAAAACAGAATAATAACTCCAATTCTCAAGATATAAACCGCTCTGACCTGGCAATGAAGTGGTAAAGAGAGAGCTGTATATACAGTTAACATACACTACTACCTCACAAAAGACCATTAAAAACATGAAACTCACTGTTAAGGACCATATGCTCATGCTAATACTTAAGCATTGGTATGGATGGCCATTGTATACTCATAAATACATGGATTTCTGAGTTTACCACATGGAAGTTAAATGATACTTTAACAGCAATTTATGAAAAATGTAAATATTAATTATATA
>JBBPCZ010000148.1:6066306-6077167 GCA_037974445.1 Brycinus macrolepidotus | reverse complement strand
TCTTATATATATATTTATAGTTTATTAACTCAACCGCATCATTAGGGTGGTAGAGGGCTGCAGCAACATCAGAACAATGAAATGAAAGTTTTACTTTTTAGTCTGGAATGTTTTTCACACATTGTGACATTGCACTTCATGTTTTTGCACTAGTGTAACTGCTTTATGGTCTGACATTGAATGATCTTCATAGACCACCCAACAACTTTGGTGACATAGGGTTCTAATTTAATGCCTAATGCATTTCTTTGCAATGAAAAACAATGGTAGGCCACTGTACACAGACAAAGACCTAAAACAAATAAAGAACTACCGCTCATTTGGTCAGACTGGATGTATGTTCTTTGATCAAACTGCTCTTTTTCATCCTCATTTTTGTCTCTTACTTCTTCTCCTGGGATCTCTTGCAGGTGCAGCAGCACTAACAGGGGCGGTCACTCATACAGTCTCCACAGCAGTAATTTGTTTTGAGCTGACTGGTCAGATCTCCCACATACTGCCCATGATGGTAGCAGTTATCCTGGCCAACATGGTAGCCCAGGGTCTTCAGCCCTCACTGTATGACTCCATCATCCAGGTCAAGAAGCTGCCCTACCTGCCTGAGCTAGGGTTTGGCCACATGAGGTAAGAGGACATCAGTATGCTCATTTTAGTGCTGTGGATCAAAAGCTATATTCACATTACAAGGTCAAATAAGAGCCACTTTTTATTTGTGGTTTTAGATTGTGTACATATTCAAAATGTGGCAATTTAAAAAAAAAAAAAAACTAAATTTTGATTATTGACTCAATATTAGTTGCACATTTTTGTCTAACTGAAAGAAGAAGAAAACATGGGAGTGCCCAATAAAACAATGTGACAAGAACTACATCACCGTCCAACAGATTTTTATGAAGAATGCTTTTAACACTTTTAAAGCTTAATGGTTGCTGATGGAACAGAAATTATCTGCAATATTTTACAAAACTTTTCTGTTCAACTCTAGCATTTGAGGGTGGGGGTGGTAACACATCTGCACATAAATTTAGTGTCATGGGACAGTTTTCTGTAAGAGTGAGGAATTGTCGGACTAAGGAGGTGGGAGTGTTTTTAAAGGGAATGCCACCTCTTTTGAATAATAAAAATTTCTGGAGGGGGGTGCAGGCTATGTGCCATTCCTGGTCTGGGCTGATCACAACTTGTGCATCCATACCGCCTAAAGGCTCAACTCCTGTCACGGGTCCCTGTTCCTCTCCAGTTTCCAGGTTCTCCAGGCTTACCCTCTCATATCTTCCTGGCTCTAAGAACATTTGATGCACTTTCCCAAAGATTCAGTTCTTTAGAGAGTCCTTAAGAATTGTACACCATTCTTCCTTCTTCCTTCCTTGTGGCTGGCATTTCTGGTGGATGCCATGGAAGAAGACATCCATAACTTTATCACTGTCTGTTTAGTTTGTGTCCAGAACAAGACTTCTGACCTTGGTCTCATATTTCCCTGGACTTTGTTATCCGTCTGTCTTTGTCATAGGGTCACACCACCACTTGCACTGTCGTTCATTGCTTCTACATTTGTTTAGGTTGCATAGCCTACCTGTTGCTGTGGTGTCAGACAGGGGACCTCAATTCACATGTAATCTGTGGAAGACTTTCTGGAAAACCTCTTGGTCCATCTGTCGGTTTGTCTGCAGGTTTTTATCCCCAGATGAATAGCCAGACTGAATGGGCTAACCAACAACTTGATGTGATGTTGCAGTAAATGGTTTCCCAGATTCCTGCCTCCTGGAGCCAACCGTTACCCTGGACTGAGCATGCCATCAACTCCCACATGTCTGCTCCACCTCCCCTGTCTCCCCAGCTTGTTGATGACTCAAAAGCATACTTGGAACACTGGTTGCTGGGTGTCTGTTGTCATGGATGTGGTCTCCTGTACCTTTTGAACTGGGAGGGCTACAGTCCTGAGGAGCAGTGTTGGGTCCCGTTCCAGCACATTGTGGACCCCTAGCTCATTACTGTCAGCATTCCTGCATAGGCTGGGACTTTTGCCTGCCCTGCATCCCATTTTGAGCATTGTCAGGCCATGTGTCCCGTTTAACTTTAGCATCACCATGTGATTCTATTTGTTCTTGTGTGCCCCTCGTCCAACCCTGCTGATTATGTCTTGACCAAAAATCCTTACAATGTGACCATAATGAAAATTATGGTATGTTTTTCCCTCTCAAATTATCGTGCTGGAAAATAATCTTTGCGATGCAATGGCACATATGAACCATGCATTTGACATTTCTGATTTGGATGTGCATATGTGGGACATCAGTCACTTACAGACATATAAACCATTCAGCATAAGCATCAGATCTGACCTTAAAACTCACAAGTGAGCAGTATGACTTGTGCTGCCAAAGTGTAGTAAGGCTGCTGAGAGTGTTACAGAGTGCTTGTGATTCATTATCAGTGTTCCACACCACTGGGGCTTAGACTTGTCATCAGAGTATAACAATGTGTGACCTTGGGGTTTTGCCAATAAGCACTGAGCGGTTGTACACACATTAGCCTTGCTGGTTTATTATTGTTTCTATGGTTATGTGGAACTGTTCCTGCTTCTGATGTTTTTTTGTGATCTGTACATTCAAATATGTGTGGGGGGGGAAGCTAGTTGCCACTCTCAAAAACAAAAAAAACAGCTTTTTGATTAGAGGTACTGTTTTCTCTTCCTCAGTCAGTATAACATCTTTGTTGAAGACATCATGGTAAGAAAAGTGAAGTTTCTGTGCTCACAGTCCACATACAGAGAACTGCTATATCTACTAGACTCTACCTCCCTCAAAACTATCCCTCTGGTGGATTCCAAAGGTGAGATTTTGTGAAAGCGCATGATAATTTGTACAGTCATACATCCATATGTATATCTCTTCTGTATTATAGAAACACAAATGATTAGTAATAGAGGAGATGGAGGGTTTTGACATGGGTCACATTGTTTGACCAATTAGAAATAAGCTATAGGGGTATATGATATATGACACCATTGTACATGCGGACCAACTTTCCAAGCTTACTTTGTAGGGAACCATTGATGTATTTAAGCAACAAAACCAATGCTGGGACAGAAAAGTGAAATTTTATTTTTCAGAATCTTACTTGTGCAGTCAAATGTTCAGACTAGCATAATTTGTGGGTGAAATGAAATAATTTAAGCCTTTTTTTTGACTAAACTTGATCAGTGTAAAGGTAGACAAATGATTATTGTCTGCAGAATTATAAACAATATAAATGTGATCTAAGCAGCCTTATCATATATCTTGCAAACAAATGAAAAACCGGTGATTAAATGCTGAACTAATTCTTTAATGCTTCCCCACGTGTCTGTCAACCTCAGAATCAATGATCCTGTTGGGCAGCATCGATCGGTCTGAGCTTCTCGCACTCGGTGATTGGTGGCTGTCAGCAGAGAGGCGACTCCTGATGCAGGGACAAGGTTTGCAAGATCAAGGGCAATGTGCTAAGGTCAGCTGGGAGTCCTTCGCCTTTGTGGACGAAGAAGGGGAAGAAAGTGGGGGTGATAAGGTGTGTGAAAAGAAAGTTTTATTCTGTATGTTCAGACACTATATTTTTTGTATTAATGGTTTAGAAGCTGAAACTGTTTATTTAATTTCCTTAGTACTTTAATTGAATAATTGTCTCTCTTTGCTGTCTTGTTTTAATTCAAGCCATTTATTTATTTTCAGCAATACACTCAGAAACAATAACTTTGTCCCGTATAAGTGTCACATGGTTAGTGTGGGTGTGGAGCTGTGAAACTGGGTTCATTGAGAGAAAACGGCGAAAAACAGGCAGCAGAAAGGATATGGAGCACTGGCTTGTGCAGCAAAGGGAAAACAGGACAGAGAACAGAGGGACAACAGTCTTTACAGAGACAGACAAGGTTCAAACATATCACGTATCAAACAGGCTAGAGCAGGCAGGCTACCGTTCTTACAGAGTGCAGACAGGAAAGGAAACAGATTTAACAGGGACACATACAGTGTCCGCAGCGGAGAGGCTGTCCCAGGACCAGGGGTCAGCAGTACACCCCTCTGACAAGTGGGCATGCACAAACCAGCCACCGAGGGGACCATGAGCTCACTGATGGGCAAGGCTGTCGACCACTCAGGAGGTGCCCATCCGGCAATAAGGTCCAGCAACCAGGCGTGGCACCAAGCAAAGTCCCTTTGATGAGACCCATAGTCAACTCATCACACACACAGCCAACTCATCACACCCGTTACCCTCCAAATGAGGAGGCTATGGACAGGCCTTAGACTCCTGACATTTGTGGTCCAGGGCAGCCAACAAGAAGGCACCCACAAGCAGTAAGGGCAGGCCACATGGTCCAGAGCGGCAAGGCCAGCCTGAACTAGACACACGTCAGCAGCCATTTGGACAGTTGACACACAGGGGAGCACAAGCCAGGCATAACTGAAACCCAAAACAAGAAAGATGGCATAAACAGTTAATCACAACAATAACAAGGGGAAAGGAAGGAAAGGGTAGGCCCAAGGGAAAGAAAGAGGGCCATAGTAATGGTAGACATGATGGCTATTGTAGAGGGGCATACTGAGGCTTGTCAAAATGAAAGAGTGTAACATACCCATGGACACAGTAAAATGCAGTGACAGTTGGTCATAATATTAGATTAGAGGACTAAATACACCTATCAATAGCTTACATGCTGTAGCAATACAGCAAAATGCACAAGGGTGACAAAAGAAATGAACACACAATGATCAGTTGTAGAAATCAGATAAGCACAGGCTTCATATGACACAAATTAAAATGTTCCTGCACTAAACACTGCCTCACAATTTGACCGACACTGAATGTAAAGAAAACTTTAAAGTTCAGATTTTTATGTGTATGTGGTATTTTACAAAGGCTTTGAGTGTGTTTCATTCGATCAAATTTTAAAAATGAACTGCAGGGAGGCAGAGTGGTAGAGGTGTAATGATACAGTCAACTCATGATTCAGTTTGATAAACGATTTAGGGCTCATGGTTTGATACAGTCGTGATGTATTTAACAAAGACTGAAAACAATTAAAGATTCTCAATATTTAAAATGAAATTTTAATGAAGACAAATGATGACTGTATACAGTTCAGGCACAATTTACTAAAGACTAGATCTGGAAGGCAGAGAGGGTGATGTATGATATGAATGTGCTGTTGACACTGGTTTAACACTATAATAATATATATACAATGCAGTTACATCTAATATCATAATTAACAGAATGCCGATTCTCTCTATTGTCATTTTTGCATTTCGATATCACGATACTTTGACGCATTTGTACACCCCTACAGAGTGGGATAACTTATTGCTATTTTTCTTCAAACAATAGGAATGGCTTAGCCCTACTAGCTCACTAAAACCAGCCATCACTGGTAAAATTAACCGGCAAGAGGAATTGGTGGTATCTGAGTGCTACTCTGTATACTATCCCATCATATATATAAATGAAAAATAATGCTGTCTTTCTTGTTGGATGCTCTTGGTTTCACAACTGTAGGCACAAATTCAGATTTCTATACAAATTAGTATTACTAATTTGCCAGAATAACAATTAAGAGTGAAGTGTATTCCTGTGCGTTCCTTTTCTTGTTCAAAATGGCACAAAATATAAATCTATGATTTTTCAGTTTGGTTAGGAAATTTCTTTAAATCTTACAATAAATGGGACAATGGCATTACAAAATCATATTGTTACAGGAGAAAAGTATAAGGCAGACATAGCTCCTTTTCTGTCCTCTGCATTAAAGGGTTAAACCGCTCTTCTGTGCAAACATCTCAGGGTATGCCCATACAAGAGGAAAGGAATGGCCCTTTACCTTCACCCAAACCTCCAGAACCTTCCACAAATCACACCTCTCCTGGTAAGTCAAGATTATTGTTGGGAAATGACCAGAGACAGGGAATGATAATGCAATATTGGTCAGAAACACTAGGCCTAATATTTGTACGAGCACAAACACAGCGCAAAACATGCCCTAATGTAACCACTAAATGTACTCACGTTCGATTTTTAGCCCTGGCCATTAACTATTGAGGCACATAACATAAAGGCATAGTGCTTAAAACTTGTGTTCAAGGTTTGTGCCTCTATCTAGCCGCTATGTCTGATGCCAAACCATCTGCTTTGAGTTGATATAACTCCACGTGTAATCCAGGTGATTCTATATATTACCATTGTTTTTACTACAAAACTGCTAATAACCATTGAAGAACTCCACAAAACATGGGAGGCTCCTACGTTTCATTCCATCCTACACTCTTAAGAAAGAGATCCTTCAAAAATTCTGTAGCAAAAATAACGGTTCTATGTAGAACCATGGCAAATCAAAGAAACATACCAATGTTTAAAAGGTTCTTTGTCTGGTTAAATGGGTTTTCTTTATGGGTTCCTTAGTTTTTGTTATTGTGGGTTATGTTAGTGTTTCTGTACACAGTTTAAGTGCTCTCTTTGTCTTTCTCTTTATTATTCCTGCAGATAAAGGCCCCTTTCAGTCTTTCAGGAGAACTTTACACAGCCTGTTCTCTTCCTCTTCAGAAAGACAAGCAGTGGGTCATACACAGGTGCATTGAAATTAATGGTGGTGGTGGTGGGGGGGGGGGAGGTAAATCATACTGAACAAATTTGGGTGCAGACAAATGTATAAAATTATTCTAATATGCTAGTCTTGTGCAACTTCACAGGTTTCAAATAATTAGTTGGAAGCTGTAAAAACTAAATGTAAGATGTGTCTGGAATGATGAATGATTCTGAAATGGCAGACATAGCTGTATAGCAAATTACACAAATTTAATTTCCAGAATGTGTAGTATTTCAAAAGTGGTGATCAAATCTCGATTCAGTTAAATTGGTAGTATGTTACCATTAAATAACATCTTAATTGTTCCTAATAAAAACTTATTGTATCTTATTGTTCCTACTATATATTTATATATATATATATATACATATATATACCATTAAATAACATCTTAATTGTTCCTACTAAAAACTTATTATATATTATTGTTCCTACTATATATTTATATATTAAAGGTTCTGTAGCAAACAGGTCTCCATTGCTAGAATGGGAAACAGTTTCTTCCCTCAGGCCATCAGTCTCCTCAACCAGAACTGAACATAAACTGTAACCCCCTCCACACACACACAACTAACACACCCCTCCCCTGAACTTCCCTCTCCTTCACCTAACACAATGCATACACAAAATCTTTTCTGCCTTAAACAAGCAACTCAGACTTTAATTGCCTCTGTAAATAAACCTCTATTTATTACACTGCACATTCTCTGTCCTGCTGCTGGTATGTTTGGACATTTATATTTATTGCTGTCTACCTCTGTTCCGCATTTTTGCACACAACTCTCTGCTGCTAGAATACAGTATCTGTGATAACATTGTATACATCCAGACTAATACGGTAAATAGTGTCATCTGCACTAAATGTTGTCTTGTCCGGTTGTTTTGTTGCTGTTGTGTTTTTTCTTGCACTCTCTTTCGCCCTGTCTGCACTTGTGGTCTTGTGGTGTTCTGTTTCTGTTCTTGTGTTGCTCCATGGTCCTGGAGGCACATTGTTTCATTTCACTGTGTTCTGTGTGTGTATATGATAGAAATGACAATAAACCTACTTGACCTAATATGTTTCCCTTTTTCTCCAGGAGCCGACTCTTCCACCTCTCGCTGATACAATGACGCCTGAAGAGGTTATGACTGTTTATGAAATATGATTATGACTTTAGCTTGATGTACATCATGGCGAAACTCTTTGTAGCTTTGGAGTTGAAGCAAGATCTCTCAGTTTAGCCTGATACATTGAGTCAAACCTGTCTAATAAGAAGAAATCTGAGGGGCATTTATATTGGACAATATAAATAACTTTGGGCTTGAATCGATCTGGCTAACTGACAACTCCTGCTTTGTAAAACTCTCCTCTGATTCGTCATTTTGGTCCTTCAAGAAATTTAAATAATGCAGAGTTCTTTGGAAATGAACTGATACACAGTAGTTGGGTCAGCTGAGCTTAATAGTATTGTCTGAAACAGATAAAAGCATGGGAGGAGTCAGAGATGGATAAGCCAGTAGAACTTGACCAGATCCGAATAGATCCTTCTCCTTTCCAGTTGGTGGAGAGAACATCACTACACAAGGTAAGCTGAGCTTTCAGTGCATTTTCTAGTTTCATTTGAACACCTCACTGACACATTAATTGTCTGCTTCCTGAATTTTATAAAACTGTTCTCTGCATGGTTGTCAAAAGGAAGTTCACATGTACTTCTTATCTTGATTATGATTCCAATATATTACTGGCGTTCTCTGGAAATTGAGAATCATAACTGATTGATTGAGGTTTGCCAGGTTCAAGGAGAAAAACCTTCTGGCGAGCAAGGTTAACAAGAATGAACTATTTTTGATTTAAATTGACATGCCTCATACTTCTATCTGCAGGGACTTGCTGACAGGCAAGTGTTAGTGTCCAATAAACATGTCAAGCTCAAGGTTCCATATAATTCATGCAGTCAGTTTGCTTAATTCCTTTTAAGTTGATAAAATCAAAAGTCAGAAGTTATTTAGGGTTAGTTACACATATTGTATTTGTGTAATACTCACATTATTGAAATATATGTGTGTAATATTGTCAGCTCATTCTAATTTATTATACAGTATATGTTATATGTGTTTGAAATAATTCAGCTCATGATTCCACAAGTGATTACTTAATTATTTTGCAGCAACTGATAAATAAATTGAGTACCACTAACTCAAACAATACATGCTATGAACTGACACATGATGAAAATATTTAAGCTGCATTAACTTCTGTTCTCAGCACTCAGCTTGTAACAGCAATACAAGAACATCAATATCTTAAAAGTTTTAGAGGTCTTAATTATTGGGCTGTTCCAGAACTAAACTGGCTGACATATTTTAGGAGGTCTCACTAGTGTAATATGTTTGAGTCAGTCTAATCAGAAGCTGATCAAAGACCACAACCACTTGTTTAACTTTATATTAGTGATACAGGCTGATCTGATAACTGCAACACTAAAGACCATCAGGGTAAATATAATAAATTCTAGTGAAATACATCCAAACGTAACCTTTAGGATGAAGATAACGTATAATTACCCAAAATTAACCGATTTAATTGACAACAGGTGTTCAAAAGTAAGAAAATAATAATAATAATAATTTACAGACACCAAATAAACCAGAATACTAAACAAAAAAAAATGCAATGGATTTTTTGGATCAGATAGTATGACAGTATCTTTGTTTCAAATGGTGGTGAGCATTTTTTATTATTTGTTTTCTTACAGACTCATACATTGTTCTCCTTACTGGGTCTCAGCCATGCTTATGTGACCAGCATAGGCAAGCTGGTTGGAGTCGTAGCACTAAAGGAGGTAGAGTTCATTCATATATCCACAAGTTTATATCTATGTCCCACAATGCTGTCTGAAACGAAAGGGGGGCTATACTCACCTGAAGATTCGATATATATCTTATATAACATTTTAATATATAACATGTACATACAGTTAAGGTCAGAATTATTAGCCCCTCTAAAGAAATCACACAAAACCTTTAATATTTCCATGGAAATGACCATAACAAAAACTGTTAATACTTGTATTGTTTCCAAAAGAACAAAGACAAAATCTCCACAAAGTGTGATTATGTCATGTCGAGTGTGTAAGGTGGACACAACTGCGGGAAACAGCTTAAGATATAATGAGCTTTAATGAACACAAGCAAAGGAAATGAGCTTCACAGAGCTCCAATCGAAACAAGCTTTAACCCTTAAAGCTCTATGTATATTTTATTTTTTTTTGCTGGAGCATTGAGGGTTAACACAAAGCCAGTGCTGGGGACGTTCCTGGAGGACCTTCCCTCCAAAGGAACTCAAACTCGAGAAGGGAAGGTGAACTCGGCTGCTTCACCGAGTGACTAAATACTCTTAGGCATACTCGTAATGGAGGCCAGTTGGATCGCTCCAACTCCGTAGAGCTGCTTAGGGTGAGCGCAGCTCAGCTAGTCACGCCTGTAGAGACAAAGGGGGAGACACAGAGAGAAGGGAAACAGTCACTGACACACGTGTATGTTTCCAGGCAGCCTCAGTCTGGTGTAGTTCTTTCCTGAGCGGAGCCGCTCTCCAACTGCCACTTGGAGCTTTACATAAGGAACTCTGATTAACAGGGCCAGTGGCACTGAACACTTGGACTACTCTGACATTTTTGGTAAGAAGCAATTTCATCATGCCAAAAAAAAAAGAAATTAGTCTGGACCTGAGAAAGAGGATAGTAGATGCTCATCGTGAGGGTGAAGGCTACACTGCCATTTCCAAATGTTTCACAGTGTCTAGAACAGCTGTACGATACATCATTGCAAAGCACCAGGGGACAAAATCTGTTGCAAACAAACCTGGGCGTGGCCGAAAGTGCAAGATTTCAAAGACTTTGGAGAGAAAAATAATCAGAGGTGTCAACAAGGATCCCCGGGTCTCTGCCAAGGTGATTGTTGCTGAGCTGGCCTCTTCTGGAGTTGATGTGTCAAGGAAGACAGTTGTAAGAGCTCTTCATTTTGGCGGACTTCGAGGTCACCATCCAAGTAAAACTCCATTGCTGAAACAATGGCACATCAATGCCCAACTGAAGTCCGCCCATGAACATTTGAAACATGGTAATGAGTTTTGTAAGTCTGTTCTTTGGTCTGATGAGACTAAACTTGAACTGTTTAGGCACAGGGATGTTGCTTTTGTTTGGAGAAGGAAGGGAGAGGCCTTCAACCCTAAAAACACAGTTCCCACTGTTAAACATGGTGGTGGGAGCATCATGT
>JBBPCZ010000148.1:6034065-6049527 GCA_037974445.1 Brycinus macrolepidotus | reverse complement strand
TGTGTGTGTGTGTGTGTGTGTGTGTGTGTGTGTGTGTGTGTGTGTGTGTGTGTGTGTGTGTGTGTGTGTAGCATTTTCATTACTTCCTATCGTACAAACCGCAACATCCACCACTCATCCCTTAGATGAACTGTTGTGTGTGTGTGTGTGTGTGTGTGTGTGTGTCATATGAAAACATTACATTTCTGAAATGCCGAGTATTAACTGTCTAACTCACTTTTTCTCAGTCTCTCTTTAATTCTTAACTTTCTCTCTCTAGCTTTCTCCCGCTTTTTCTGTCATTTTCTATTTCTCTTCTTTTCATTCTGTCTCTCACTTTCCACGTCTCTCTCTCTCCCTCCTTCTCTTTCTCTTCATTCTTTTTCCACTGCCCCCCTCTGATAAACATTTAGCTATTGGACTAAACTGTCTGTCTCTGTCTCTCTCTCTCTCTCATATATTGCTCCCAGGAGGTTGCCATAGCAACACCTCTTGATGTACTTGTGTCCATGGCTTTGCGACCAGCAGGTGTGTTTGTGCGTGTGTGTGTGTCCTAAAGTACTCGCACACACTGAGCGGTCTGGGGGGGAGTCCTGCATGTCCTCCAGGATGCGGGACAGTCGAGGACAGTGTGAGGTTTCAAAGACATGTGTTTGTGTTTTTATTTCAGGTTTTATTTGTGTGATGTCAGAAAGCGCCGCAGTCGTAAACACATTCACTGATTTAGTGATGAGTGGAAATAGCTGAGGGGCGTGGCTGGGAGAGAGGACTTGTCTGTCCATATCTGTCTATCTTTTTTTCTATCTGTCTGTCTGTCTATATATCTAGTGTCCGAAAGTTGTGAAAGATGAGCTGTGTGTACGTGTGTGTGTACGTGTGTGTGTACGTGTGTGTGTACGTGTGTGTGTACGTGTGTGTGTGCGTGTGTGTGTGCGTGTGTGTGTGGAGAAAAAAAGCAGTGCATGAATCAGGCCTTGTTGCTAAATGTGAAAAAGAGCAGCAACCTGCATAACTGCTCTGTGAGCTTTGAGTTTTTTAATCAAGTGTATCTAACAGTCCTTGTGTCAAAACACTCTCTCGGTGAACTGTGTCTCAGAACATTACTCCACACTGCACCATTCTGCTCTTCTGCCCTGAGTCTTGCAGGTGCCATTTTCACTCTTTTGGCTCTGCCACATTTCCATGCACTAAATAAAGCCATGTCGAACAGTGTCACAGCTGTCAAACGAGCTGGATGCAGTATCAGTCAAAGCAGGGTAAACAATATAAATCACGACAGCAGATATATGAAACCCCTCGCAGCAGTAAAATATGGAAGTGTGGTTATGAGTTTGCTGACAGTGGAGTCAGGCATTGATCAGAGTTATGGTGTCTGAGGCTTTGTTTACTACATAATGAGATTTTTGGGTCTCAAAGCGGAATCGATATTTTGCATGTTGAATCATCCAGGTCAGCGGTGGATTTATTGAATTTATTGGATTTATCGTAAGCTTCTTCAATTTTGGTTGTTAAAAGTGATGCAACAGGGGCTTGTGGCAAAACTGTACAACTTCTGGCATAATAGATGACCTAGTAAAAGTGGTGCTCCTGGGTACGATTGGTAAAAAATCTTTTTGGTGACAGCTCAATCTTACAGCAAATACAAGTACAAAAAAAAACTTTTTAACAAAAACTCCAGATTGGAGAATACAAAGTGAGGTATCTGAGACCACTCCTCAATACAGAAACTCTTTAGATCTTCCAGGGTTGTAGGTTCTCTCTTTTGGATGCTCCTCTTCAACTTCAACTCCCATGGGTTCAATGGTGTTTAGGTTAGGATTGGAGCATGGTCAAGACTGGCCATGTCGAAAGTTTGATTTGTGAACCATTTCTCTGTGAATTTGGACATATGTTTTGGATCCTTGTCCAGCTGGAAGATCCAACCTTGACTTCTCCTTGTAGTCCATGATACCATGTAATGCCATGCCAGCAAGGTTCCAAGGGCCTTGGCTGGGTTTGGGCACAACCATTTAAATACAACAATTAAAAACTAGAAAGCAATTCCGTGATAGAGTGCAAAGTATGCTTGCACGCCACTGCTCACATGTGCACACCTGAAAAAGGGGAGCGCACATGGCCGCAGAGAGACAAAGAGATCCAAAGAGCTCAGCTCAAGCAAAAGAAAAAAAATAGCTGGCTCACTTAAGCCAAAGCACTTAAGTCTCTTTAAGGCAAAATATGAACACATTAATCACCCATAGAAGCCACAAATCGGCTAACTGAGCTGGCTAGCAGCTTGCTGGCTAACTAAAAGCAGCCTCAGGGATAAAAACAAGCATTCATGAGCAGCAACAACAGTGACAAATGTCTTTCTTTTTACAACCTGTGCTTTAGCCACTTAAAGGCTGTTTATGAGCAGATATCCACACAAAACCAGTGTTACAGCCATATTTTGCTTGCTCTGTGGTGCGTTTCTGCCGGCCCGTGTAGCTGAAGTGAATGTTCACAATGCTTGAAATTCCACTCTATCTCTGTATTCATTTAGGGGGGGTTATAATGCACATGTCAGAGTTGGAACAGTGCCAATATCTCAAACAACCTCGGAGGGGAAATGGCGCCAAAATTCACCTATAATAAGAATAATAATAAAACTTAATCACACTAATGATATTTTTCCGCAAACGTTCGCTCAACTATTTTTTATAAAAGAAAATATGGCATTAATGTAGAATATCACACCATCCATTTTTACCTTGATTAGTTACTTTTATTTTGGTACCTGAACTGTCAGGCCTATAACACCATGTTCATTTTTAGTTAAAAAAGCAATTCAGTATTTCCTAAAAAAAAAAAAAGTGAAAGACAATGAGTAGCAGGGTTCAAAAACTACAGGTTTCAATGTTGATGTATTCAATGAAGATGTGAAGATATTCAGTTGCTAAAGCAAAAGGGGCCCAATTCCTTAGCAACTCAGTAGTAGTGGGACAATGGAGTTTTAATGTACTCTTCAACTTCTACTCCTCTACTTAAATGAGATGATCTCTCAATTCTGATGTCCTATCTATGCTGATATGTAAGAAAAAAATAATAGAACTAGCTTTTTTAAACAAGCACACATATCGTTACTCTGATGAAACATCAGCAACAAGCTGTAAATTTTGTTCTAAATATGCGCTCATGCTTACTCTGGAACTTTCACACTGAATTCGACACTAAAGGCAGCTTTGTGATTCTTTGATATAGTGCTAGAGAACACATAACACACTGTAAGTTCCAGATCCACATGCTGATAAATTCTACTATTACACATGCATGCATCCTAACTACTCTGTAAGGTGTTAAATGCCAAAGTGTCTTAATGTATTTTACAGTTATACATGATGTAATGCAGAGTTATTAATACGTATATGAATAAATCGTCTTCTATTGTTTTGCCTCAATTATAATTAGCAGCTAGAAATCACATCTCACAGCAATGAAAATTTGTGAGATATGGTGGACAAAACTGATTCAGCTAGCTAGCAGCTGACCCCCAGCAGCCCATATATTCCTTAGATTAGGTCACAGTTTACGACCTAAACCAACTATCCCTTTCAGTAGCATGACTTTCTGTCAAATGATTCATTCTTCACATATAATCTGATGTGAGAGCTGAATTGAAGTGAAAGTAATCCTGAATGTCAGTCATGTTTGTTCGACATTTGACAGACAGGCATGTTGTGCTTACCTCTGCTGGTGATGCTCTCTTGGTTGATTTCACTGAGATGGGCCACGCTGCCCTGGTTGGAGTCGGCACAGAGGCTCTCTCCTTCCATAGAGTTCCAAGCCAGCAGTGTGGCCTCAGAGATCGCAAACTGCTGCATCACTCCTGTTGAACAGAGAAGCAAAAGGCGGATTATCACGCCCTACTTGAGAGAGGCAGAAAATTCTTTTTCTCTGATGCACCCTAATGGAGGGTTAAAAAGGGAAAGACGCTCCACAGGTTAAAATGTTATTTTCTCTCCAGATCAAATTATGGGGAGGTCTATTCTCAGCACATTTACAGAATGGCTGTGCTCTTCGGAATGACTGTTTTTTTCACTGGGTAATAGTGACCTATGCATTTATTTGAAGATAAAGATAAAAGAAAAGTTTAAGTGCTCTATATGATTATAGGGTTAGGGAAAAAAAGCCATTTGGTTTTTATAAGAAAATAAAGTTTAGTCAGGCTGGAGGCAAAATGCCCCATTAGCATATCTGATTTTCTCATAAAGACACAAAGTTTTTTAATACACTTACCGACTAGCTCTCACAAACATTAGGTGTCATCCATAATAATCACTACTGCACTATCAGCATTAATACACACTAGAACTAGCCAGCCTTTTCATCAGTCTTGCTGTAAATGTGTTTGTTTGTCCTTAATCGTTAAGTCTTATTATTAGAACAGTTGTTATTTTGCACTATTAAAGTGCAATCACACAATAATTGTAAGTATATACATATAATTACATAATTACATAAAGATTTGCTTTAATATTCTACATCCACAGGTTTGAGTTTGCACTTCTGCATTTTTGTGTTGACATTACTGCTTATTCTGTAAAGTTCACATAATTGATGCAACATGTAGGCTTTTTTTCTCTGAGCAGAGGGTCATCTTGCCCTGTTAGTGGGTCAAGATGGCATTTTACAAGATTTCCATTTTTGTGTTATAAAAACTGACCGCTGTTCCATTTTCCCTCCAACTGTTTCTTGGTTTGTCCAAATATGGTATAATTTTACAGTGGATATTGTTTTTTTTGGGGGGCGGGGGGCATGTTGGGGTGGGATGGGATGTTTTCGTCCCACATCATAGCAGATTAAGGATTTTTCACCAAATTTTAGCTGAAATTGTCATACCAGCTGCCATTCGTGCTTCCTTCTCTCCATCACTTAGGTCACTGTAGGCGTCATTCTCCAGTCTTCTTTCTCTCTCACGGTGCAGGTTGGAGAGACCTGCCCCTCCCATTGGTCCAGCTGATGGCTTGCCCCAACTCTGCCACTCAATCATATGGGCCACACGTCCTTGAGCCATAGCAGTGGGTTTTGTTACTTTGTCCTTCATGGACCTGGTCACACCTACAGGAAGAAACAATCAGGTTGTCAGTATCGTCATAGTCCGTGGCTGTGTCCGAATTCTATACACTGTACTACACACTGCTGTTGCTAGTAGTGTATAATTCTCACTGGCTGTAGAGAACACATCATTCTATCCTCACCTACTGAGAAAAGGCAACTGTTAAACTGTTCTATAGTGTGGAGAATTCAGACACAGCTGATATCTCTACATGCAGGTGCTGAATGGAAGGTAATGAGGGTAGCATGGCAATGTATTAGAAGAAATGATGTTTTTCTTTTCTGTTAAGTCTAAATGCTAAGGCAGTATGACTCTAAACACTGTGTGTTGACTTGATCAATTTTCCTGGCAAGCAGCGAGGATAAACTGATTTCAGACCAATTATTCACAAGAATCCAGACCCGTTATTCACAAGATTAATTTGTTATGCAACATTAGACTGTGGACGTTTTTGGATAAATCAAGTTTGGAGAGAAACGTCTAAACATTTCTTTATGGGAAAATAACTCTTTAGCATGCACCAGATTCAAACATGGGCACGCATAAAACTAAATACGGTGTAAAACCATATGAACTAGAAAGAAAGAGAATAAGTCAGTGTGGAGTGCTGATACTGCCACATTAATGCTTGCGACGTTTGGCTCGTTTCTGCGATGAAATGTTTGCCTTTGTTTCATCGCAGAAACAAAGGCAACCTTTTATATGATGGAGTGTCTGGCTTTCTTCTGATACTTTGATGAATTAACTGTTGTAGGGAAGTCATGGTGGAGTGATGTACTGTGTTGTTACGGAATTCAAGAAAACAAGAAAACTACTGATAAGATCAATAACTACAAAAATATATACCTACTTTTCCAAGCAACCTGATATGACAATGAATGATAATTTTTCCAATAGTGTATATATACAGATAATATATATACAAAAATACACACACACACACACACACACACACACACACACACACACACACGTTAATCAATAGACATGTAGCACGTTTACACAACACGATGTTCACCAACAATTTACTGAGCACAACACTCCAGATCTGCACACTGGACAAAACCCACAAAGGCACTACATTACAACTAGTCACCATGTAACCACTGAACACCCAAAAGACTACAGTTCCCAGCAGCAAGCCTGTGGTGATGGGTTGCGCACTTACGTCAACCATTTGTTTGTGCTCTTGTTGGATCTGATTGGTCTTTCATCAATGGCAGCAGTGGCCATTGACAGGCACTAATTAATGGTGGCAGGAAGTGAAACTAGAAAAAAAGGAGGGGGGGGGAGGGACCCACAGGGGCGTCCATGTTGGCTTCACTCTCCATCTCCTCCTCTGGAGCCAACATGGGGGCGGTTACCAGCTACCGGGACAGACACACACCTGACACACCTGACAGAGAGGACTTAGCCAGAGCTCCAATCCCGTAGGCGTTGGAGTTCCGCTTCAGACGAGGCAAGATGGAGGTGGTGTCCTCCATAGACAGCTGACAGAGAGAAATGGCATGAACAGAAACAGTAGACAAAGAAAGAAAGTTAGAAAAAAAGGAAAGAAAGAAAGAAAAAAGGAAAGAAAGAAAGAAAAGAGGAAAGAAAGAAGGAAAGAAAGAAAGAAAAAAGAGAACGAAAGAAGGAAAGAAAGAAAGAAAGAAAGAAAGAAAGAAAGAAAGAACGAAAGGAAGAAAGAAAGACACAATTAGTTAATCACATGCTATAATCACTGTCATATCAAATGAGGTCATGTCATGGATTGTCCTGAAAAAAAAACTTCTATTTAATTCAGGCAGCAATGTAAAATTTAAAAACTGGTTAGTTATGAATTTTTAATCTTTGTCAAAGCAGGTTCTAAACCACGTCTTAAAAATGTTTAACTGCTTAAACTTGGTATAAAGGCAACACTACAAATAATACTTAATTTCACCTAGTTTGCTTCACAACTAAAAAAAAATCATTTTAAATCCATTATTTTCTCCAAATAACCATATTTCTGTGGGGTTTTTCCTAAATAATGATACTTGTGCCTCAGTAATATGTTAGTAACATTAAAGTAACATTAAGTAACATAAACTAACATTAAGATGGTACAAGTAGTAAAATGTTAGATACAAAAATACTTTTTTACTCATTCAATTTTTGTAATTCTCCAAGAGGAAATCCCCATCCATAAATGAAATATTTTTGTTTAATATTTGTTTTCTTGGGGGGCTCTTAAGCACAGGGGTATTGAAGGGATAAGGGGCATTTCAACACTGTCAGAACAAAACCTCATATTCCCAGTTTTTATTTATTTTGGCATTATTTAAAAATACCAGTTGGTGTTTACAATGTGTCAAATATTTCATGAGAATGGACAAAACTACTGAGAATAAAATCTTCTCCTGTGAAGTTCCTTTTTTGGAGATAAGAGGTTTTGTTCTGACAGTGATGACGTATCAGCACGCATTCCGAGCTCACACAAAAGCATCTGTATTTGAACCATAAATCCATCCTGAAAAAGCTCTGACATTTTTCTCTGCTACGTCCTGTAATGCTCCGGTATGTAGAGAAACTTTTCATGCTCCCTTCCCATCTTTATGTTGGAGCAACTGACACCAGCTCTATGTGCCTCACACTGTATGATCCTTGATTCTTATTGTGGTACTTCCCAAAAAGACTCCCAGATAAGACAGCAAGGTCTACTAAAAGGCAGCTGATGCACAGTCCAAAAGCTAGCAAAACAACCCTCACAGTAACAAAGGACTGTGTAATTCAATGACGAGATGTAAGCCAAGGATTTCTCAAATGCCACAAATGACAACGTGACATTTTCAAATCTTGTCCTTGTGGAAGTTCAAATCACTGGCTTGTGTATCAAATGAGTACTAATCAGAGCTCACTCTGCTTCGTGGCCGCCTTTAAATAATAGTAATCGCATAATACCAGTACAGACAATATATATAGACTTTTTGGAGTCTATATATTGCTATCGGAACAAAACTTGTCTCTTAATTGTTGGCATTTTTCATTTTCTCACACAATTTGAAAACTGTAGTTCACACTATATAAAAATTTCATGGCAAACAGACTAAATAAAAAAATACTTTTACGATATTGTTACATTACATTACAGTCCAAGTTCAGGATGTTTTTCCGTTTTCCTGTAAAATCACCATATTAAAGATATGATGGAAGTAGGAAAAGTAAAACATAATCTTATTTTGTCAGAAATTCAAAACTGAGCAAATGAGTTCATGTTTGAGAAAAGTATGTGTTTGTGAAAAGTCTTATACAGGCCACTGAAAATGGAACTCCTGATTTCAGGCTATCCTGAATTCAGGCTATTCAATCTTACAGAGAAGCTTTTTGACTATCATATCATTATTGTGATAAATTAAATCTTGTGAATGATAAACAAAAAATCATTTCTCATAGTTGTGATGGTAATTTTTAAAATGAGAATTTACTGGCTCTTCTCAGCATCTCAAAATGCATGTCTTTAAATATTGTGTATTGTGAACATTTCTTGAATTATTGTGGTCTTATATTTTTTGCCATATCACACACCACTAACTCATTTTTAAGACAAATAGGATACTCTACGTATATTCCCAGGAGGTGAGCAATAGAGCGCTCTCTCTGGAGTTTATGCTTGGTGTTCTTTGGAGCGATGCCGTAGACGATCCTAAAAAAACTTCCAGTGGATGGTTGTTTAAAGAAACTGTTCACTATTTTTCATCTCATGTGTACAGTCATTTATTTAATATACACTTTTTTATAAAGCATGATTTAATTCAAATATTTAACATATTTGCAGGTTAATTTATTAAACTGTCAGAACGTGAAATCATTCATTATAACTGTAAGTTACTTATCTATAATATTAATACTCCAGGATTTGTGAATATGTCATTGCGTATTTCATATAGAGTTGTTTTTCCTACAGATTTTTTATTGGATTTATTTAGACTTTATATTTTATATTGTTCTTGTCTCTGTCTCTGTGTGTCTTTGCTGTCATAACATAAGCAGTTTCCTCCGGGATCAATAAAGTTTTCTGATTCTGAACCTTACAGTCAGTTTGTTGTTCCTTTCAATAATTTTGATATTTTTCTCTATATTTAATACAAGAACAGAACACCTGTTGACTAAATAAATCACTGTCTTATCTTTTTTGACTAAAAGATTGTAAGTGGATGCTTTATTAAAATAGAGGCAAATAGAGGTTCAAGCACTGATGAAAGTCTCCAAATGATTGCGTACTTGCAACATAAAAGATGTTAAGTTTAGGATACGGTTGACTATAGAAACCGTACAACTATATCTCTTTTAATTAAGTGCCTCACTGGTCATGCTTTCTGAGAATTTGGTGATGACCCCTTAAACGTGTTTATATCTGCCACCGGAGGAGTTGCATGTCTGCATCAGCCAGAGAGAAAAAGCATGAGACGAACTAAATAAAAATGAATTTTCAGCCATGTTAGATCACATCATTCTTTACACATCAAGCAAATGTAACACAAGCAGTGAGAAATCACATGATGACTACAGAACAGTAGATAAATCAGGAGAAAGAGCCACGTTTTTGCATCAAAGTGAAAATCAAGCATACTTATCCAGTTCCCTGCAAACCAGCTGCTTTAAGCATGCTAATGCAATGCTGATTTTGAACTAGGTCTCCATCTATCTTAAGGACAAATGGAGTCTGGGTATTCCCTAATCTCACCAACAACAGGAGGTGAGCTTGAGAGCCAAGGCTAATTTGCAAGAAATTGATAATGTGCTAACACACGTAAACACCAGTGTGGGCCAGCTCACTGAGAAATTATAGGCTTTCTTCCATTTGTATAACTTACTTCTGGTTTCTTCAAAGTGTGGTACAGTCAAAAAAAAAACTGTTAAAGATGCTAAGCAAACATCTACCTCATCACGAGAATTACTTTCATAAGCATTTTTGCTGCTCTGTCTTTGTTCATGCACAGTTTGACAACTTTATCCTTTGTCCCCAACTGCACTGCTACTGGTGATGGAGGCCCCCTGCTCTGCACATTGGAGTGTTTTCTTCCACACCAAACATATTTGATCCATTTAATCAGCTCATTAACAAGTTTTTCCTGGGCTTAAGTGGGTGGTAAGGCAGGGTCCATAGTAATGTTACATCCACGAAATCCTTCCATTTATTAATGGAAGGATTTACTAGGGTCGTGGGTACATGGAGTCTGCCCCTATGGGCGCGAGGCAGGGACTCACCCTGACCGGGGCGCCAGCCCACCAGAGGGCACACATACACACACACACTTATGGAAAGCGGAGACCACAAAGGAAACCCACGCCACCACGAGGAGGACATGCAAACTCCACACACACAAGGCCAGGATTTGAACCCCCAACCTTGGAGGTGTGAGGCAACAGTGCTACCCACTGCGCCACTGTGGGGCCTAGCCATGAACTCACTGGACCATATCTACTAACCGTTTGCACACACAAGTTGCACACACAAGCAGCTAGTTTACAGCTCATTTATCAACATGTGCACAGAAGCCTTTTAGCGTGCACAAATGGGGTTGCCACTTTGCTGCAGGTTTAAGTGATTTCATGAATATGTATTTTAAGACACAAAACAGGGGAGAAGACTATGAAATGAACAGCTTGGCATGATTTACTTACATGAACTGAATGGAAAAATCGCATGTCTTTTAACATTACGGAGAAAGAGAGGCAATTTACATGAAAATAGTGCTACAGTGAAGGTGCGAGAGAAGACAAATCTATTGTGATCTATTATGCTTCTTTCTGTCTCTTAATAAATAAAAAAAACAATTTATCATTTAATTAATAATTTGTAACATACATATTCTACTAATTTTTTTTTTTTTTTTATCATATTAATAGACATAATCTGTCAGCTCATGACAACATATGACATTTGCCATGACATGGACAGTATTAGCATTTTCATATATTGTTTATTGACCGTTTATTGGGTTGTATATTACCTCTTCCCATATAAAAAAGCATGCAAAACGTATTAATCAAATACTTTTGAAAATGATCCCCCCAACCAATAACAATTCTTCTGTGACAGCCTTTTTTAAAGCAAATGAGTATAATTCAATTGGAGTGAGGCACTGTAGGAAAACAAATTTCCATAAACTAGAGCCAGCTGCGCTTGCTATATTTTAGAAAGCATCAAAGGCTCTGCACACTCTTTACCGAACACAGCCCATTTCAGTTAATGAGGAAGTCAGGCTGGCTCTCACCTTCCACAGCTGTATCCGTATTTGCATATTTTGTGTGCAGTTCATAATATCAATATAAATGCCGCTTTGATTTAAATAGGCCTATTTTGCATGAATTGTAATGAATTACATTCATTGTGTTATTGCATTGTATTGTGTACACATTTGATTAAGAATCTCCAGATGAAAACCAGCGCTTGACAAAAGAGAGATACTCACAGGAAACAAAAACAGAGTGTAGAAATGTGGACAAAAAATGGATGAGGGAGTAAAGGGAGAGGTCACCTCCTCACTTACATTGATTCCTTCCCAGGAAAACTCGGCACGTCCATGCTGAGGGGAAGGCAGGCAACAACAGAAGAAGGAGGATTTAACGTCAGAAGCACAGGAACACAATACAAGGAGCGAGCGAGATATTTCAGTTCATACAAAGAAAACAATAACGATATACAAGAGAAGTTTCACCTAAAAATGTCATATCTGCCTTAAATGACTGCCACTGATATGTGAAGACACCGGTGCCCAATCCAGGCCCTGGAGATCTACCAGTCTGGAGAGCACAGATCCAGCACACCTGGCTCCTGAAGTGCTTCATTACTTGGATCAGGTGTATTAAATTATGGCTGGAGCTAAACTCCACAGGGTGACAGATCTACAGGAACAGGATCCCGCATGCTAAGAAAAAGATACTGCTTTTCACATACATTCAGATGAGGAATGCTTGCATTTTGGTTTTAGAATGCAACAGCCGATGATGGGTTCTAACAGATTTAAGCAAATCAAAACCAGGAAACAGTCTTTTTACATCTTAATTAACATACAGCATTTCAACACGTTTCTCTCAGCATATCAGTGACAGTCAAAGCTGATAGAAAACCAGTAAGCCTTCAGGTAAACTTCACTTCAAGGCCAACTCTGTTGGCAGGAGGAAGATGACAAAAAGAATGGAGGTTCTCTATTCAAGAGACACAGAGAGTGAGGGAGGGAGAGTGAAGAAGAGAGAGAGAGAGAGAAAGAGGGAGAGAGAGAGAGAGAGAGAGACAGAGAGAGAGAGAGAGAGAGAGAGGTAGTTTGCACTGCTTTGCTAAATGGCTGCGGTCAAGGCTGGTCCAGGAGATTAGAGATTTAAAAAAATCCACTTTGGTGGCTAGCTAACCCGTTAACCACAAACAGGAGCGACCCAGAGGTGAACATAATTATATCAGATAGTTATATACTCGTGTGAGCACAGTGCTGCATGGTGATCTGTAACAATGTCGATAACTGTAATGTTTGGTGACTTATGTGCCAATGAACTAATAGCAGCAACCTAGGAAACTCACTTACCGTCAACAGCAAAAACACAAAAGTAACACAGTTACGTACGATAAACATATGCCACAGCATAGACCTACACACTCATCTGTAGTAAAAATAAGAGTAAATAACTGGTGCAGCTCATGGCAATGGTATGACTGCCTCTGAGGAGCTAACATAGCTAACATAGCTGTTTGCAAGCGGGCTAACTTGTCTGCCACAAACTGTAAATCCACAAAAGTAAAGATGAGTTTACAACTGTGTATCATGTAATCTCTCTTTCATGTGTTTATTTAAGCCACAGGGGGAAAAAATGTTAAAAAGTTTTGTGCTTAGACGATGCAGCTAAAGCGGTAGCGCTACTGGTCTAAGATACGAATGAATGAAAGCTTACCAAAATGTATGCAAAAATCACACACAAAATGTATTCATCAGGGTAAATCTCATTGAAATTAATGTGATTTTTCTGCTTACATGCGTTACATGCAACACCTAAGGAGGAGTATTTGGGCAAGATATTTCTCAGGTTTGGTGCATCTGAAGACAAGGTCAAATATCTGGGGGCCCATGAGGAAAGACACTGTACAGCATCAAGGCGACAGCTGCAATGGCTTTGTTAATAATAGTGTTAGGCTAACGTCAATAAGACATGACAACCTAAACGTACAGTTAGCTATCGATTGCTCACATATTGTACCCACAACAGTGAGAGAAACACCGTTACAAGTAGAAGCAGCAAGAGCCTCTAAGTGTTCATTAGGACAGATCAATAGTGAAGGTCAACCAGAGGTCAGCTTCATATCAGCAGAGCTGTGGGTGAAGCGCCTACACTGAACGTGCAACTGACCTTGTCGGTCAGATCCTCAGGGTCCATCGATCAGACACTTTTTCATCTTTGGTCCTTGCACCGCTTTCTTGTTCCATATAAATTTGCCTTGAACCCTAAAAGTACTTTAAGGCATCACAGCCCTACAGTCCTAGTCTAATAATTACTGCTGCTACCCAACATCAGGGGAAAAGGGAACCAGGAGTACATTTACAACAGCAGATTATTTTCGGCCTATGCTTCAGATGAGGTAATTAATGTTAAGGAAGGATTTATCGTCACTTGGAGCGGCAACGTAGCCAACAATTATTTATCTGGTGCAATTTTTAGTATTAAGTAAATCAAAGGAAGGGCAAGGCAGGGACAAGACCTTGAAATTTCTAAACCATTTTCAGTAGAGTGGCTGAGAATGAGTTTCCTGTCAGTCGCCCTTGTTTTTTGACAGCTAATGGTGTTACAGCCTCCTACACACACAAACACAGAAACGCAAACCAATTTCTCATCTGAGCCCCAGTATTCCTCCAAACCCTGCACACTACAAAGCCACCTCCTCAGCAGCAGCCATGGATGACATCACTTGCTGGCAGTCTATCTTTCATAGCAGCCTCTTGGAAGGGTATCAGGATCCAAAATGGCTGATTTTAAGCCAATCTCAGTTATGTGTGAGGAAGCCAATGGAGCCTGGAGCTATTGCCCTTGTGCGGGGAAGGTAGAGAGGTGGCGGAGCAGGAAGATGGATGGGCTTGTGTCTCCCAGGAGAGAAACCCCGTTTATATGGCTGTACTGTACTGTAATGGAGGGCCTCTGGAGGCCAGCTCCTGTGGCCTTGGTGAGAAATTCAATAGTCTCCCTCCCCTGGAGAAGTATTATGTTATCTGGGCGTTGGCTAGCATGTGCCTAACCTCTTGTAAACATGGTACTGGAGTCCACCGTTTCTTTAAGCTACTCTTAAGCATATCAGAGTTCACGTCAAAACGGTGGCTAAGTCTTGGCTTTACTTGATTAACCTTTGAGAAAAGTCAGTGAGAAAGGTATGGTAAATTCATTAAAGGTATGTTTTAGCATAGCCTACTAGAGAAAGAAGTGTTCATTAAAGGTGTATTTCACCCAAAAATTGCACTAGCGTGACTTTGAATGATGATGCTATCTAAGAACTAGTGTAGTCGTTTGGAAAATGTGAATTCGATCCCCATTTGTGACTAGGTGTCCACAAGAGCATAAATGGCCATCTCCTCCAATCACTTGCTAGACAGTATGGCCTTCTGCATCTCTTGCATTCTCCAGTTTGAGGAGATGCAGTGGTGCTTCACCTGTTTTGCAGGAGACATGTGCTAGCCTTCACCCTTCCATCTTGGTAGCTTTATAATTAGTGGGTAGAACTGGCAATGACTAAATTGAGGGAGGTGGATAAAAAAAAAAAAAAAACAAGCATAGCACTAGAATGGTACAGAAACGAGTCATCATTAATGATATATTTTATCCCAAAAAACAACAATGAATGAAATACTTTTTATTATTATCTAATTTATGCTGTCTTTATGCTGTCTTTAATTAATCATATACAAGATTAGCATCTTTATGGAGTATAAGTTACCTTTAAAGTGTAATCGGTCAAACAGACCACAGCCTGAGCCAAAATATATTGAGGATAAATGGAAGAAGGGTTCCTTACCTGCTCTCCATCTTTCCTTACGGGAACCGCGTCTGCCGCTGGAAAAGAAGGGAAGGGAAGGGAAGCAGGAGGGGAAGATGAATTAGGAGGACAAGCTTACATAACCTCTCTGACTCAAGCTAAGTTGAGCTGACAGCCTCTCTCTGCAATTTTTGCTGACATTCACACAAAGAGCTAAAATTAGGTTAATTATCTTCGCCAAACTGCCAGCCCCCTGAGAGGAATGAGGTTTCTGACATAACGGTAAAATATCGCATTCGGGTAGAAACGACGGGAAGATAAGGCAATTAGACTGGCTGACATGATTACACGATTAATCATACTCAAAATTAAAATTAATCAAAATTTAGGGTTGGTTGAGATAGACTTCCAAAAAGATATTGTGTGAGGACTT
>JBBPCZ010000148.1:6026565-6031565 GCA_037974445.1 Brycinus macrolepidotus | reverse complement strand
AAGGGGAACATTTGCACTAGAACATGGGATATGGAGGAAGGTTTTATGGACTGATGAGTGTAAATTTGTAATTGGATTTGCGTGGATCGTAAGAAGCAGAAAATGCAACTTGTAAGCCTGAACTTTGGAAGTGTTTACATGATGCATGGAAAAATCTGCAGATTTCTGCTAAAAAAAAAAAAAAAAAAGGAAAGCAAGTCTCTCGAAAAGAATGGAAGTGGTAATTAAGGCAAATGGATGGCACATTAAATACTGAAACACTGAAACTGATATTTAGTCGTTAGAAGCTTCTGTGTAATCTGCTTTTTATCTGACACAGAAAAATGAATGATTTGTACTTAATGGCCATTTTGTCTGGAAATAAAAGGAAAGAAATGAAAGGATGCCCTCTGACATTTGCACAGTGCTGTGGGTGCACTTTGTAGGTTTACAATTTCTGACCATAGCCTATTTGTTGCTGCAATATTTATCAGCCTCCTTATACTGCCCAACAATGGAGACCTCCACAGGACCATCACCAGATAGCATTTGAGTGATGGGCCATTCTCAGAATAGCAGTGCCACCAACATAGTAGTGTGTTTTGTGCTGGTACAAGTGTATTTCCAGCTGCATTGTTTTTTACACACTGCACACACTTACTGGCCCCTTGCCTACCTTGTAGGAACATTTTGTAGGTATACAATTAGAGGCTGTTAGCTCATCTTTTTCCATGCAATTTGTGTTAGCCATCTTCCAGCCCTTTATCAGTTGTCAGTTTCTGACCACAGGACCACTGTATGCTGGATAGTTTTGGGTGACCAAAAATATTCTCAACACAACAATGCTGCTATAACTGTTACACTTGCTCAAGTGCAATACAAATGCAAGTCATGTTGATGTCATTGCTGTGCTGAGAATGATCCACCATCCAAATAATATCTGGTCAGTGGTTTCTTTCCATTGGTAGATGGACTAGAAGGGGGCTGATAAATGGTGCAGTAACAGATGAGCAGGTGTAGTGAATAAAATGTCCAGTAAGTATAGCTACAAGTTAGATCTCCCTAATAAACTGGCTACTCAGCGCACCTAAGAATAGAAAGTACAGAGGTATGAAGCCTGCTGAGGACTGTAATGAATAGAAAAGGGAAATTTTGATGGAAACAGACCGATGACCTTAGAAAATAAGACAGCTGAAGAGTCATAATGAGCCACGTGAAATATCACTGCAACCATAATCACATCTTGAGGTGTTGTCAGTACAATAGCAGGGGTTGCAGGGTTATACACCAACCTCAGCCAGCCGGGAAGATAATTAAAATCCACTTGAGTTGTTTAAATGCAGATCTTTTGAGATATGACCTGCTTCATTGTCGGAATAAAAGTTACTGTGACAATGACAGATAAGCACATTTTGGTTCTTTAAACACCTTTCAGTGGGTGTTTTTTAAGAACCGTTTTTAAAACTAAGAGATGCTACACTAAACTGACACACTGGCTGTTACAAACAAAAAAAAAGAAAATGTTTCACACCGAAACTATTTGTTATTAATCTGGATTCTTGTAGCTTGCAGTGGCATTTAATCGCTTAAAACATTATAAACCCATCTGTCACAACCAATATCAGGCACTACAGCAAAAGCAAAAACACCTCTGTAAGTGCTGTTCATCTTTCAAATGCCAATATGTTCTTGTTATAATGATGACAGAATAAAAGTAATGTTAATTATGCCACAAGGCATGCCAGATATTTTCAATCATGTAGCAATGGCAAAAGAGTCAAACTGCCAAATGTAGCAAATGTTCTTCACAGTAGACTGCCACTGGCTTTTTGATTGCCATTATGTCTGGATTATATAAAGGAAATACAATAAATAGAAGACTATTTCCTAATGCCCCTTTATTTAACAGCAATAAGCAAAATAAGTGTTAATAGAAAAGAAAACAAACGAAAATGATTATCTGAATTGTCAGAATGATTGTCATGCAGGTCTGTTGCTCCAGCTGTTAACGCAATCACAGAATGTACAAGTTCTCAAAAACAGCTGCATCCCAAATGCATCCCAAATAAGCAGAGGCAGTTAGGCAGACAGCTGGGCAAGCAGATGTTTAGAGGGTATATCATGTGCGGTACTAAAAGCAGGTTGAGGTTGGGAGAAATTTTCGTCAGACTACTGAACTTTCCCTTCAGAGAACTTTTTTCCTGTGGACTGGTCTGAGTTCTAAATATAAAATGGTACAGAATGAAAATCAGCTTCATTACAAAATAGACAACAGGAAATGTGTAGCTTCATTCAGACAGGCACTCCCACTACAAATCTTATCGCAAGAAAACAAGTCCAGACCTTTGATTAAGGCTGCCAGTTTGGGCTTCCAGGAACTCCAGGACTTGGGGAAACTGGCACAGGGAGATTACCTCCATGTTGTACTATGGTTGGAAGATACCTTGCTAGAGCTTTAATCAGAAGACCTTGAGGACTTTGAAGACCTGGCTCCCATAATATGAGTACATTACTGCATTTAAGATAACTACTAAATAGATTACAATTTAAGATAACTGTTTAAGACAGACACATGTTTGAGGAATGATGTCCAAACCCAGCATGAAAAGTTGGGCCACTTGTGGCTCAGACAAATATTTCAAGGTCAAAACCTTACCCTTGAACAGTGCCTTCTAAAATACTTGACATTTCTTGTACATCGTCAATCATAGTGTATTATAATAGAGTGAGGTAAAATCAGCTTTCCATTACATTTAAAGGCACCTTTTAAAATAAAAAAGCAATCCAAAAGTAAAGGATTGTAATCATAATACATTACTTCAGTATAATCTTTTGAATTGGGTTACAAATGATATTTTTAGCACATAAAAATTCTAGATCTGAGGCATGTAGAAATTTGAAATGGGGGCTTCTTCTGAATGCTATATATTGTAATAGAAACAGTATAGAGAAAGATGTCCTCGGAGAGCACAGAAAATCTTTGCCCTGTCCAATTACTGTCTATGGAAAAGTGGGACTGAATTTGGTGACACATGTAACCCGCATACTGGGCTGTTTCTGATTTTGTCCTAATGGAGAACCATCATCTGTGAGTAGAGCAGCAATGGTCAGTTCATGTGCAGTTCAAGTACAGTGACCCATTTTTCCTCTTGTATCCAAAATTAGATATTAGATAGGAAAATGCAATGAGACAACACTGTAACACAAAATTATAGTATGATATATATGACTACTAAGGTTGTCCGCTGGGAAGATTAGTTTTCCTCTCCTTTAACAAACAGCTAAGTCTTTTTGAGTTGTAAATTGATTTTACTTGAATTTTCAATAAATTATGTTTCTAGATGCATAAGATGCACTACTGCAGTAAACACCAAATAAATATCTAACTTCTTTTAAAATATTACATGAAATCGCTATGAATTCACTGCATGATGCCAGAGATATTGTTTTTCAATGATTTTGAAAAGGTTTTGCTATATTCTTTAATCCATTCATGGTGGGAAAAAAAACAACAATGCATATAAGAAAACAACATTACATATAAAAATCTCTTTTGGCTATAATAGCACAGTGTACATCTCTATCCAGGGGGTTACCCCCATTGTAACGAAATCCATGTCCGTATGTGTCACTGTACTGAACCATTTTGAATCAAACCACTCTGCACTACTTTGTCAACAACTGAATTTTGCAGAAATTTTCAGTGAAATTCCTCTTTAACTGTAATTTTAATGTTTAAAACTACACCACATATTCTCTTTGAAAGTCAAAATCAAAGTCAGATTATTTATAAAGCAGGATTTAAACAACAGAATTTGACCCAAAGTGCGGTATAAAGTAAAAAGATAAAGAACAAGATTTAAAAAAAAAAACAACAACACACACACACACACACACAATACACCACAACCCATGAACCACACTCGAAGGTAACAGAAAAAAGTCTTGAAACAAGATTTTAAAATGTCAATGGAAAGCGAGGACCTAATATGAAAACTTTGTTTGTGATCTTGGGGCTACAAGGAGCAGTGGACCTACATTGTATTAAGTTCACTCTCACTATTAAAGGAATACTGCAGCAATTTTCAACACTGTTGATAGATAATCTCTGTCTGCTACATCTGTATCATACTGTCATTTACCACAAACTATTATTTCCCTGTACTTAGAGCAGAAAACCTGTTGACCTCAAACTCACTCAGCAGAATATAACGACATTATGCTTCAGCACCTCCACCAAAATTTTGCCCCTCCACCATTAATGGATAAAAAAACAACAGGCCATAACCTTCTTAAAACTCGTATAAAACAATATCATGCAGTGTACTCATAACACTTTATGAACATGCAATGACATTATGGAAACGAGCTTCTGGAGACATTAAACTCTTCAGACGTCTGGCCACTGTGAACAATTCTGACTTGATAAGCTTCTCTAATACAGAGCATTTCACACCAAACCACTCTAGATGACTTTCTCTACATCAAATCCTTTTTCAAAACCTGGAATGGTGGGATTCCCCTTTATTTTGCTAGATTGCTCCCTTATTCCTGAGGTTGTCCTAGCCTGCATCTCCACCTTCCACTATATGATTATGCTCCAGTATTTGGATCTTCACTCTTTCTATCCTGCCTTATTCATCTGGCTTCTCCAACATCCTGACATCCTGTCTTCCACTATCTGCTTCTGCATCGCTCTCATTTTCCCCATCCCTCCCATTCTCCCTCCTCTCCTCTGACTCATTCTTTGCGGGTCCCCCCCTCTCTCCCTCCCTCCCTCTCTCACTTGCTGTCTCTCAGGCTTGCTCATTCCTCATCTGCCCCTCCTCATGTTGGATCATGTGCTCAACAGAAGCATGCCTGTCAATCATGGTATTGACCAGTCACCTTGGGCCGTGTCAGTCATAGTGTGCTGGATCATGCGCTCACAAACCACCCACCTCTCCACCGCACACACACACACACACACACACACACACACACACACACACACACACACACACACACACACACACACACAC
>JBBPCZ010000148.1:6011280-6026465 GCA_037974445.1 Brycinus macrolepidotus | reverse complement strand
TCTTGGGATGGTGAAATACCCCTGTACTCAGAGGCGGGAGGTTTGAAAGTAGCCAATCTGAGAGCGTTATTCATTTCTCTTTGCTGCTGACTGGCTGCTGCCCTGTGACGCATCTAATTTACTAGTTAACAGATACAGTGGTTTGGAGTTGTTCTCTATACCCAGTCCACTATTGCACATAATAGGGATCAGTAGTAGATAAGTACTATTGACATAAGTAGTGAAACTGCTCATGGTAAGACTATTGCACATAATATGATGATTGATTGATGATTTAGCACCCAATAAGAAGTTGCACATCTGAGTAGCAGCAGGCTATTGCACAGATTATTTTGTGAGTGTGTGACAGGGGGAGGAGTTGTAGAGTCTGATGGCACTGAGGAGGAAGGATTTTCTGTGGCGTTCAGTGAAGCACTTTATGCTGGTGAGTCTAGGGCTAAAAGCGCTTCTCAGTTCAGCCACAACACTGTGGAAAGGGTGATCAGCGTTGTCCATGATGGACTGAAGTTCTCAATGTTCTCCTTTCAGCCACAGTCTCTAAGTTGTCAACTGTCTGTAAGTTGTCAACAGCCATGGCCACTACAGACTACACTACACTACAGATAGAACATCCGCTATATGGTGTTGCAGACTCTGAAAGGGGGGTCTGTTGTCCCCCCAGAAGTCACAACAAATCAGTACAATGTATTCTGATTGATCACCTTTAAAACATATCTATCATGATGGTGATGGTGAATATTGGATCCAATAATTGGCCAAGCTGATGATCGATTGACCCTGAATAATAACATTTGGTAACAAGAATTTATTCAAAACATTGGCCAGCCATGTGGCTCTAAATCAATCCGATGGTCAGTTTATATTTGTTGGTTGCAGACCACTTTCAGCCTAATAGATGTGTATATGCTGCTGCGTCTGATCCACTCATAATGATACCCCACACACGCTAACATGTCACTTCCATGCCAATATTGCTGCTGTGTTGAGGATGATCCACCGTCCAAATAATATCTGGTCTACAGTGGCCCTGTGATCAGAGACCAATGTTGTACGGGCTAGGGGCCTACGGTCAGAACACATGGGCCACCATCTGTGATTGCATATATATAATTATTGAAGGTAAGTGCAACGTAAGTGTTTCTAATAAATTAGAGCTGAGTGTGAATGACATCTAGTTTGACAGCTGCACGAGTTAGATAATGTCACAGCACACACTGATTTTCTCGTAACTTTGTGGCCTTGGCTGGAAATTCTCATCTCCACTGCCATCTGTCACATGACTAATAGAAGTGAAGGTGGGAAGGAGTCATTATTTGCTGCGGAGAAATCTTCTAAACAACGACAACAACAAGAGCCCTAAACTTTTTTTAATGTTATTTGTTCTGTTGTACAGTCGTGTGTTTCAGGTTAATCTGTGTGATATTCTTCACGATTTAATATAATTTTCAGGTTTTTCACTACAACACCAGTACACATTTCACAAATACTTCAAAGAATCATTGGGAATCCCTGCAAGGCTCAGCCAAAACTAGCAGTCAGTTTTGGCTGAGCCTTGCAGGGATTGCTTGCTGTTCTCACCTGACAAGTCATTACTGTTGTTTGAGTAAGAGTAATTCTGTTTTATGAACCATTGAACCACTTTGAACCATCGGTACCATTTTGTATTTGGCTTCCTAGAAGTAACATTACCCATCAAACAATAACAAACAGCCTGCCAAACAAAAGTCCATTCAAAAGCAGCTGTAGTTTTTCAAAATTCTCTTTCACCTACAAGATGCATGAACAGAAGTGAGTTTTCTTAGTCTTAAAATGAGAAAATCCCACTCTAGGGACTACTGCCGGACCACTGTAGGATACAAGTAGACCAAACGTGTAGCAATGGGTACATTTTTCATTTTGACCCAAATGCAGGTAAGTTCACAGGCCAATGTAAGAGACTTAATAAACTTAATTTTTACTGTGAAATCATATTGTCAAATACCCATTAAATCAGTTAACTTTGTGTGAATTTTTAAAACAAGAAAAGAAAAGCTGACACCACGATTATCTGAATGACCTCATATCAAACCTCATTAAAAATTATGACATATTTAAATACGGTGGGATCAATACTTGGCCATGTTGTGGTAATTGACCAATAAACAGGTCTGAACAGTTACTTGAAAGTGGTTAAACAGCTTAGTAAGAAAGTGGATTAAACTTGATTAACAACAGCCTTAAGGACGCTTCAATGTGCTCTATTTTCTTTGGAAAAGACTACATCTCTCTCACCACATGCCAGCCAGCTTGGACTGTTGTATGGGAAGCGCTTGACCCATATTGCACACATCTCCACTCCTCTCCTCTTCATGGTCACTGTAAACCAGAATCTATTTATAGCAAACAGAGCTAAATACGACAGCCAGGCTCCTCCTTTTAAAAAAACTGCCAATTTACTAAACAAATTCCGGACCAGAACGGGAAGCTACCCGTACACAGCCCAGCCAGGCTGCACTTTGAGGGCGAAGAGGTCCACCAGTTCATACATTTTATACATTTCCAAATAGATAACACACATCAAGACACATTTTCATTTAGCTTGCTACCTTCTTCACTAAATCTGTTGATGTAGTGATATTTTATTCTCTGGAGATGATGACCTCATTTGATTTGTGTAAATTAAAGACATTATTGTTTGTAAGAGTGATTTGCCTGGCTAAGATGAGGCATTAAATGAACTTGCCCAATTCTGTGCCCTACTTTGCCACTTTATCTCCTGTAGGGTACCAAACAGGCCCTGGTTTTTTTTTTCCCTGAGAAAGAAATCCCCACTTTCACTCCACTGCCTCTGTCTGAGGCTCTAATGCTGGCTCAATGACAATCAAAGGTCAAATTCAGCACCAATTATTTATTTCATTCCCAGCCCGGGTTTTGTTTTGATAGGCTGCTGCATTCACGGGTAGATCCCTATTCCTTCAGTAGTCCTAAAGGTAGTCCTTTTGCATTTTTTATACTCCAGTCCTGCTCTGTTGAGATGAAACAATCTCACTTATATGTATTCAGAAAGGAAGCACAAAAAGATACTGTGACTAGACGCAATATGTGCTCTGCAGCATGGCCTAAAATGTTATATTTGATGTGTACTAATAGACATGCCATTACTCATGATGCACTTCTAATGGTGGTGTTCTATATTTGATAAGGATGTACTGATATGGGAATTATGGACTGATGCCGATATCCGATATTTTTCTTCCCATCCCAGTACAAAAGCACGTAGAGTGTAGAAACTGGCCCTGATTGGCTTTACAGAGAAATACAGCATTTATTTCTACAGGGTTTACAAATGCAGTAAAACAAATCAAATGCAGTCTTTATAGCCCAGCGTCGCTTGAATGCTCTGTACAATAATAACATCAGCACTTATGGGTTTGAAATATTGGTGAAGTACGAACATCTAGGCCTCTAAAGAATCATCTGTCGATACCAATACGATTCAGGGACCATTGTGCATCTCTGATTTCTGAAAGTGTGCCCTTGTGGAAGCAGCCAATGGGATTTTTCACCTCAGCTGCTGTTTGAGTTGGCGAAAGCACGCATCATGTTTGGAGGCACCACCGTCATGCTTCATGTGGCCGGCGGCACTGTTGACTTTGCACAATTTGACCTACTGTAGCCTACATCCGCCGGCTCTATGTCACACCTGAGCTTGCACTGTGTGTGTGTGTGTGTGTGTGTATGTGAGTGTGTGTATGAGTTTGTGAATGTGTATGTGTTTGTGTGTGTACATGTTAGTGTATGTGTGTGTGTGTGTGTGTGTGTATGTGAATGTGTGTGTGTGTGTGTGTGTGTCTGTGTATGTGAGTGTGTGTGAGTGTGTGTATGTGAGTATGTGTGTGTGTCAGTGTGTGTGTGTGTGTGTGTGTGAGTGTATGTGTGTGCATGTGCGTGTGTGAGTGTGTGTGTGTGTGTGTGTATGTCAGTGTGTGTGTGTGTGTGTGTGTTGGGGGAGTGATGATCAGGGGGTTACCTATATGGGGAGCCTGCCTGAATGCAGTGCACATCACAGGTGTGTTAGACAGCGCGCGTGTGCTCGTTTTGGACCACTTAACCTGAAGTGCACCGCGCGCACCCCTGAGCATCTTTGTGACGCAGGCACACGCGCGCGCACACGCGCCACAATGCAGGTCTGAAAACGACTGGTATTAAAAAAAACAAAAAAAAAAACAGCACACGTTACAAAGACACACACGTTTCCTCACACACTCTTTCCCCTGTCTCGCCTCTTTTATATATTCCCTAGTATCACCTGCCCTACCACGGATCTACCCACCACTAAAGATTCTCTTTCATCCGCCCTTCCCTTCTTCTGCTCTGTTTCTACCCCTCCCAGCCCCCCTTTATCTCTACCGGTCGGTGGCGATAAGAGCCCCCTCGTTTTCCTCCATCCCTCCCTTTCCTCGTCCCAGCAATCCGACCACCACCGGTCTACGAGCTGCAGGAACCAAGGGTCTTTTCACCGAAGGGTTTCCATAGAAACACACACACACACACACACACACACACACTTCCCTGCGAGCCTGTAGGAAGGGTGGTTTGGGGTCTCTGAGCGTCGTCCACTCCCCCAGTTCAGGTTCCTCCTGTCTCTAGTTCAGTATGATAAAGACCCAGTAATGAGAAAGGCAGGTTTTTCTTACTGATGGTGCGGGAGCCGATACAGCCCATGATGTCTCAGCGAGGGCCGGTCAGTGGAAGAAGAAGAGGCGCATTTTCAGCAGACATTGCTCTTCCTCTTTTCACTCTATCGTCCTGTTCTCCGCGTCTCCTTCTCTTTCTCTCGCTCTCCTCCTTCAACGAGGCTGCGTCTCTCTCTCTCTCTCTCCCTCTCTCTCCTCCAGTGAGGCTGCGTCTCTCTCTCTCTCTCTCTCTCTCTCTCTCTCCTCTTTCAGTGAGACTGCGTCTCTCTCTCTCTCTCCTTCAGTGAGGCTGCGTCTCTCTCTCTCTCTCCTCTTTCAGTGAATCTCTCTCTCTCTCTCTCTTTTTCAGTGAGGCTGCGTCTCTCTCTCTCTCTCTCTCTCTCTCTCTCTCCGTCATCCTCTCCTCCCTCCCTCATACACGCGCACCGCACCACACACACACACTCACACACACTGTCTGTGGCATGCTGTGAGATTTGAGTCAGTCAGTCAGTAAGTCAGTGTGCCTGAGACCGAGACTGCGTTTCGATTTTTTTCTCATTTTTCCATCCTTTTCACAACCCGATTCTGTGTGCCTTTTGAGCCATTTTAGGCCATTTTACCTTGTAACATCTTTTATGCTGCAAACCTTTAGGTGAGAAGGATCTGAAAATGCAAGAGAGAGATTGTGTGTTGTTTTTTCTTCTCTTGCCTGCCTTTTCTAGCCACAACATTAAGAAGTTCGCGCCGCAGTATTCACGCAATCTTTTAAACAGGAAAGTGGCTGCTGTGTCAAGCTGTGCACCCTAGAGGTCGCTGTTGCAAGACAGCATCAAGAGCACAGTAAAAGAGGATGTTGACATATTGTAGCTACACTATAAGGACAAAAGTATTGGGACGCCTGACCATTACACAAACAGGGACTTTAATGACATTGACTTTAAGTACAGACTTCAGTCTGGAGTTGGTCCCCTCCCCCACTTTGCAGCTATAACAGCTTCCACTCTTGTTGGAAGGCTTTCCACAAGATGTTGGAGTGTTTCTGTGGGAATTTGTGCCCATTCATTCTGTAGCGCTTTTATGAGGTCAGGCACTGATGTTGGACGAGAAGGCCTGGCTCGCAGTCTCCGTTCCAGTTCATCCCAAAGGTGTTAGCCACAGGGACCTTATGGGATCCCAATACTATTCATGTCTGTGTGTGAAGTAGACTTTTTGTGTCAGGAAGGGTCAAAAAGTGAATTAATTCTCTACCTGAGAATTTGTCAACAATTTGTATTTGATGGACTCCAATTCCCCAGATACATTAGTTTAGCTAGTTAGCTAGCTAGCTCTCTAGCTACGGTAGAGAGCTAGCTGAGTCATAGCTAGCTAGCTACCAAAGTACATGCTCAGTCTTCATGTTTGCAGGGACTAAATGGCATATGCCCACCTGTTCGGCACTTTAAAAAAGCCTTCTTTAAAGTGCCTAGTGAATGATATTGTAATCAGGGTTACACACACATCTGGCTAGTTTATTTCCAAAGTAAACATCAGTCTCCAGTTGTCATTTTCACCAGCCAGAGTTTTTATAGCTAATAATATGTATAGAAAAGATATACTTAAACATGTTAAACTTAGATTACAAGATAGCAAGATGACAAGTTCATAGAGGGCATCATCAAAAAGACTTTTGCTTCAGTCGATGTATCAATCTCAGACAGCTCAGACAGAGAGGGGCCATGGTATTCTTAACGGTTGGTCTGCAAAGTGCATACCATCAGGTACTACTGCATCTCAATAGCCAGGACCAGTCACAAAGGGCTCTTGAGACTTCCTGGCTGGGCTCAGCGCAGGTGGCGTTTCAAAAGATGATGGCAGTTCTGTAGTGCTTACCAAATGTGGCCAATTACTTAGATGACATTATTATATGGGGACACACATCTAATGAGCATGAGCATGCTCTACGAGATGTGCTGCAATGTCTTCAGAATGCCTGCCCAGCAGCAGAACAAGGCAACGTGCTGCCTGTGCAAATGTGTTTTATGCTTTCTGGGTCACAGTTTCACAGCACAAGGCATTCAGCTAGATGAAAAACACCTTGCTGCCATTCTTCATGTTCCAGCCCAGACAGACCCAGCAAAACTGTGTTCAAGTTTATTCCCAGCTTTGCCTCTGTCGGTGAGCCACATGTGTGCCTAAAGGAAGGATGCTGAGTTCTCCTGGTCTGATGTGGCACAAGACAGCTTTGCCCATTGCATGATCTTGATTTGCCAGTTGTCTCTACAGATGCCCCCGACAGCAGCCTGGACGCAGTCTTATTACAGATGCATTAAGATGCCATGCCTTTCACATAAGAACTCTTAATTGCAGTGGAATGGAAATAATCTACTGTAGTGAAAGAGGATCTTGGATGTATATGGGCCATAGAAAAATAGAGAACCAATCTCTGGGATCTGAAATTTACACTGTGCACTGACCATCAGGCTTTAACCACTTTACTCACTACTAAGAGAGCGGATTGCGCTGAAATGCTTGTTGCTAACTGGGCAGACATTATCTACCGGCCTGGGTGCTAACAATTCCATGGATGACTGCTTGTTCTGCCTACTGCTCTTCCCAGAATGACTTGAACACAGAGTCTACTACTCTGACTGCTGTCTCACCAAGTGAGTTTGCTGCCGCTCCCTCTTCCTGCTGTGAAATAAATGCGGGTGCTATGCTCACAGATCAATTATGGCTTGCCTTACTTCTCCTCGAATCTTCAGTCACCTCTGCTGCCATTCCATAAGGTGAGACATGAACATTCTATTAGACGAGTATGTATTCAAAGGAATTCACCTAATTGTACCAGTTTCATTGCTAATTGTACCAGTTCCTTGGTAGCACTGGCTCTAGAAAGCCACCAAGGGACTGTGGACTCCAAGCAGTGGTTGCAAAATCTGTAGTGGTAGCCACGGATGGACAGCAGCTTTAAAGAACAGATTTCATCCTGTCAGCTATTTGACAAAAACTTTTGCCTTCAGCTCATGCTGTTACTAGCTGAGCCATGGAAAATGCTTGCTATGGATGTGGTGGATCAATTCGATACAGCTATCTGGTAGTGCAATTACGCTCTCACACTAATAGACTACCACAATAGACTTCCACAGCCTAAGGTGGTGTTCATGCTGTCAGTAAGCATGCAACAAGTGACTGGCTTCCTTACAGCAGTTTTCAGTCAAAATGGAAATCCATGCTGTATAGCTGTATATATATACCAGGTACAGTTTGAATCCTCAGATTTCCAGAAACCAAGAGACAGTAGAAGTACTTATGCACACCAGTTCACCACCTAGCTGCCAATGCAGCAACTGAACGCTCTCAGCGAGCCCAAAAATCTGCATCCAGTCTGCGATTCTGCAACCAAAACCAAATCACCATGGCTGAGTTTCTCTATGTCTACCGAGTGACACCTACCAAATGTCCCCATTTCAGCTACTGTCCAAACTGTTGTCCAAAAGGGAGGCAAAGTTTGCATTAAATGTCCTTGAAAGGACATAAAAAGTTCCCTGAGCCAATGGAAAATAGAGAACAAATAGGACAGAACCCTTACATCCTCCTGAATGGAAAGAAATGGCATGTATCACACCTGGTGCTCTCTAACAGTGCAACCACAGGCAAACACGCGCCAGCCACATTGCTTGCGCAACCACCACAAGTGTCGTAAAGCAAACTTGTGATACCTTGCACTTTACCACAGCCTAAATGGGCCAAAGACCCACCCCTTTGGTTGTAATGAAATGATCAGTAATAGTTATCAAACAGAACTAGTAGTATAGCTGCGTGATTTCAGTAAATTGTTGCCTTATAATTGTTCTGTTACTGAATACGACGTAAGTAGAATTAGTTTTAAGGGGGAAATGTCTACTCTAACATCCTTTTTTGTTGGTATCCAACTCGTCTCACTGGTTAAGATGAGGAAGGTTTCATAAAATGGATTACTTTGATTGTCAGTTTCATGTAATGAGTTTTGAAGAATTTCAGTTAATTTATTCAAGACTTCGCCCTGGAACCACAGACATGACATTGCAGGTAAAATAGACTGAAAACTAAAAATTCCTGTGAATGTTGTTTCAGATGAATAATGAGAATTGTGACCCTGTTGGCTTAAGCAAGAGACAAAAAATTTATTGCACATGTTCTGTTAGGTTGCTAATTAACATCAGTCTGTTAACTTTGCAGTGTTTCTGCAGTTAGTTAAGTGGGCTATTTGACAGTATCAAAATAAGATGAAAATCTTAAAAGGTAATATATCACCACAAATCAGAAATTTCTGCCTTGCTAGATCTGCCCTGATCAACTCTAAGTGCTGTTACGGTGAAACATAAGAACCAAAGAGCAACAACAGCTTAACCACTAAGCGGTAGATCATGCAAACTCATGTTGAGAGGGGCCTGAGTGCTGAGTGCAAAGTGTGTAAAAAATCTCCTGTCCTCTATTGCATCACTCACTACAGAGTTCATGGAATAAATTTCCATGACAGAGCAGCAGTCAAGGCTAGAGTAGTGGAAACATGTTCTTTGGAGTGATAAATCACGGTTCACAATCTGGCAGTCTGGTGGATGACTCTAGGTTTGGTGGGTTTCAAGTGAACACTACCTACCAGGATGCATAGTTCCTGCAGTTTGGTGGAGGAGGAATAATGGTCTGGGCTGTTTTAAGGGTTTGAGTCTTCCTTAGTTCCATTGAAGGGTCAAGTTAATGCTACAGCATACAAAGATATTTTAAACAATTGTATGCTTCCAACTTTGGTATCAGTTCAGATGAATGCCCATTTGTGTTGGCCTGAACAATAAAGATTGGTTTAATTGGTTTGGTTTGGAGTGACTCTTGTGGCCTACACAGAGCTCTGACCTCAACCCAACTGAACACTGTTGGGATAAATGGGAATGTCAGGGCTTTCTTGTCCATCAATACCTTACCTCATAAATGCTCTTTTTACTGAATGAGACAAATTCTCATGTCCATAGTTTTGAAAGGAGATGTCCATCAAGCTTGGGTGTCCACATATTTTTGGCCATATAGTGTGTATACACAGATATATGAACAATGGTCAGCCATAACATTAATACCACCTGTCTAATACTGTATAGGTCAAACTTGTGCCACCAAAACCATGCAAGACCTCTAAAAGCATTCTGTAGTATCTGGCATCAAGACCTTTACAGCAGGTCCATTAAGTCCTGTAAGTTGATCAGATCTGGGGAATTTGGAGGCCAAATCAACAGCTAGAGCTCTGTGTCATGATCCACAAACCATTCCTAAACAATGTTTGCAGTGTCCCAGGGTGCGTGATCCTGCTGAAAGAGGTCACTGTCTTATACCGTTGCCATGAAGGGGGTGCTTAGTCACCAACAATATTTAGGTTGGTGGTATGTGTCATAGAAACGCTCTCATGATTTTAAAGAAAACCAGGCCACATTCTTCCACTGCTCCATGATCCAGTTCTGAATCACACATGCCCTTTGTAGGTGCTTTCAGCAGTGGTCAGGGTTAGCATGGGTGCTCTGACCAATCTGCAGCTATGTGGAGAAAGCAAGCTGTAATGCACTGTGTGTTCTGACACCTTTCTATCATAGCCAGCATGAAACATTTCAGCAATTTATGCTATAATGTCTCTTCTGTGGCATCAGACCAGATGTGCCACCTTTCACTCCCCATGCACATTAGTAGGCCCTGGGCACCCATGGCGCCGTCACCAGTTCACCAGTTGACTTTCCTTGGACTACTTTTAGTAGGTACTAACCACTGCATACCAAGAACACCCCACAAGACCCGCTGTTTATAAGATGCCAGTCATCTAACCATCACAATTTGGCCCTTGTCAAAGTTGCTCAGAACCTTACTTGCTCACTGTTCCTGCTTCAAACCCAAAAAAACATACACGTAACTACTATTTTAGTACATGAGCATTTTGTTTGTATGTGCAGTTCCAATCAGGTGCAGTTTGGATAATGTAGTTTTCGTATGCGTGACGTGCCGAGCACAAAATAATCAGGGGAGCAACGGCAACTTGTATGTGAGAATGCACTGTAAATTAGGCAGAGGCTATTGATCAGTAAATTACTCAAAAAACAAAGATCTTTTCCTTATATTCTGTGTGGTAGTAAAGCATGTAGCCTAGACTATATGGATGTCTTGAAACAACAGTTATCTGAGCCATGCTAGAAGCCAAAAGACTCTTTCTCTCTCTCCATTTTTCTCTGACAATGCAGTACATCTGTTCTCCCCGCCCCTCCCTTTTTTGCCCCTCCCCTCTTTCCATATTCTTTCTTTCCAGCTTTCAAGCACATTCTGCGTTCCAGACATAAAAACTATCTCCCTTTTTTCTCCTCTTTTTTTTGTCTCTTTCTCTCTCATACCCCCATCCTTGCTTATATTACAGTCACGTCATACTAATGGTGGTTGTGGGTGTGTGGGTGTGTGTGTGTGACTGCAGCTGTTTATCTTGTGTGTATGTGTGTGTGTGTGTGTGTCATGTCCAGTCTGTCCGCACAGCTCCGTAACCTTGAACGCACCCAGGCGTGTATGTGCAGATCTGACCGCATCAATGTGCACGCGCCCACTGCCCAGAGCTAGAGAAGGATTCACTGTTTTAGTCTCAGACTGCACTGAGGGAAACAGAGGGTGAGGGCTGGCGGGGGTGAATTAGTATTCTGGAAGAAGGTGGGAGAGAAGAGAGAGAGGCAGAGAGACAGGGAGTGAGAGAGGGAGTTTGTGTGTGTGTGTGTGTGTGTGTGTGTGTGTTGATATTACAGGGAAGCTGTCCAAACAAACATCAGGCTTGGCTGCCCATCCGCTGAGAACACGCTGATTTTTTTATTTCTACTGTCATCTCCTTCCAACCATACACTTTCCAACTAGTATAATTGTGTTTTACATCAGTGCTAATGCTACTTTACAGTCCAGTCAAGCTTGCAGTAGCAGAAGTGAACTTTGTCCTTGTGGGCTATCTAAACACCCTCCAGATCAACATGTTAAACATCGAAAAAAGATGCTGGACTTCATCCTCAAAGCTCCTTCATGTTAGTTTATAGCAACACACCCGGTATATTGAATAGCCTCTTTATTATAAACAACTGCCTTGTTGATGTGCAGTTAGACTGCAGCTCATTTTTTCATATGCGCAGTTTGTGTTAGTCATCCTCCCGCCCTTCATTAGTGGTCAATGTCTGACCTGTTGGCTGGATATTTTTGGTTGACAGACTGCAGTGGACATCCAGGTGTGAAATAATCTCAGCAACCCTGCTGTGTCTCATACAGTCTTGCCAGTGCAACATCCACTACCATACCATGCCACTGTGATAAGGAATTCACTATAGATGGCATGACATTGAAACCTTGAATATCAACCAATACCAATAACTATTCTTTCTTCTTTAAAAGTATATTAGTATATTACCACTAAGAAAATGATTTTTTTTAATTGAAGCACTTCATTTAACATGAGCATCTAAGAGTAATCTAATGATATTTATATGTATATTTACATGTATCGCTGAAAAAGTAAAAAGTTCAACTTTCATGTCATTACAATAATAAATTGGACAAAAATGTGAAAGACTGAGTTTCCCAAATAAAAATAACAATTAAAAAATGGTAATAAAAACATGATGCTGTTTATCACTTGCGTCCACTACAGGAGGGGCAGGAGGGGCAGGAGGGGCAGCTGGGTGGTTAGGACTTGTGATCGGAAGGTCGTAGGTTCGAATCCTAGGACTACTAGTGTCATCCCTGAAGTTCCCTTGAGCAAGGTACCGTCCCCACACACTGCTTCCCGGGCGCCCCTCCTTGGTGGCAGCCCACTGCTTCACTTGGTGAATGGGTTAAATGTAGAGAAAGAATTTGACGCTGTGGTTGTTGTTTCTGATAAAATGGCCTGTGTATATATTAGGTAAGTGTACTTAAGGGACTGGCAACTCTGTGTATGAGTAAGGTGAATGTATATATTTTTACTAAATGACAGATCAGTTGACTAAATCTAAATTCCACCATCATCTGAAGACATATAGCACCTGTGTGCCCGGCTGCACACTCCTACTTGTGTTCTGTCTGCAGCTTAGCAGGTTCAAAACCCAAAAGTGCAGACAAATCATACTTCATTCCAGACAGATGATGTGTGGCGAATCGATGCCCCAGTTGCACCTCTCACAACAGAGGGAAAGTATCCCTGACCCTGAGGGATAGAGAGAGAGTGAGATGCCTCATCCTGCCATTATAAAACCCACATCAGGACCCCGCATCATTATTTATTTATGATTCCAACGTGCTTGCCTGAAGTTACAGGAGGGTCTCTCGAAGGGTGAGTCATCCTTTTTCTCACTCCCTCTTTCTCCTCACTGACTCCCTGTCTTCTCTCTCTCTCTCTCCTCTCTCTTTCTCTTTCTCTTTCTCTCTCTACGTCTTTCTCTTCATCTTGTACCACCTACAAACGGTTTAAAGAAGTGCATACATGTATTCTTGAGTGTGTAGTTTTGTTTGTGCACCCTTACATATTTATAAGTGTGTGTGAGTATGGGGATGTGTCCTGTTGAATCATCCGCTGTAACGTATGGTTTAAAAGACAACCTTTCGTCTCTGAGTCATTCTGGACAGGAAATGTAATTGTTTTTAATATTATTATTTATGAATATATCAATATGAGATACAATACTAGAAATTACGTTAAATATCTAGTTCATTCCATTCAGTTAATTTGTATCTTACTACGTTCTCTAAGCTTGGCATATACTATGGCAACAGTATTATTAAAGGTGTATAAGGATTTCATTAAAGTTGTCCAAAACTCTGTATGCGCAAACGTCGACACATAACCCATCGGACGAGTTAGGGTGTGCTCATTAGAAAATTTCGTGGTCAAATCTGCTTTCTAGGTTATAAATAACTTACAGAAGTATTTCATGCATAAGGCCTTGAGTTATACAGTAATGTATTATGCTAATGTTTGGGCAAACAGCCCAAAAATGAAGTAGAGCAACACTGCTCACTTTGCTGGTGCCTTCGGTGGCTTGTGCAAAACCTTCATGTCTACACAAGTGTCATACTTTTTGAAACATAAGAGAACTCTCTCTTACTCTGTAATATAGATGCCATCAATACACAGAATAAAGTTGCCAGTTTGTGGGTTGTGTTATATTCAGGTAGTTGATTCACGCATATTTTATTGGGTCAGATGGGGCGGGTTGGCTCTCATAACAGGTCCGGCAGGTGAAACCCTGACCCCCGCATCTCTAGTAGCTGTGCCTGTCCAGAATGACTCAGAGAAAGGATGTTGGCCCACATCCTGTGAGATACAGTCTAAAAACGTTCCAGTTGGTGAATTCAGCTTCGTTTTGGTTCACGCATTGCTGACACAGGTGTTCAAGTGCAAACACATAGCTTGTTTAATTTCACAGAAAAGCACTGTCAATAGAATGGGAACCTCTGGAGCAGCTGCACAAGAGTCTAAGGTCACTATGCCCAATGCCAAGTGTTGGCCAGAAACGAATTAACCCTTCCAGCTTAGGGCTGTGGAGCAGTGGAACGGATAATGAAAAAGTTCTACTGGAGAACTTACACTTATCCGAGTAAACACAAGATATGTAGTATATATTTGTAAATAAATATTAAATCAGTATTTTGAAATTCGAAAATCAATATCAACCCTGAAAGTATGGATAGAAGTAATACCTTTTTCTTTCAGAAGAAATACTGGATGAGCAAGGGCCTACAAAACACTGGACACATAAACTCACCCTTATATGGCTAAGTTATGATCTGGCATAAAGAATCTACTCTCTTCTCAGTGGAAAGCAATAAATTACAAATTTCTATTTTTGCACAACTTCAGCAAATGGGAACATAACTCGGGCATAGGCAACAGATGAATAAATAAACAATCTTTATTTAACGAGTACTGCAGACTACTCCAAACACAACTGATCGCCATATTAAAAGTTATCTTTGGTGGTTTTATTCAATGGTCTAGTGACTAATCAGTGCTTCTAATCCTTGCACATAGACAATTTAGCTTATATATTTATATTTAGGAACTACTCTGAAGTGGCCCCTCACAACCTTCTGTTTCACTGGGGTGTAAATATGAGGTGACAAGCAGATCGCACATACTTAGTCATACATCAACAAAGCGTAGAACAGAAAATACATAAATGAGATGAGACCAAAGCTTGTTAGCATTCATAAATCAGGCAGTGACTATAAAAGGCTTCGCACTTATAATTAGATGACACTTCACTACTAGTCCAACAAAATACTGCAAAGACTCAACAAAAGAAAGTCTTTACAGGATGACAAACACAACAAAACACACAACTCTGGACTTCATACAGTGCAATGTTCTTACCAGGTGCTAAAACATTATTATGTTTGCAATATCATATGTTGTTCTCTAAATGGGTGCTAAATGACTTAATTACTTGCAATATCTTATGTGCAGTAGTCTTCATGTGCAATATTACTACTTGGTCAGCATTACTTTTCATTACTTAATATTACTTAATAGTACTTAATTAC
>JBBPCZ010000148.1:5979549-5991773 GCA_037974445.1 Brycinus macrolepidotus | reverse complement strand
CGAATACGAGTATGAGTATTTTAACGAAGTATCGGCCCGATACCCGATACTGGTATCGGTATCGGTGCAACCCTACTTAATATGAGGATTATGGGTTCATATGAATGATGCATGTAGAATTTAGTTTTGCTGTATTGAAAGCATGCATAATAAATTGCGCTGTGACTGAATTACTTTTCAAAGTGAATTACATTCACTTCTGGCAAATTCGCCATTTATTACAACGCAAATGTTTGCTAATTGTTTTGCAGTAAATAATGTCATTAAGTAGTAATTTAATGAACGTTTTTCTTTTCAATTTGCCATGTTTATCTCCCAGATGAAAAGTAATGTCATTTGTGAATTCCATTTAGAGCTGTGCTGAATAACTGTTAATCGTCAGTATGTCTCAATATGATTTTCTAAGCATATTTTGTGTTATATTGAGTACATTTAACGAACTGCATGTTTCATTACAAACATAGCATAATTAGTCCTGTTTAACTGGATTAAGTACAGCACAGTGTGTGAAATATTTGATAATCATTTGTATGCATGGTTTAATAAGATTTTTTTTGTGGCGCTGCTGGCTGTTTCTGTCTTCCAATGTATAAGATGTCATGTAGTGTAAAATTTTCTTAAAGTCACATTTTTCATTGTTACGTTTGCTTTCAGGTCTGGCACAGCATCTTCTTTGTAGTTTTTAAATATTTAATTACTGCGTTGAGAGCAAACAAAAATGTCTTTTTTTGATGATCTTTTTCTATTTACAGTTTCTGGATGATTCGCTAAAAGTATACCATTTTTCTTAGATGCTATAGTTACTTCTTCTTTTATTCTAATTACTCATTTGCATATTAGAATTTTCCTGTACTTTGAATGTTTTGCATATATAAAGGGTCACTTGAAGAAGCTCAGTTCTTTTGAGACATAGACGAGACGAGGTTATAATGATGTAAATATTTGTAAGCTGAATGCAGTTTGCATACATGTACCTGTAGGACAGTATGCATTTGCTCTTTATGTTGCTACCTACTTAATTCTCGAGTTTCATTTATAATTTGATGTCCTTTTATTTCTTCCCCTATAAGTGTCCTATTTAATTACTGTGACTTTTGTGTTTATGTAAGAACTATTGCTGTTGTTGTGTAAATGATGAAATAACTTAAATAGCTGAGTGATCCTTTCTTTTCTTTCTTTCTATCTTCCTTCCCTCCCTCCCTCCTTCACAGTGCTCCATTGAGTGGTTCCACTTTGCCTGTGTTGGGCTGACCACTAAGCCCAGGGGAAAATGGTGAGTTGTGATGTGACCCTTGTATCTGAAACTGTAGCTCTTGGGAGCCGATAAAGGAAGGAACACTGACCTTATTTATAGAAGTATTTAGATAAGGTGTCAAGGTTACTCGGTAGAGCTTTATTGCGTGACTTTAAAAAAGTATTTAAAAAGTAAATGAAACCACCTCAATAAATCCAGAAGGCACATTATTTTTTGGTTTGATATAGTTTGATCCACAAGAGGGCTGGTGTAGCGGCAGGTTTCGTTCTTAAAAGAAAAGAAAAAAAAGTAGGAGCACACCTAACCCTGTGTAGTTGTTTCGTCGGTTGGTCTTAGTCTTGAAACAGTTTATCCTGTGAGCTTTGTTGGAAGAAAAACCTGCAGCCACACCAGCCCTTTGAGAAGATAGAATACACCTGGTATAAAGACTCTCTAGTTTACCATTTTCTAATAAAGCATTTTGTTATTTTTGAAGGGCTATGCATAGTTTATTCTCAGGTTAAGTCAGTTTTTACTGGCCTAAAACAATGATTACTGCATTATTAATATAACTGATATTAAGGGTCCTAGTTAGTTATGCTGTTTTTCTCATTTTATCTTGATTTTTTATTTTTTTTTAATGTATCTGTCTCTCTTTTTTAGGTACTGCCCAAGATGTTCACAAGAGCGGAAGAAAAAATGAACACTCTCAGTAGAGTTAGAAAAGAAAACATGCATACACAGGCAGAGAGGGAGATAGAGAGAAAAGGATGAGAGGCACAAAGTGTTTGAATTCCCACCCCCCCAACCCCCTGCCCTCTATAGACACTAATATAGATCCGCTCTCTGCTTAATCTGGTGCTTGTCCTCCTCTCCTCTGTCCTCACTTTCTTCTCTCTGTCTGACAGAAGGAAGGGTTTGATGGATGGTTGGATGAAGGAGCCGTTACAACTGTAGCTTAATTTATGGTTTTAGTAATGACCGTTGCTTTTGTTATTGTGGTTATTATGCTTTTTTTTTTTATGTATTTGATTTCCTCTTTGTTTTTTGTTTTTTTGATGGTTGTTGTTTGGTTGCCTTTTTATATGTATTATCATGTACAGATACATGAACTAAGCAGTAGATAAATCAGGGAGCACACTTGGTCCTTAACCATGGACATCCACTAACAATCCTTAGTTACTGTTCTTTTCCAAATGATTTTAGTCAAACACTGGCACACAGTGCCCCCATAAGAAGTTAGTTCTCAGAGATATTTCCAACTGAAACATTCTCAACTTCTGGCACTACTTTTTCCATGGTTCACGCACAGCTGGTCATTCCATGCTCTACCCAGAAGTGTACCAATCATTGGAAAGTTGGACAATCTTTGCCACTCAAGAGGGGGATCATCTTACCCACTCCGAGAGAGCAAAGCTGATTACTTTGGATTTTTTGCTCTTGGGCCGAGTCTTAGTTGCACCACTTGGGAGTTTTTTCATTTTAAAATTCCAGTCTACCAAGCTGAACACTAAGCTAAACTGGGTTGTAGCTTATTGGACATTTTTACAGGGCTAATTTTTACTTTCCAAGCACGAACATTAAACGTCAACTCGTCTGCGAGTTGTTTCTCGCAGCTGAATGTGAGTTTTTGTTGATGTTGTATGACGCTTGTCCAGCCTTGCAACAGATCCCATTTGTGGGCGGAGCATGGATAGGTCAGTTTTACCAAAAACAAGTTCATATCACATCCACTTTAGCTAGGTTTTCCCCACCAGGTCTACCATGGATAACGCATATGGGGATTACGAACTTCACCTTACGAGCTGCAGAAAACGGGGCTCCTTTGTCTTTTTGCTCTTTCACAAACACTTTCTGCACACAAGTCTATGACTTTCACTTTCAAGTCTCAAAGACCACATTTCAGGTTCATTCCACAACTGGCTGCTGTGACAGAAACTTTCTCTGGTGCTCATTACAGTTCGCTACTCAATGAACTGAATCAGTCAAACGATACAACATTTCCGCTGGACTCTTTTTAGCGAATAGAATTAACACAAGCGGTACTGGATGAGGTGCTGCTTTCTTTGTGTGTATTCATCCCGCTGTATTGTAAGCTAAGAACAAAAAAATTGGTGAATATTGCTGTGATTGGGCTGCAATATAGATTGATTTGTATTCGGTTTGACTGGATTTTTGGTGCTCTTGAAGACATTAGAGAATTGTTCGATTCGGTTCACAGGAATGAAACGGACGGTTACTCATGCTGATCCCTCCATCATACGGCTGGCGTTAGTGTCAAAAGTTTGCATAGCAGGTTTTGTCAGTGGTTTGGATGCTCTTTGTAAAACTTGGCTTCAAATTTGCATACATGTCTAATTTCTTGTATGTTTGAAGTAAGTTAATTTCTTGTATGTTAACTTGCTGCTTCACTATTGCCAAGCATTGCGTGTTATTACAGCATTAAGACTAATAACGGCCTTGTGATGGAGTGCTCATGAAGCCTTACTAATGTTACTTTGTGATTTGGTTGTTAAGATGTTCTAGCAAGTACTGTATTGTACTAATGTCAGATACTGGGTTTTGTCTTCCATGTTCACCGAACAACGCCTGATGTCTGAATCCAGAGTTTCCTGTGTGGTTTTTAGTCTTTTATCTGGTCTTTTCAGAGTTCAGTTACAGTTTTCAATTTTCGGTGTATTACATTTGGCTCACTTAAGATCAGTTTCTGTATGTCAGTCTGTTTTCTTTTTTCTCATATTGCAGAGTTAGATCAAATAGGAGGTACACAAATACTAATTGGGCTTGTTGTAAAACACTTTGGCATCACCTGGAGTGGACAAAATAGCATGAGTAAATAAACAAATTTGGATACATCCAGGTAAACAAGGCTAATTATGCTCTCTTGTAATGAAGCATGCAGCGGGTCAGTCCGTTTTTAAGTACAGAGAAGATCCAGAATATACTCAGAAATACATATTTTAATGTATCTCAGCGATAAAAATCCGTAAAAGGTCAAAAAATTCTATTGCAAATTAGCAGTGTTGTGTGTTTTGTCTGACTCCTAAGACGCAAATGTCCAAAACAGCGTACTACTATTTGAAATAGCATGTCAAAAAGTTCACGACTATCAAAACTCTTCATTAGTACAGTGCGTATGATGATGTGGTTTTTGGCCAGCCATAAACTGTTTTAAAATGGACTACAACAACAACAAACTACAACAGATGTGAACTCAGGCAAACCTTTTTTTTCCCCCAATGCAGAATCCTTACTGCAAAAGACTAAAAACCATTGGTCAAATGACCTGCTTTGTTGATTTTCTAAGAGAAAATAAGTGTGCATCCCCTGCAAGGAACGAATGCAATTTTTATGCACAATTTCTGTTTATTTGCTAAAAAAACAAAAAAAACAAAACTGTTTGGATTAAATAACACAAAAAACACTTTTCACTTTTCAGCCAAACACCTGAGGGCAGGCTTTACCACCCTGACTGGTTCTGTATAGGGATGGGCTGTACTTGTAAACAGATTGAGTGTTACAAGCGTTCCTATTCATTTTTTGCCCAGTGAACAGCCACCTCTTTTATGATGTCTCGGATGTCTTAACTGTTCTGTAAGGACAAATCTATTTGCACATTAGCTGGAGTTTATTTATAGGGCCTTTACATTTGAATCCTTTTTATAACCATTCTGCCCTTTAACACTGTTCCTTACCTCCAGTTATTAAGTACACCTACTTGTACCTGTGCTCACTGCTGCACTTTGTAAAAGAATGTAGACCATGTGTTTACAAGGGTAGACAGCTCATCGTCCCCTTTGGATACAGCTGAAGTTTAAAAAGACCAGTACATTCCTGCAGCATAATGAAAAGGTTAAACACTAAGAGGGAGACCATTGAGCAGAAGGCAAAATTAAGTGGTTGTCTCAAGAGACTATAAAAATTTTTTGTTGCAGTTTTATTTGCCAGGATATTGCTTATTTAATAACCTCTTCTGAGAGCCAGTGTGGTGTGGCCTGTCCTGTTCTTGGATGAGGCTGTGCTGATTCCTGTGCTGATGCATTGCAGCTCCTAACTGCACCGCATGGTGTCTCCCTTCTTCTTACCCATCTTTATTGAACTTGTCAATAAAGACAGAGCTGACTGTAAATACATATTTAGAAGCATCTAAAGGCCTTCCATTACAGAAATGTGAAAGAATGGTGGATTATTCTACTAAAATAGGACAATTTGCATGTCTTACATTGCTGCATTACAGTTCAAATAGTTCTAATCAAAACCTCCTACTGCTTTAAATTTCAAATATTGCCCTTGTTTACTATAAAAAAAACAACAACTAAATTTAACAGCAGTATATCGGAACTTTAAACATCATCGCTTTGCTTTACCAAAGCTTAATTAAATAGCCTACTGTTAATGTAATGTGCGTATTTCCACACAGCTGTAAAATTCACAGAACATGATTTGGTCTTATGAAGATGGTATAAGGTAAAATAAGCTATGGGTCATGTTTTTATTGTTTATCTTTATGCAGGATTGCCAAGCTAAACTACACTGTTAATTTCATTCAACATGAATCCATTTATTAAGTTCCCACACATAATAACGTGGTACAGTGGCCGAATTAAGCTGCAAACCTAAACCCTGTTACCCACTTACAGATAAAAGGCCTGCAGATCGAATTGTCCACTTTTCACTGAGTGACCATAGTAATGCAAAGACTTTCAAACCAGTCTTTGAGGACCAGTGCCAGCTTGTGTCCAAAATGAAACAAGCCAACTTCAGACACCAAACATGGCTTGGGGGATGTTGTGGAATCTTTCATAAAACTCGGAAAGAGAATATGTTAAACCAGACAGATTCTTTATTCTCTGCGGAGAAGTTTCAGAGTGTACTCAGACAGGTCTGTGTGAGGAAGAACCCAGAGCAGTAAAACACACAAGCATAAATACACCACAAATGAGAGGAGGACCCAGTCAAGGCTGCACGGTCTCTAACACATACATAAGGTGTATGGCATCGTCCGGTCTCACACCCTCCTTTAGGGTTAACAATATGTTACACTAACATGCATCATCACTTCTACATTCTAGAAGTTGTCAGGCTGTATTTTTCCATCACACTTATCAACTGATCAACTGGCAAAACCTAATATAATCAGCAAATGTCTTTACACCATGCAAACCATGCAATTGCCCATTTCTATTCCTGATGCAAGAGAGAAAGAAATGCATGAAAGTGGGTGAAATGTACTACATTAAAGTGGCCCCTTATAGTCATGTGTGAACACACCATAGAACACAATGTGAACAATGTGAAATTCTTTCTCTGTATTCAACCCATTCACCAAGTGAAGCAGTGGGCTGCCACCAATGAGGGGAGCAGTGTGTGGGGACGATACCTTGCTCAAGGGAACCTCAGTGGTGCCACTAACAGTCCAGGGATTCAAATCCACAACCTTCTGATCACAGAGGCAGCTCCCTAACCACCAGGCCACCAGCTGCCCCAAAAGCACCCATTAGAAAACTCAAATCTGTGTACCATAAGAAAAAAAGGCCCAAAAAATCCAGTATTTGGTTACGTCCCATCGAGGTTGGGTTGGGCAGCAGACCTCTGACCAGAGGCTGGGGGGCCACTGTTGGTTACAATCAGCTGGCTGAATAAATTAATACACACGTTTTTCTGTTGCGTTTTAAAAACCGAAGAGATACCATAACACCTCAGCTACCAATTGGTGTTGTTTAAAACAACGCTGAAACAGTTTGATTAGTGCACGGAAGCCATAATGTACAAAAAAAGCTAACTTATGTCTTTCATTATTCACTTGCAGACTCCACCGTTTGTCCAAAGTCTAGTTCAAACTGCCATGCAGAGTAGCTCAAAGGTGGAGCAAAATCCAGGACAGGCAACCAGTCCATTGAAGCACAGAAACACACTCTCACCTCCATTTCTCCTGATGTGCATGTCATTGGACTGTGGGAGGAAAACGGAACTCCCAGCAGATCCCACTCAGACACAGGGAGAAAATGCTAATGGCACCACCGTGCCCCCCACAGTTGATATGCTACCTCAAAAGTAGCTTGCATATTAGCATAGGAAGTTTCACAAGAATCAGACAAAAAGAAGTTTTAGTTGTTTTAGGCAGCTGTGCTCCAAATCAGGTAGGTTAATTAGCGTATGATGGCCATATATTTTTATCAGTTTCAATATGTATGATGATCAGACAAAAAACAGGGAGTAGTTGGCGAAAGTAGGTTTTGTGTAATATTCAAAACTGAGCTATTTTTAAACAAGCTTCAACATGCCGTTTCTTCAGTAATGGACTTTTGCTGGGTGAGCATGCACAGAAGCCCTGCCGTTGGAGTGCATTACCTGTTGTTTTCTCTGTAACAAATGTACCTTTCTATAATTACAGGTACATTTATTAACCGAAAAGGTAAACATTAGTGTACTTTCTTCCTAAATAATCAAGTTTTTTTTCCTCGTCATATTCCCAGAATGTGCTAAATGAATGAATTGCCAAGCTACAGCTCTAATGATTTTTGAAATATTTAAATGTGTCATGGTTTCAGCTGCATAGGCACGAGGACACACTTGCAGGGAAACTTCGATACCATTTACGAAATAGAACTCACGGTTCACAAAGACAGCAAACACTCAGCACACTTGCAGGGATGCGTGACAGTCACGCATTCAGCCTCAATCCCACGCTCTCACGCGCACGAAAGAAATCTCACGCCAAATCTGACATCTCTCCTCCTCCCCCCCTCCCCGTCGCCGCTCACCGCTCCCCGCTCCTGACATCGATCGGCCACACACACCCCAATATCTCACTCCAAGGTTTTTTCAAAAGTTGGGGATCTTCCACACACGTCATAGATAAAGTGATAAAGTAGAAGAGCCAGCTAGGGCTATAATACATGAAAATACTGAAAAAGTAAAGACGCTTTAAGCTGGAGAGCATGAGGGTGATTGGACAGCATTCTCCAGGTGGAAAACTAGGTGGAAAACTAATGTTCTGTTCAATTCTTTTGGCACAAGAAACTTTCCTAACATGCACTTGGTTTTTGATCTGGGTGACTCTGAGTCTTGCTGTGTACTTGCAAGTCTCTGGATTTTTCCTTTCTGTTGTTTGAGTGATTCCTTCAGGGACTGAATCTCCATGTATAACTTGGAGTCCCTTCTCTTGACTTTCTTCCTTCTAGCACTTCTCTCTCTGAAATTACACACATTACTTTATTGATCATGTTGTCTTCATTTATGCTCACTGAACAGAATAAAAATGACATGCCTCCTCAGCAGAAGATAACCTCATCTTCCTAAAATATAAATCACTCTGTGTAATAGTGCGTGTAACACTACTGCTGTAACACTGTGATGTAATGATTTAAAGAAGCACTTCACAGTTTTCCAACCTCACTTGTTATGGATCAATTTACACAAATGTCAGCAAGAAATTATCCTTTGAAACTATTTAATGCTATCAATATGATCCATAAAGTCATTATTTTGTTGATATGAGCATAGTGCTAAATTAATTGTAATTGCACTTGTTCATGTTTTACCATGTAATTTCACCATAATAATAGTTAATGAACATTTTTAATAAAAAAACACTCAATGTAAGCATTAACCAAGACAATAAACCCTGCCAACGCTGTTACCTGTGTTATTCCCTGTCAACCGTGTTACACAGTTGACATTTCTTTCATTTTGGTCATGAGGCGCTAACGTGTCACCTCATGACCTTAATCAAATCATGATTAAACAAATTTTCTCCAGTTTTTTGTAAACATAATATCTAAAGCAAGTACACAAGAACACGTTGATAACATAGTTGATGAACAATTAACTCACTCTATGTGCGGACAATAAGACTGATATTGAAGAGGAGGAGAAGAAATTTACCAGACTGCATTTAAAATTCCCTCCGCTGACGGAAATGACATCATGTGGTGTTGGTTATGTAACTTTGGAGCAAACAGTAGCTGGAATAATTTAATGTAAATTAATGAGCTACACAGTTTTTGCACCACCTGTTTCATGTTTAAATGATTATTTTAAACAAATAATGATGAAAATCCACTATCAAAACCTGACCTTAGTCAAATCAGACAGCACAGAAAATGCAAATTCCAGTATAGCGTATGCATTTGCTACAAAATAAATGATGGAACCTGTTGACTTTTTCGTGTTAAATGAAAAAGAAGTGTGCCTCAATATAAATTTGATCATAGTGAATATTTGGTAATATTGATAAATACAACCTGTGGACGACATGTAGCCTTAATCATAGTTTGAACAACCTGCTGTCTCCAAGTCTTTCTGGAGTTCTTTCTGGGTGGTCCTTGGCTCTTGGGCTGCACTTCTGACTATCCTTCTGACTCCCTGGTCAGAAATTTTGCAAGGAGCTCCTGTGTGTGGCCGGTTAATGGTGGAGTGATATTCCTTAGTTGTGAAATACATCTGTAACCAGTTCCATTGATATGTCCTGCAACAATCAGGTTGTGAAGGTCTTGGGAGAGTGCTTTTATTTTATCTATCATGAGATGTTTCTTGTGTGACACCTTGATAATAAAAAGCCTTTTTATAGCCCGAATAGGAGGAAGAATGACTTGGTTCCTTGACTTTCTTTGCCTTGGTGTACTGCTTTTTTTAGTGTGTTCAATACTTTTCTCCTGTGTTATTCCACTTTATTATACATAACTTAATTTATAGACTTCAGTGTTGTGAATTCTTTATTTTTTTGGATTTCCTGAGTTAATAGCAATAAAAATTCATGTGAATAGCCTCATTGGAAATACATTTACTGAAAAAAAATGTTGACACATTCAATACATATTTCCCCCACTGTGACTGAAGGGAAGACAGTATGGAAATGTTTGCGGTAGAGCAGGTGGGTGTGGCTGTGTGCGAGTTGGGGACGTGTCAGTGGCGCGTAGATAAATATTGAGTGGTCCGCTGGTTGCTCTCGCTCAAGCAAGGAGTACCTGAACAGAGGCAACCTGTGCACGGTATAATAGTTTAGATATTGTGTCGGAAAAGATACTTTTAAAATGTGTTATGATTTCATATAGTCTCCTGGTTAGTTTTATCATTGCCTTTTGAATGAATGACCTGGAAGGCTATAGAAGCATGCACTTTGTAAATATAGATTTCACTTCAGCTGCAGACTGGCTGTTATTGGTTTTTGTTATTGTTTCTGTATAGATAGGACTAATTACAATCTCGAGTCTAGATATTATTAGGCTATGTAGTTTCAAATTGCACCATTAATGGTATAAATGGTTAATGCACAAGCCCAAATCCATCAAAAACAAAAATTGTGTTGGAGATGAAGCTGCAAGTGAATGCAAGTTATCATTATGAATGATCAGTGAATGTTTTTATTCTGTTTTTTTCTTTCATTCAGAGGACCTGAGCCAGCAAAAATGGTCAAAGTTGGAATCAATGGGTGAGTGATGATGGATGACCTAATGGTTTGTTCCCTGCCAAAATATCCTGTGTTACTCTGTGTGATGTTGACATTTGACATTTTGCTCTGCTCCAAGTGCTCTCTTCATAAGGGCACAGATCCCGGTGTCCCCTAGCGGGGTTAAATTGCATAACTGCCCAGTTCTGCAGCTAGTGCTTCTTTCTGGCCCTGTCTCCTGAAATATGACATATATCATATCATGGCCTTTCTCTCCTCTTTCACCCAGCTAGCTCGTCTTTCCCCAGCTGTCGTGCTCTGTCTTCTCTCTATTTTTGTCCTGCCAACATTTTGGAGCAGGCCTGGTTGGACTGCCAGTGTGATGAAAGCGTTTTATATGTTTACACCTAACACTGGGATGACCGTTTGTCATCTGCTGTTAAGCTTCACTTGGCAAATGGATTATAGTTTTCTGTAGTGATCACATGTAATAACATATATGATACATATGTATACTCCTGGTACAGAGGTTTCCCATCTCCCAGTCTTGGTATACAATAGGAAAAACAAAAAAAAAATGGACCGGGCTTGGGAACCCCTGCTGTCAGAGACCTTAGCCAGAAAGGCCTCAAGTGTGCAGTAAACTTTGCAACTTAATTGACAGATAGATCATATGTGCTGACTGTAGCTTGGATGTCTCTGAAGTGCTGGCATTTGTCAGCAGATAAAACCCAGACGGGTTCCCAGTGTATCAGATGATGTCATACACATGAAATCACAGTGAGCGAGTACAGCTTTGATGGTGTGGTGAATGGCTTGCGGGGTATGTCAAATAGGCTGCTTTAGCTAAGCTTATTTAATCTCTCTGCTTCAGCAAATTGGGTTTGGCCGAATAGTTTAATGCAATTCAGTGGTGGAACATTTTCTGTATAGGGTGGCTAAAGGTCAAAAATTCCAAAAAATTATATTAACAAGAACAGATACTTATAAGCCTCTTTGTGCCATGTTCTCTATTACCTTTGTGCTGCTTCTGGAAAATCTTGGACTTAATGTAACATTCCAGTATTTTTCCCCACCGCGTAGTTAGTTGATTACCACAGACAATTTGTCACATTCGTCAGTACTTAGCAAATACATCAGCACTTGTCCCATGGCTGCTACTATGTTTAAAAATGATTCCCTCTCTTCTTTAAGTGTTGGAAATTTGTCTGTGATAATCCACTGTACATTGCACATGTAACAAATAAGACTAGGATGAAAGAATGCTGGCGTGCTACTTTAATGATTTTCTACTGAGGGCAGCACGAGGTAAGCTCATCCCAAAGTCACCAAGTCATGTGCCAGCTGATTCACTGCTCAGTAATTTTACCCAGCTATGGAGCGCCTGCACAGCGCTGGGAAAATCCTCCTGTCTACAAGACTATACATCATGTGCTAAATAATTGGCTATGCAAGGAGTGGAACTTATTGTACTTGCTTGCTGCAATGAATGTGTCGGCTCAAAATCTTTTACAGGCATTGTATACGTTTACGTTTACGGCATTTAGCAGACGCCCTTATCCAGAGCGACGTACATCGGTGCTTTAGTAATCCACATCT
>JBBPCZ010000148.1:5961781-5979449 GCA_037974445.1 Brycinus macrolepidotus | reverse complement strand
ATGCAAGGAGTGGAACTTATTGTACTTGCTTGCTGCAATGAATGTGTCGGCTCAAAATCTTTTACAGGCATTGTATAGGCATGCATATTACGCCACATCTTATATTATATTATGCCAGATTGTATTCTATATAAGCAATTTGCATAGGTGCCTAAGACCTATATATATATATATTTAAGGAATATGCTGCTCTTTCAAAAAGGTATTACAAGAAAACATTAGAAAGACTAAAAACAAATGTAACTGACTGGTATTAAAGGGTAATATAACAATATATGTTGCAATTTAATGGATGCGAAAGCTTATTTATGAGTTGCCTGTATCACAGCAGAACAGATTCACGGCATCCTTTCCTGGAATTTTTGGAAATAACTTGTGTCCAAACCCTCCCAGCACTTATTCAAGCATGCAACAGTTCTGTCTCATTTGCTAGACATTCATTTTAAACTTATCGGTCCTGGTTTCTGATGGTAACTATAAGTAATACTGGCCTTCCACAAGGAGCACATCATTATACTGTTCATAAAATCAATATTTACTGTATTATATTATTTGTATTTATTCTTTTTAGTTTTATTTAATATGTTAAGTAATATTAATGCATCTAATATTAATGTATCTATCTATAATCTGTATATATATGTATATAGAGTGTGTGTGTGTGTATGTGTGTGTGTGTGTGTGTGACTTGAAGCATACTTGCAGTAGTAGTCGATACACAGATAGAAGCCAAACGGGTGGACGCTCAAGCAATAGAAGCATATTGGTTTCTATTTTGTATATTTTGTACGTTTTGAGTCTGTTTTTCCAAAGGGAAATTATTGCTTGTGGTGTTGGCCTTATGCTACAGAAATGCTAGAGTTTTTTGAGACTGATGTACAGTAGAGCTAGGGTTCTCTTCTCCAAACCATCTATGAAGTTTTGTCCTGAATGTGGTGTGTGCAGTGAAAACAAAACCAGATGAACATGGTATATTCAAAGGGCTGCTGCTGCTATCTAGTGGTACTTTGTGGCAGTAACAGCAGGTGTTCTGATCTCATCATCCATAATAGATTCGGCCGTATTGGACGTCTGGTAACCCGTGTTGCCTTCCTGACCGGAAAAGTCGACATTGTGGCCATCAATGACCCCTTTATTGATGTTGACTACATGGTAAGATATTCTCTAAAAGGAATCAGTTGCCTCTGGCTCGTGAATGGAATATATGTACTGATGTGATAGCCTGTATTTCACTTGTGCAGGTGTACCTGTTCACATATGACTCCACCCATGGCCGCTTCGATGGTGAGGTGAAGAGTGAAGGAGGCAAGCTCATCATCAACAACCGTGCCATCACCATCTTCTCAGAGTAAGCGATCAAATAAATGTCGAAATCAATCCTGTCAGCGCAGTAAAAAAAAAACTGTAATGTCCGTTTCCAGACACATATTTATGGAATACAGACATACATTTATGGATTTGATTAATATGATTGAACATATTTAAATGACATCAGAATATATTAAGCCATCAAGTGGTTTCAAGCGAAACCAACCTGAAGTTCAACAAACTTTTCAGCTTTTCAGCAAGACTGAAGTGCCTCTCTTCTTCTGCTTTCTCACCTACTACCCTTTTCTGAAGTGCAGGAAGGACCCATCCAACATTAAATGGGCTGACGCTGGTGCTGAGTATGTTGTTGAATCCACTGGTGTGTTCACCACAGTTGAGAAAGCCTCTGTAAGTGTAATCTCTTCAAAAAGACTAGACAAGTCACAATAATGTGCTCTAATTTGTTCATAAATGCTTTTGGGAAGGGACACATTACATTACATTAAGAAAATATTCAAATCAAATGTACAGGTTTTTGTGTAACTGAAAGCTTAAGTTATAAAATCTTACATTTAATTTGGACCTTAATTGCAGTGTACTTAATATGTGCCTGTATATCTGAGGTAATCTGTCTCTTTACAGAAATGTCTTGAATGTCCCCACTCTTCACAGGCTCATCTGAAGGGAGGAGCTAAGAAAGTCGTCATCTCTGCCCCCAGCGCAGATGCCCCCATGTTTGTAATGGGTGTTAATCAGAACCTCTATGACAAATCCATGAAGGTCGTCAGGTAGAGCTCCACACACCACTTTAGAGCAAGACATTTGCACCTATGTTATATTAACTTAATTAATTTCTGGCCCACAGCAATGCTTCCTGCACAACAAATTGCCTTGCTCCTCTGGCCAAGGTCATCCATGATAATTTTGGCATCGTTGAGGGACTCATGGTAAAGATTACTATTTCTCTTAACTTAGGTCTTAGGTCTGTATTGGTGATATCATAGGATTAAAGCTAATATATAACATTATTTAATATTGTTTTTAGATTATGTTTTGTAAGATTTACCCTTTTGTCTGTAAAAATCTTGACTCAAAAATATTTGCCTATACCAGTAAAATATCTCCTTCATTCTTCATGTTATTGCTGTTATAATAACATGTCCATCTCACTGCTTTCCCTCACAAACTTGTAAATAAACACCATATGAATTTCCTACACCTTCCCTCAGCTGTCTCTTGTGTCTGTGTCGTAACATGCCTGGTAATGTTACTACATTTTATATATATATAAGGAGTGGGATATGTTAATATGTTCCATCCCTTGAGATATGTCATTGTAGCAAGATAATCAATGTGTTTCATGTCTCCTTTTAGAGGTTTCAATGTTGTGACTGACTGCTGTACAGTATATGTACAGTGAAGCGAACAGAGTTAGGTTCTTGTTTAAGAGCAACAATATTTTAAAAACATGCAAACTCACGTGGAAAGTCTTGGTCTGCTGACCATCCTCAACCCTTTCAACTTCTTTCTCTCCACCTTGCCTCCAGAGCACCGTGCATGCAATTACAGCTACACAGAAGACTGTGGATGGCCCATCTGGTAAGCTTTGGAGGGACGGGCGAGGTGCCAGCCAGAACATCATCCCTGCCTCAACTGGAGCCGCCAAGGCTGTAGGAAAAGTCATTCCAGAGCTCAACGGGTATGTAATGCACGGATAGAGGGATGATTGTTCGGGCCAGTTATGAACGTATTGATCAATAGCTTGTATCGACTGCTTGTATTCCACATCATCTGCCATACAGGTGCACTTTGGAGGTTTAAATTTACTGTATGTGGCCCATCTGTTTCTGCACAATTTAGTAATTAGCCTGATCCTATAATCAGTTTGATGATACTCCTGCACATACTAAACACACTTACTAACTGTGCTGGACACCGGATACCCAGGACCAGATCTGGGCTTGAGGTTGACACAAACAACCTATCCAAAGAAAGAGCCATGGTAGATGTGTGCAATAAAGTAGACAGTAAGTCACTCCTGTGTCGAGAATGGGCCACCACTCAGTTAATAGCTGGTTAGTAGTGGTCCAGTGGTGGGCCTCTTTCCATTGTTGGGTAGGGAAGAGGGCAGCTGATAAATGATGCAGCAACAAACGGGCTACACTCAAGTATAAACCTACAAAATGTGGCAGGTGTGGCTGATGAACTGGAATATCAGTGTAGAGCCAGACATACAGGACCATCTAAAACATGCTAAAAGGGCTTTGTTTTTATCTTTTTTTTTCTTTTTCCATGTGAGTAGATTTGCTTTGTCATCCTGGCCAAGTGAGTTGAACTATTTTAATAATCAGAGAAAAACCTTCTGAATTATAGCCAGTCATATTGGAAACATTCTCTGGTTTTAAACTTTAAACGACCAATATCCTTTCTGTATTTATTTAATTTTCTTGAATCACTTCAAAAATGTTATGTCCCAAAAACATGTCAGTCATTTCTATGTGACCATTTTCCAACCTCTCTTCATCCTTCCTCAGAATTAAAGACTTGCTTTTCTTACTATGCCCTTCAAGACTGATTTATATGTAAATTACCTTGATTCTGACTTGCTATGTCTTAAGCCTGTATTAAGTCTTATTCAAAAAAGCAAGCCAGTGCAGAAACATTCATTATAACTTTAGCATGAATGGGCAGGGAGTGCAAAACTGTGTAGACTTAATAGGTAAAAACTGTACATAGATTGGTTGGTTTTCGTGACATCGCAAAACAGAGTCCAGACTTCAAAACAGTATTTTGCAGCTTAGTTCTCATATACAGACTGTATGGACTGAAGAATGAATGGTTTTGGAGCACATTGTTTACATACAACATTAAAGTTTTTTAAGTTCAAAACACCAAGAAAAAAATTAATTTGTATGATATGGGCTCTTAAGCAAGATAAAATAAAAAACATCTTATATCGTTTTTTTCTTTAAAGTTTTTCTCCTTTTTGATATATTAATGTTTTTGAACTGTGTTCTCAGTAAGCTGACTGGCATGGCCTTCCGTGTCCCGACCCCCAATGTGTCTGTTGTGGACTTGACAGTGCGCCTGGAAAAGCCAGTGAGTACCTCATATAAATACACATTTAAATATGCGTTAGTCCTTAATATTAAATTATACCTAAACCGAACAGTATATTTCAGTAGGTTAAATACATTGACTGTGGTTTAAGAATAGATTGGGCCATGTGCAATACTGAAAGGGGAATTGCACCAACTTTTCAAAATTTCTGCAGAATTAAATGATTAACATTCAGAGTGGTTTGATGAGAAGTGTGCCATTCTAGTGAAACAGAAGTAAGTAAAGTGCCAAAAATATAGGCTGATCGCTGAGTAAGAATAATATCGACTGATACCTGAGACACTGCTTTGTGATAGTTTTGAGAAAAGGTTTTGACAATCAATCTTTTTTATTCATGGTGGAAAGGGAGACAAGATCGCCCCCAAAAAAATCTTTGAGAAAAAAATATACCACTAGTTTACAATTATCAACATTACATATATAAACTCAGAAAACATGTGTAGATTCACTGGTGGTTTTGGGTTGTAAATAAAATAGCTATTTTTGTGCTTTAGACATAAGTCAAGTCAGGTCAAGTAGGTTTATTGTCATTTCAGTCGTACACACAGTACACAGTGAAATGAAGCAACATTCCCTCAGGACCATGGTGCAGCACAAGAACAAAAACAGAAACACCACAAGACTGCATTAGCGCAGACAGGACAAAATATAGAGGGCAAAGAGAGCAGGAGAGAGAATGCAAGAAAAACACAAACAACAAAACAACAGGACAAGACAACATTTAGTGCTGTTGACATTTGAATGAACACATCATTATGACAGATACTGTATTCTATTAGAGTCGTTAGGCATGCAAAATGCAGAATGGAGGTACACAGCAATAAATAATAGAAGCAGGACAGAGAATGTGCAGTATACAATAAATAGTATTTACAGTAGCAGTTGTGGTGTAAGTTGGAAGTTTAACGCAGAACAGTCCAGTGTGTATATGAATTGTGTTAGGAGAAGAAAGGTAAGTGTTACCGGTTATAATTCACTTTTGACTGAGGAGTCTGACGACCTAAGGGAAGAAGATGTTTCCAGATTAGGCAGTGGAGGCTCGTATGCTACGGAACCTTTTGCCAAGACAGGAGGAAGGAGAAGAGGGTGTGTGAGGGCTGTGTGGGGTCATGTGCAATGCTGGTGGCTTTGTGAATGCAGCGTGTGATATAAATGATAGAGGGGAGAAAGAACCTGATGATCTTCTCAGGTGTCCTCACTATCCTCTGCAGGGTCTTGTGATCTGAAATGGAACAATTCCCATACCAAGCTGTGATGCAGCTGCAGAGAATACTCTCTATAGAAAGTGGTAAGGATTGGAGGGAGGTGCGCTCTCCTCAGTCTCTGCAGGAAGAAGAGATGTTACTGGGCCTTCTTGGCGATGGAGCTGGTATTTAGGGTCCATGGGAGGTTCTCTGTGATGTTAACACCAAGAAGCTTGGTGATCTGGACAATCTCCACTGAGGAGCCCTTGATGTTCAGTGGAGAGTCTATTTTGTTTTGATCATATTCAGAGACAGGTTGCTGGCTCTGCACCAGTCAATTATCCTTCATACCTCCTCTCTGTACGCCACTTCGTCATTCCCACTAATTAAACCCACCACAGTTGTGCCATTGGCAAACTTGATGATGTAGTTTGAGCTGTGCGATGCTTCACAGTCATGGGTCAGCAGCAGATAATAACCACTGGTTACTATCACCATTCTGACCCAGTAAGCTTCTTTACGATGAATTTCATATCAAAACAGTCTAGATTTCTTTGTTCACATGATAAGTCAAATCAAGTAGGTTTATTGTTATTTCAGCCATATACACAGTACACAGTGAAATGAAACAATGTTCATCCAGGACCATGGTGCAACACAAAACAAAAACAGAAAGACCACAAGGCTACATAAGTGATCATTTAATTGTGCAACCCCAAATCAGAAAAAGTTGGGATAATATGGAAAATGCAAATAAGAAACACAGTTATTTTCAAATTTACTTTGACTTTCATTTCATTACAGACAGTAGGAACCCAAGATATTTCTTTTTTTTTTTTTGTTCCACAATAATGGATTGTGATGTTATTAAATAATAGTTTTTAGATTTGACTGCACACATATCTAGTGTAATTGCACCGATAGTCTTTACTAAATGTGAGGCCTGTTTCTTTTATACTATAGGCAAAATATGAACGCATAAAGAGGGTGGTGAAGGCAGCTGCAGATGGCCCCCTCAGGGGAATTCTGGGATACACAGATGAACCGGCAAGTAGCTCAGTCTGATAGGTTTATGCAGTGATATTTAAACCATGATTCCACTGCTACTACTTGGCTCACTGATTTTAATGTCTAAACTGAGCTGGCATATTTCCCACCAAACCCAGCTGGTGTCCACCGACTTCAACGGCGATTCCCACTCTTCTTACTTTGATGCTGATGCTGGCATTGCACTCTCTGACAACTTCGTCAAGTTGGTGACATGGTGAGTCAGTGATTTTGGATGTGCTGTTATATGTATTACTGTTCAATGTTTTTAACCACTTGCCAGATTAATAACTCATGTTATTTTAAATTAAATAATAACTTACACAATGTGTATTTGCACAGTATGTACTATAAATATAATATGTAATATTTCAAGTATTATGGTGAACAGCATGAAGTTAAATGGTTTTAGGTGATAGGTTAAATCATGTAATAATCTATTTACAGTAATTCTGTAATTTTTGCCACTTTAAGAGACAAGCATTCTATTTTTCTGTCAGTCATTGCAAGATTAATTTCACTAGAACGTTTTTTGATATTATATAGTTATCTGTCATTTTAGACTGATCACAAGCACTTTTAAAATGTTATACATTGGTTAATAGCTTCCTACTAATTACTTAAGAGCTGCTGCAAAAGCCTAGCATATTAGAATACTTCCATACTGGATTTGTATTGCTGAAAGCACTGATTTTGATTCTAGACCTTTTGTTTCATATTTTGTGCATTTCAGTTTTCTGTTACTACATACATGCTGATTACATGAGTGTGTTACATACTTATGTGTTTTAGACCTTGGTTCATATTTTCTTAATACATTTAACTGAGCTTCTGTCTTGTCTCCTCAGGTATGACAACGAGTATGGCTACAGCAGCCGTGTGGTGGACCTCATGGTGTATATGTACGCTAAAGAGTAAAACCAGTATACCTCAGGCCAACTTTTCCTGGCCGCCTCTTCCTATTTAACAAAATCCACAAGCACAAATCATGACTGACAACTTTATCATAAAACTTTACTGTTTTACTATGACTGTTCAAATATTATATATGCCAATAAAAGTCCTCTGTACATGTTTTTACTGCCATTTGGCTTGACTCATCAAAGCTCTTTTAAAATCCTACACCTATGAGGTGATTGATTGTCTATTCCATTTAATTGCTCCTAATGAAATTTCTGATTTGCTCTGAGACTGCTAGAGCTGTCTAATTGAATATTTTCCCCGTTTCATAGGAGACTGATTTATTTTGTCTGCAAAAATAAGCATTATAGCATGGTGCCCCATTGTCTAAACTCTGAGACTGGAGTGGGACTTTTATGTCCTTTTAGTGTGTTCTTTCTTATAGCTCCACCTTGCTGGTACACAGTTAGAGACTGCAGCCCATGTGTTGATCCTCTAGCCCAGTGGTCTTCAAACCAGTGCTCAGGATTGGTTGAAAAACCACTGCTCTAGTCTTTCAGTGGTCAGATCCTGGCAGACAAGAGCTAATCCAGCTGTCACACTGGTATGTGTTAAAACTCTAGCAATGCTTCTGTACCTTCACATTCATAATAGCAGACTCACAATAGACGAGCCTTTTGCCAGATGCTATGTGGTCAGAAACTGATCAGTGATGAGATATTTGACAAATTGTACCTGACAACAAATGAGCTACAGTCTGTAACTGTCCATCAGAAACAAACAGATTGAAAATAAAAAAAATAAATAAATGCAAAAAGGTGATATGATAATGAGATTAACTTTCAATAGCATTCAATCAATTGATAGATTAAACAGTCAGTTGTATATTGCACAAATCCGATGTGACATGTGACCTAAATGTATTCTACAGGAAAGTAGTGGTAAACATAGAGCTGGTTCTCGTTAAGAAGAAAAAACATCAGGTTTTCGTGCAAGGGATTCTATTGGTCCTTTTCAGCAGGTGAAGTATTGCAGTTCATTTGTGTTTGTGATTAAATGTGCACGGAAAATAATAACACACACTCTTGATGGCTGAGAATGTATGAGAGGATCCTGCTGCCTCTGATATCTACTTAAAGAGTAGGTGTCCTGCCATCCCCACCCCTGCATCCCAGAACACGTGCATACAGGCACACTCTCTCAGGGCTGGCACTGCCTGACGCCGCGTTGTTTATTATGGTCACTGACGTCAGGATTTTGCCACTGTTACCGTAAAGTAGCGAATAGGGCGGCAAATAAAAGCATCACGCTGAGGAAGCAATCGGAATCAAACATTAAGAAGAGAATCACACAAATTACGGTTATATATTTACCTTTTAGACGATTATTCAGCATGTCATTAAATGCCAACGGTCTTCTAAAGTGTCTTTTACGTATAAGATATTAATGAAGTAATTTTAGGGCTCTAATACTCAAATAATTACGGTAGCAAAAGCTCCGCAGTTGCCTTGTCGGAGGCTGACAGTTCGGCAGTTCCGTTACGACTCCTACGGTCGCTTGGAACGAACCTGCTTCAGTCCCAGGTACGACTAATTAACCACAATAATTCAGAGACGACATATAAATCGTGCAGAGTATTGTAATACAGACTGAGTTTCATTCGATCCGCGCACTGTCGTTGTGTATTTATCCTCATTCTAATCGGATTCGGTCAGATTGAGGCGGACGAGTGTTTCCTCACCCTAAGGTGCCAAAACCTGCTCACAGCATTACCGGCTTTGAGGCTCTGCTCAATTCAAAGGTAAATGCCGGATTTCGAGCACTTCAGCTTTTCTCCCTCCAGAATGAATCCCGTGTTGGGCGAGAGTGCGTACCCGACCCAGCAGCAGCAGGTGACAGGTTTACCAGATGGGGGTCTTTTCCCTGAGTCCCTGTACGGGTCACCTGAGCCACCCTTCATTTTTGGTGAGCATGGCCTTGTCCCGGGTCAGGACGGCCTGGGTCTGCCAGGGCTGGACTTGGGCCCCTGGCCTCATGGTGCCCCTGCATACCTGCACCGGTGTCCACCTGCGCCTCCGGCCGCCGCGGCTCTACGCAACGACCTGGGTTCCAACATCAGTGTGCTCAAGGCCTTAAACCTGCGCTTCCGCTGCTTCCTGGCCAAGGTGCATGAGCTGGAGCGGCGTAATAAGGCACTGGAGAAGCAGCTGCAGAGTGCTCTGGAGAGCCGAACCGACAAGGCACCCACAAGGGACGTGGGAGTCCAAACTGGGTTCCCCGGGGCGCTGCCAGTCAGGCCTGACCTTATACCGGTACCAAATGCCAACTACTTCCCTGGAGGCCTGGCATCATCGCCAACTCTGGACAACACAATCCTTTCATTTGGGTCTAGCAACAGGACAAATATGGCACATTTAACCCAGATAAGTGTTACAGACTCCAACTCCAATCTGGCCCCCGATTTTCCCGTCAGCCCTTTGTCTCCCGGGAGTTCCACTACTAAGAGCGTCTCCAATATCAACGAGAAACATGTCAGCACTGGGACTGGGACATCCACTAATCTCCCACCCAGGTTCCTTCCTGGGACTATTTGGTCCTATAACCCTGCTCGGAGACTCAGTATTGGTAGGGACCCTAGGGTGCCAGGTCCTGGCGTATCGTGGATGCACCCAGACGGGGTGGGGGTTCAAATCGACACTATCACTCCAGAGATCCGGGCCCTCTACAACGTGTTGGCCAAGGTGAAACGAGAGCGAGATGAGTATAAACGAAGGTGAGTATTTCTGCACTTTTCTGAGTCATGGTCAAAGACAAGGATCACCACTTTTGCTCTTGGAGATTTCCCTGCAGTGTTTAGCTCTAAGCCTAATCCACCACACCTTATCCACTTTATAGTCTTCAGATTAGCTAGGTCACATAAGACATGGGTTGGAGGTGAACGTTCCAGGAAGGTACATCTCCAGAAGTGAGGTTGGTGAACCGTGGTCTAAATACTTAAAACTAAGCCAGTGTCCATTTAAGCATAATGTATTCTATAGGAGCCATTATGTGTTGATGTTTTACCCACTTGTCAAGACGTTTTTGTACACAGCAACAAACAAGGCAATTCCCTGGACACTATCATGCCAGTCTAAGTTTAGGCCTAAACTATGTCCAAGAAACTGAATCTATGTGCCCATAACTTGCACATGGATTAACGTGAAAAAATCCATGTCATTTTATAACTACTTACCACTGATTAAATTCTTTTCTAGTCCCATGCTTAATATGGGTATGAAATTGGCCCTATATGTTTGAGTCATCTCAACTTAATGAGTTACCTGACCACCCAAAAAGCTATGCAGATCTTTCTAAGATGATGGTAGATATGGTCAGTTTGAAATCCTTCAAAGAATGGCCATGCCAGTGACATCATTGTACGTTAAAATGGGCATGACTTTAGGTTAAATAATGAGTTTGAATGTTAAATGTGTCATAGATAAAGTTACAGTAGTGGCTCTTTTAGATGCTGTGAAAGCATGTGAACTAAATGCTGAATCTTAGTTTAGACTAGTGGAGGTAATCAGACAAAAAGGCACTAGGACAATTATCAAATCATAGTGTAAAGAATGTGTAGTAAATCCAGTTTTCACTTGAATCACTCATTGTCTCCACTTAAGGTGTGTTTGAAGTATTGCAGTATTGCATGACATCATGACTTTGGTTTGTCCTTCTGCCGGGCTTTTGGTGGATATACTGGAGACCTCACTAAACAGCCAAATTTGTAGTCTAACTTCTGCTACGCTGAATATCAATGCCTGAAATTTTGGGCAGAAGAGCAGGACCACCCCTTACTCAAACACTCCTCCCTCAAGTTCACTTCCATCTCCTCCCCCTGTGCCTCAGCATCTGCAATGCAGCACTGCTGTTCATGCTGCTAGTCTCTTTCTCTCTCTCTCTCTCTCTCTCTCTCTCTCTCTTTCTCTCTGTGCACTATTTTATACAATGACTCTACAACATTAGTGAATTATGAGCACGCAGTCATATGGCTTTGTGTCCAGTCAGATTTATTTCTTTTGACTTTTGACGTTCCTTATGTTTTCCTCTGCTTTCTCTTTTTTCCCTTTCTTACCTTTCTTATCATTTTTAAGTAAAATTTAATTAAACACTATAACATGATGCCAATTTTAACACCAGCTTTTTTCAGGCTTTTTGTTTGATAATTATGTAGCATTGCAGCATTGCTTTATGATCAGTCTCAGGACTTCTGAGAATGAATGGGCCTTTTTCTGCTATAGTGTTATTTTGCCTGCATCGTGTCCATGACCTGTGCTAAAGTGTGCTGCAGTTTCACCTTTGGTGTGCTTGAACCAAGGAGAGAGAGAGAGAGATTCCCCTTGAACATTTCTTTTCTCGTAACATGTGCAGGCTTTAGGCTTTACATAACACTTCCTGCTCAGGGAATATGGGACGCAGCACGGGGTGAAATCAGAAGATGCAGAAGGGTACTTTCATACCAGACTTGGAGGTTCAGTTACATTAAAGCTAAAAACACGTTCTACACGTCTAATATTTAATTCAGGTGATTATATGAGGTCTTTGTTACTAGGTTCTATGATGAATAAAACAGCATTTCTAGAACCGGTGGCCAGCTGTGAAAGTTTAAGTGAAGTTATAAGTGAAATTTAGCCTTAAGTTTGCTGTATAAAATCATATCAACTAGAACCTACGTGGTTAAGTATGAAATGAGGGGTATTATTATAGAGTTTGTTCCCTCTTTGTTGCATTTGCTGAGTCATTTTTCAAAAAGGCAGTAATAGAAACCAGCTATTACATAAAAATAGCCTGATTATAGCCTGGACATTGTGTTACAATAGTTTTGAGAGTTGCCATTTTTTAGAACACAGTGAGAAGTTGTAAGGACGAAGCATCGTAAGGCCAAATAATAGCAAAAAAAGGAGTGTTTTCCGATTTGCAACTTTTTTGCCATTATCAACATGTCACATTAAAATTCAGAAGGCGTGTAGATTCACTGGTCAGTTTGGATATTAGACATTATGACCCCTGGTTCCTATCACCACCACTGTAAATAAATCTGAGCTGGTAAGTTTCTCTACAGTGAGTCAATTTACTTTCCAAACCCTCTGAATGACTGTTTACATCTTATTTATACAGCGATGCGGAAAATATGAAAAATTAAGTGATTAAGGGAATTGAAGTACAATCCTTAGCAGAGCCAAAACACCCATCTGATCTAAAAGCTTTTGAAATCCTGTTACTGCTTGCATCTGAAATTAAGCCAAATACATAATGAACAAATTTACCCAAGCTAAAGGATGTGCTAAGGACATCATTACAGTTTTAAGTCTTCTTCTTAGTTAATTAGAAAATAGAATATTCACTCAGGTTGCCTACTGATTATAATACTGGTTATAATTAAGTAATAATTAAATACTGCATGACTACATTCCTAGGTGGGAGGAGGAGTATACAGCGAGAGTGGACCTGCAGGAGAGGATTGCGGAGCTAGAAGAGGTAGAACATGACACTCTCAACCACATTTTAGCCTCCATGTTTCCATGCACCTTCCATCACTGCACTTGACAGCACTTAGGCCACATGAGAAAATTGTTGGTCATGTATTTGTCTGATCATGAAATGTCTTTGCATGTAAAAACACCATATAACATTAGAAGAAGTACTAATGGCAGTGATCGGACTCCAGGTATGGGTATTGTGCAATATCAGCAGAAAATTGTGGATCAGACATACATGGGGAAAAGCTATGAATCTGAAATAGCACATTCATGATAAATTACTTTCACTTAATAACTGATGATGAAAGAAAAAAAAATATTATATAATCACAAAAAACTCATTTAGTGTTGTTTAGTGCCTCTAAACAACAAGTGTAATAGAAACTATAGTGTTTTTTTAAACAGACAATCCCCTTTTCTGGGTACATTTGGTGTGTTTCAGGTTGTTTGCAAACCTTAAAGAAACCTAAAGATTGTGCTACATAGCTTGTATTGTGAAAATGTCTTCAAAGATCATGATGTTATATTTTTGGTATATTGGCCACCATTTCTGACAGAATATCGAATTTAAATGAAATGTTGAACTAGTATGAACCAAGTATTGTATAGATACTTTGTAAAATGACACACCGACGGACAAGAAAAATCACAATTTTGATTTGAAAGTAACCGTTTTGTCCAAGCGAATAAAAACCTGGATGAACAGCAATAAGTGTAGGAAAATGTAAATGTTATTTATAGCGTGTGTGTGCGTGTGTGCGTGTGTGTGAAGGACCTTCAGGAAAGCGAGGTGTGTCAGGATGAGCTGGCTCTCAGAGTGAAGCAGCTGAAGGCTGAGCTGGTCCTCTTCAAAGGCCTAATGAGCAATGTGAGTCATATTAACCTTATCTTACTTGTATCAACAACGACGCATTCGGAGACTTTTTGACACATTCAGAGACTTTTTGCGGATGCACTGAGATTTCTGAGCGAACCTGCACACAATTTGAACATAATTCACATAATTAATTGCTTATTCTTGATTTGTTTCATCAATTGGTGGCAGCTGAAGCATGAAGGAAATTCCAAATATTTTTTTCTTGGCTTAATTCAGGAACGTTGTTAGGCCAGGGATGACGCTAACGGAACTATAGCACAGTCGACAAACTAATCCCACCATCCTCATCAACAAATCAAAACTGTAGACCCACTGAGACTCCAATCCCACCACTCCCCATTAACAAAATGAACATATAGCTCTGCTGACAAACCAACTTGCCCTGCCCCATCCCAAATCGAACGTCTCAAGATCCTAACAACACCTCTGGCTTAAATAGTGACCTTTGCATATCAAAGCAAACAACAACACTGAAAAATCATACGGTGACTTCAGGAGAGTACATTAAAGTCCAGGAGTAGTCACTAGTAGCTTTTTTCTGGCTCAGTTTTATAGGGATTATACAGTTACATGAAAATGTTTGTTGATTTTCTAAGTGAATAACTACAGATCCTCTCCTGGGAACATACTTAAATGTGGTATTTTAAAATGAGCGGAAGTAGAGCTAAACATGTCTTTTGACTAGAGGCATCTAATCCTTTGCATACAATTGTACAACCTACTCCATCCATATTGCTGACTGCGTTTTTGTGAATGTCAGGTAAACTGGTTCCTGGATGATCAGTGCATGCTGGATTCAAACTAATATATGGTCTTTCTTTCGTTTTTTTCTTCTTTTTCCTTCTGTCCCTTGCTTTCTTCTCCATGTCTTACCTCAGAACCTTTCAGAGCTGGACAGTAAAATTCAGGAGAAGGCCATGAAGGTGGACATGGACATCTGTAGACGGATCGACATCACAGCACGCCTGTGTGATGTGGCTCAGCAGAGAAACTGCGAGGACATGATTCAGATCTTCCAGGTGTGATCTCCACTGTTCTCCATAACTCTCTGAAACTGTCTTCACTCTAATTTTACTAATGTTCATAAGAAGGTATGAGGCATAATAACAAACTCTGAGCTCCGCAATGTTTGATTTCTTAATTCAGTGCATCATAAAATCTCAAAATTCATGATTCGATTAGACTGGATTTATTTGAAATAATTCAGAGTTATTTTTAAAAATACAGAAATATGGAGGTGATTACAGGCTCCCTCTGGCTGGGTGGGATGGCCCTGCCTCTTTCTGCATGATGCTATCCAGCGTGGGCTTCTGTCAGTTTTTACACCCCTAATAATAACAAATGATCACTATTCAGAGGGTTTGTGTTTACACAAGGTTATTCTTTGGTTCACAAATAATTTTGGTACGTCTTTGCCTATGGTCCCTTTCAAAGTTAAAAAACAAACTTGTGTAACCTTTGCAGGCCTCAGTCCAGGCTGTAATTAGACAACAAGCTGCTTAAGTAGGAACTGGCCTTGCTCTTTTATTGGCTTGGTGACTTGGCAACTGAAGATTCTGAAGTGTTCAGAATATCTTTTCTTTTGACACCCACAACTCAGAGCTTTACAGGCAGCATCCCACTTGTTCACTGAACTGAAACATGTTAATCTTCTGCATATTATTACTGGCAACAAATACAGAACATTTTAATTACATTAACAGATTCAGTATATACACATATGATCGCATATGTCAATTGAATTGTGTTACATGTTTTGCATAATAATTATTTATTACAGAGAGTTTTATTAATACATTATTTAATGAACGTTGGTGTCCTTTATTTTATACGATATTGTGACTGTTTAATAAAAGCATTAAGCCATTTGAAGTGGTGCAGAAAAGCTTTTAATCCAGTGATGCACGGCCTCCCTGGGATTATTGTTTTATTGTGTTGAAATTTGTGTCTCACTTGATTATTTATTTATTAATTTAATTTTTGTCGTGTAATTTCTCACTTTAGCAGGTAGCCACGCCTCCTTCAACACTGACTCGTCGTCCTCGGAAACACACCCCTCAGTCCGCCAAGAGCAACGATGGCGAGGAACCATCCAGCATCTCTGAGAGTGAGGAGGGCGGGAATAAGGATGCGGAGCTTTGTGGTTCATCAACCGTTCAGGTTAATGAGGAAATGCAGAGGATGCTCAACCAGTTGTAAGTGCTTTTCTTTTCATGTAATATATAAATATAGGCAGCTGTCACTCTTAGTCAGGATGGGAAAAAAAAATTATAAAAAGGTATTTTTCGGTTATTAGCTCAGTCTCACACTGAACTTTAGGCAGTCTTACACAATATTAGGTGGTTTTAATGATGTGTACATGTGTACATACATCACCCTCCACAATTATTGGTAAAGATTAGTAAAAAAAGATTAGAAAAAAAACAACCTCCTGGTGAAGTAGCTTCATCTTATACTGACAAAATGTGAAAAAACAATCTTTAATGAAAGTAAATTTATTCACAGAAAAACCAATGCCTCATCAAGAAATAATAATGTTGAACAAAAACACATTTGTCACAATTATTGGCATCCCTGGAAATTATAGTGCACACAATGTAACGGAAGCATGATTCCCATTTAAACTGTACATTTTGAGTTGACTGGAGTGTGTAGGAAGCTGTAATCCATGACTTCCTTCTTAATTGGGGTACAAATATGAGAGGACGCAGAGGCCAAATTCTATTACTCATCCATCAGCATGATCAGAGAAATGAGGGAGAAGTGTGTTGACTTTTGTAAGTCAGGGAGTGGTTGTAAAAAATGCTACTTGCCTGAAAATTACAATTTCTACTGTTAGGACAAGAATAAAAAAGTCGATATCAACTGAAACTGTCACCAACTCGTCAGGAAGAGGACCAAAGTTTATTTTGCACCCATGGACAGTGAGGAGGATGATAAGTGAGGAATCACAGGTGGTGAATTACAAGAAAAGTAAAATCTTGGGATTACCAAGTTTCCAAATCCATCATCAGGTGCTGCCTCCATGCCAACAGATTATTTGGAGGGTAAACCAGTTAACCATATACATAAGTGCCAGGAGTCTGTAAAAACGCAACTACAGCTTTGACTGGAACCATGTTCTATGATCTGATGAAACAAAAATAGAGATTTTTGGCAGTAAACATGCAAGGTGGATTTGGCGTAAAAACAAGGATGGTTATAATGAAAAAAACTTATCCCCACTGTAAAATATGGTGGAGGTTGTGGGGGGCCCTGGAAACTTGGTTTGGATACGTAATTTCATGAAATATCAGGATATTTTAAACCAAAATCTGGTTGCCCCTGCCAGGAAACCAAAACTCGGTCATCATTGGATCTTCCAGTAGGACAAGGATCCGAAGCACATGTCCAAATCTACACAGATATGGTTAGATGAAAACAGAATCAAGCTTCAGTCATTTCTATCTCAGTCTCCTGTGCTGAACCCCATTGTAAACCTGTGGGGTGAACAGAAGAGGGGTGTTTATAAGAGAGAGTCTTGAAACCTGGATGACTAGACAGATTCTGTTAAGATGAATGGTCTGAGGTGCCCTGCTCTGTATTTTCTAACCTTATAAAATGTTGTGTATATATATATATATATATATATATATATATATATTAGGGCTGGCAGTAGATTAAAATATTTAATCGCGATTAATCGCATGTTTGCCATAGTTAACTCGCGATTAATC
>JBBPCZ010000148.1:5942267-5953271 GCA_037974445.1 Brycinus macrolepidotus | reverse complement strand
TTGGTCCACTTTTTGGACCACTTCTAGAGGACTGAGTTCGGTTCCTTTAATGAGGACTATATGTGAAAACACCCTAACTGTTTGGTTTTGTCAATTAAAATCCCTTTCTGTCAAAGGAAAAGGTTGCTTCTGACACAATCATCAAGGAAGCTTATCAGTCCCTTCAGCTAGAGAATTGTTTAGCAACCTGGGTCCTGGAGACACACTGCCTTGCATGGTTGGGTATTTTCACTGCTCCCAACACACCTGATCAAAGGCATATGTTGGATTATTAAATGGCTGATAACTTTTAAGTGGGATATCAGAGCATACAACTCCCAATCATAGAAATCATTTTGGCGTGAATTGGTTATTTATTGATGTATACAACAAAAAGGCTGTATTAAGATATATGGTGTTAAGGTGCAGCGGGTTTCCATGAGTCACCTGCCAAAGTGCTTCACTTGCCTCCTGTACTCTGACTTATAGCCATAGTGAATACATAAAAGGTAATTCAACTCCTGCACCAGAAGGCCAGACTGGAAGAACAGACTGTGATGACAAACATACTCATACATGAACTCTTTGTCTTGAGTGCAATGGTTATTTGAAATAGTTTGCATGATGCTCTGGTCCTGCATTGCCTGATTTAGAGCAGAATTATTTGTCCATAACCTCATGAGTAATGCTTGTAGTCATGTACTTTTTACATTTAACATAGTTCATAGTCTGCTTCTGCTCCAAGTTCAGGAAAACCATCATCTTGTTAGTACAGGGTGGGCCACGGATAAGTAGCCTACCTCCAGTACTGCTGCCGCGCTAAATTAAAATTATTGGAATACAATTACGAAATACGGGATCGACTGGGGAAACGCCGGGCCCGGGGAACATCAGGGGTTGCTGACTTGTGGGTAAGTGAATAAAAAACAATCCACTTGCTCGTTCATCTTGTCATACTATCGCCGGAGACAGGCTACTTACCCTGTAGTTCAGGTGTATTGTTCTGTAAGAGTGAGGGCTGGCTCCAAAAGGGTGCACTGTTTTCAGGTACCCAATACTGGCCAGGCACCAGTTCCAGCACCAACACTAGCACATTTTTGGTGGAAAAGCACTAATGGTGTCCACAAGTGTTGTGAGGAATTCCAGTGATATCGTCAGAGTTGTTGCCTGCATTGCTATCTACCTCTCTGGGTCCAACACTTTTGTGCAAAAGTGTAGTTTCAGCCCAAGTCTTTGCTCACATGTGTATCAGAACAACTGTTACACATGGCTATCACCCAGCATCTGATAGGAAAGCTGAGACTGCTGGGTCTAAAACCATCTAATCTGATGTGTACACTGTTACTATAATGGGCAAGACATGCATCAACACTCTTTTCAGTCTTGACCCCCCAGTGGCGGAACGAACTCCCTCTTCCGATCAGATCTGCCGAGTCCCTCGCTGTCTTCAAGCGCCGTCTGAAGGCCCACCTCTTCAAGGAGCACCGAGGGGACTAACTAGTCCTCACGCTTATTGCTTGCGTATTTTTTACTATATATGAAAAAAGAAGAATCCCTTGGCCACTTACTCTCTTAACTCTTGTACATGTTTTTTCCTAACTGTTTATTAACCTCTGACTTTTTCTTTTTGACAAGGTGTGTAACTTAGCTGGTAGTAACTTGGTTAATAAGCAGATGTTGATTTGAATCTAGCTTTACAGATATGACAAACAGATATGGTTTACTTAAGCACTGGTGTGTGTTGCTCTGGATAAGAGCGTCTGCCAAATGCTGTAAATGTAAATCTTTAAAAAGAGCCCCCTTTCTTCTCACCAAAACGACTGGTAAACAATCTGGGGAAAAATCTTACACGGTAATATAAATGAGAAATTAATTCATAATACACATAATTGGTACAACTCTTCAAAAGAAATAGGACAATATATCAAGATTTCCCTTCCATTAGGTACACCTAACTTGTATCTACACTCATTGTACATTTTATTTACATTTACATTTACGGCATTTATCAGCTCCACTTACCATATGGCTACACTTTGAGGTTTATAATTAAAGACTGCAGCCCATCTGTTTCTCTGTATCATGTGCTAGCCCCCTTTAACTCATTCATTAATGGTCAGGACCACAAGTAAGCTGGTATTATTTGAATGATCATTCTCAGCACAGCAGTGACACTGCCATTGTAGTAGCATGCTACTGTGTGTGAATGCTACACAGATTGTAACCCTAATACCTGACTATAAGGGAGTCAACAGAAAGGAGGTTAGCTTCCTGACACACTAATGCCAGAAAAATAACCTGTGCCTCAGCACCAACAAAACTAAGGGTGGTGTGGACAGATTAGCATATCACCAGGGTTCAGCTCCCTACCCTCCTGGAACTACACAACACTCACTGTCTGAGAAAGACTGGGAGGATTAAAAAGGACTCTAGTCACTGTCTTTTCTCAACTGCCAAGCAGCAGGAGATACAGCAGCATTCAGTCCCGAACCAGCTGATTCTGAGGCTTGTTTCCCCAGGCTGTCAGACTGCTGAACAACCAGTAGCATTGGAGCATTGACTCAAGGCCCACCACATCTCACCTACACTACTCACAAAAAGTTAGGGATATTCGGCTTTCGGGTGAAATGTCAGGATGAACCTAAAAGGCACTATAACCTTTACAGGTGAACTTAATGTGACCTTCCCTAAACGTTTGAATGCACATGTCCAACTGTTCAATGTTTCAGTACTTTTTACACAACTTGCTGTTCTCTGACAAGGAGCTTAACGGCAAAATTCACAACAGGTGTTTGATCCATGAATCGACCAATAAATGTCCTGGTTCAATCAGGATTAGTATTTAAACAGTCCTCCACATCATGCTGTACACATTTTGACATCATGAGACCAAGACGACACCTAACAATTGATCAACAGTACCACGCCATTGCGAGGCTTCAAACAGGCTGTTCTCAGACGAAAGTGGCCACTGAGCTTAGAGTGTCACATAGTGTCATCAGCAGGTTCCAACAGAGATACAGAGAGACTGGAAGAGTCACAGAAAGGCATAGAAGTGCACGTCCTTTGGCCACATCCCACACTGACGACCGCTTCATTGTGAAGAGTGCCCTGCGGAACCGGATGATGAGTGCCACTCAACTCCAGGCACATTTAAGGGAGGTGAGAGGCACCCAAGTGTCATGTCAGACCATTTGAAACCGTTTACATCAGCGTGGCCTGCGTGCTAGACGACCTGCAAGGCACCAGGCACAGGCGTCATCGTCTTGCATGGGCCAGGGAGCATTTACGCTGGACGAGGAACCAGTGGGCCTCAGTGCTGTTCTCTGATGAAAGTCGATTCACGTTGAGCAGTAACGATGGGATCAGCTGAGTCGCCGTGTAGAGGCTTGTAACTCTGTACCCCAGAACCTCAATGGCCTAAGGGCCACCCTTCAAGAGGAGTGGGATGCCATACCTCAGCAGCCAATAAGTCGACTTGTGAACAGCATGAGACGTTGCTGTCAAGCTGTAATTGATGCTCATGACACGTTATTGAGACATTGACATTTTTTGTTGTGGTATACTCACTACTGTTGTTGGCTTTTGTTTCAATAAATTGTTTGAGATGAGGAAATCACCATTGCATGCTTCTACTTAAATGCCCTACTTTCATGATATTATATCACTGTAGTGTGAACTTTTTACATTTTCTATAAATTTCACCCGAAAGCCAGATATCCCTAACTTTTTGTGAGTAGTGTATCATGGACTTATATAGACAATCAACATTACACCTTCACTCTTAAACAAAATCAATCTTCACTTTGCACCTAATTCTATACCTATACCAATATTGTATTTCTAAAATGACATTGTGTGTTTCAATACCATATTAATCTAACGGACTATGGAACAAAGATTTTCACTTTTCTTTACACCCATGTAAAAATAATGAGACAATAAGTGATTTGATTTGAAATCTTAGTCTTAGTAGTAGACATCAGATTTACTACTTCTTTTGGAGGCTTTCGACTGTTAAAAAAACAAACAAAAAAACCAAAACATAACTCAACATCAATTTCCACAGCACATAATTATTTCCCCAAAATATGTAAAGAACATTTAAAGTGGCCCCTAATAGTCATGTGTGAACACACCACAGCACTCTACATAGTGTGAACAATGTGAAATTCTTTCTCTGCATTTTACCCATTCACCATTTGAAGCGGTGGGCTGCCACCATCGAGGGGTGCCCAGGGAGCAGTATGTGGGGACAATACCTTTCTCAGGGGTACCTCAGTGATGACACTAGCAGTCCTGGGATTTATGAAAAGGAGCAAAATAAAGTACTACAATATGACTGAACATGATTATTTTATTAAGATAAAGTAATCTTAATCTCAAGAGATACAGGATCTCACATGAAACAGTATCCAATGGTTACAAGTACAGATTAATACCTAAATCAAACATCTAAGAAGTCAATGCTAGAGAAGATGAGTCTAAGCACTTATGGCATACTCAAACAGACTAAGCAAAAAAGAAAAAAAGCAGGAAGTCAGTAACTTCAGGACAAAAAAAAGTTAGTTGCTTTGTACACAATGTTTCACCTAAGGACATACACATTTACTGCTTAAAATGTTTCAAAGAACAAGGCATTTTCAACATTTACTTAAACTAAATATACAGCATACCCCACAACTGCGAGCGGCAGATTTGAAACGACCAGTACTGTTTTTGTGTGGAAGTGACGTTCCTGTAGGCTATTCTACATTCATAGACTGCCAAAGCTGTAGGATAATTTAAGGTTTTACTTCCCCAAAGTAACAGCAGCCAATTGCAGATGCAATAGACTCCCTCTTATTATGACAACTCCCAGATCTGCAAGGGCAAAGCCTTCTTTGATACACACAGAAATCTGAATCCCCACCCCCAACCCATGAAATGACATAGAACACTACATGGACATTTTACCTTTTTTTATATTATAACAACAATGTCATTCTTAAAAAAAATAAATATGCAATTAATAAAAATTATTCTCAACACATAAATGAATAAAAGTAAAAAGCTAAAATACCAAGGTGCAATTGTATAAAAATCTAATGACAAGGGACGGTGGGGGTAGAGGACATTTTCAAAGGCAAAAATACCTTTCAACCTTTTTTATTTTACTGAAAGTCCATTTCCTTAATACAAAGTATAACAATTTTATACATAAATGTATAAAAAGTAAAACTTCTCTCTGCAAAGTTTTGATGCATTCAGACCTGTTTTCCTCTGTAAACACATTATAGTTATCTTTCTAATGATATCTGCTGGTCGGGTGGGTTTGGGTCAGCTTATCAGAAAATGTTGCAGGTGCAGGCAAGACGGGCCAAAAAGACAATTCAGTGGTCCGACTACGTAATAATTTACAGAAACATTGGGTCGGGATCTTTAAAAAATATTTTTGCTGGGCAGGTCATCTCTCATAACGGCTTGGCAAGTGCAGGTCATAAACCATGAACCATGTAATTTGGACATCCACAGGAATAAGGTAAGAATTAATAAATCCCCCCTCTCAGTTACATCCGTGTTTCCACTGTGATTTGTTTTATTGTTGTTGCGGCCATTAACAACGTCCATAAACAGAGGTAATATGGCTGTCACAGCTGGCTTGCATGTAGATGTTCTTTATTAGCTACATAAATGACAATCTACATTTAAGACATAGCTAACTATAATGGTTATGTACTACAAACTGCAACAACAAAAACATTTTAAAATATGTTCATAGAAGATCTACAAATACTGGTGTGGAGACAAAGCTAAACTGCTATATATTTACATTTTGCTGCCTGGAGATAACCTCAAAAATTTGCTGGCCTTTTTTACCTTTTCTCCCCACAGGGCTCTTTTAAAATGTGGATAAAATGCCCTATATTACATTCTCATTAACCTCCAAACAATATCCTTGCTAAACATCTAACCTTTCAGCTAGTGGAAATGCTATGCGTTCCCCAGCAAAGACGTATTCAGTACACACTAGTGTGCAGCCTAGTTCACAGTGCATTACACATGATCATTCTTTTAACAGTTATTGAAAAAACATTTTAGAGCCTTATTCATAATTCAACTGTTTTAAATTCTCACCTGATAGAATCACACAATACAAAAAATGCTGAATTTGCTGAGATTTGCTTATGGAGCATGGCAAGCTAGTCATGCAAACAACGGACGTGCCTTTAGTTCACTGCCGTTCCATTTGATCTCAGAATGGACGTGAACATCCACACTTGAAAATGTCATTTTTTTTTTTTTTTTAAACTTTGGATTAACATTAAGCTGCAAAACACATGCAAAAAGGCACAGAACTCAAGTCACAAAGATTAAAAAAACAGGTGAAATGGTTAACCTTCAAGATAACCCTCAGGATGAGACATTTTGTTTTCATTTTGTTAAAAACTCATTCAAAAATATTCTGTGCTCTGTTGCAATCTAATGATTTACTTCTTTTTTTGTGATTTACCTGCTACCTTTGAAGAAGCATACTTTCTACTCTCATTCCCAATTACGAGGACTGGAGCTTCTTCCAACTGCTTCTTCTCCTCGCCATCCCCCTTAGGCAGCGGAACAGAAGTTGCCATCAATGCGGCATTGTTCTCACTGGCCTGGTCTCCAGCATCAGCCACTGTCTCTCCCTCCTCACCTGAATTCTCAGATGAGCCAAATGAGCTACGGAGTTGTTTAGGTAAGGGTGCATCAATTACCTCACTCTGCCCTTCCTCAGCTTTACTGACTCTAGAGGCTTCAGCCAGGCTTGCTTTGCTAGGACGGCCCCTTTTCCGAGGTTGGTTGCTTACAGAGAAGGCACTGCTGCAGTTGAAATCACTGTCTTCGGTCTCCTTTGGATCAGTTTTGGGTTTTCCTGAACCCGGTGGTCGCCCCCTCTTTCGAGGGGATTCATTTGTCTCCTGTGTTGGCACTTTTACTTTGTTCAAAGAACCTGGGGGTCGCCCCCTTTTTCGAGGAGTTCCATCTGACTCCTGCTCTGCAAACTTCATCTTCATCCCAGATCCTGGGGGTCGCCCTCTCTTTCTAGGAGTTCCGTCTCCTTCCTGTTGTATGAGCTGTTTAGTTCCAGAGCCTGGAGGTCTGCCCCTCTTCCGAGAAAATCCATTCGACTCCAGCTTGGCTGATATCTTGTTTCTAGAACCTGGCGGTCGCCCCCTCTTTCCAGTAGTTGCTCTATTTGCTGGACCTGAAAATGGTGTACCCAGTTTCTTCTTAAATGAACCGCGTGGCCTTCCCCTCTTTCGAGGAGTGCCCTCACCAAACTCAGAAATCATTTTTAAACTTTTCTTCAGGTTTCCATTGACTGTACCATTTTGTGAGGAAGGTCTAGCCAAGACTTCATATTTGCGTGGTCGACCTCTTCCCCTTTTTTCCTTAGGGATATCTACAATGGGATGGATGCGTGGTCTCCCAAGAGGCTTAGAAAGCCGTCGTTTCCTTTGCTTGCTAAACCTCAAAATTCTCTCTGCTTCCTCCTCTGGCGTAAGGGGGATCTTTCTCGGCCGTCCTGGCATTCTTATCTTCTTAGGACGACCACGTTTCTTCACTTTCGGTCTTATTACTGTCTCGGGTGAAAAAAAATCCACTTGTTTTGATGTCCTAGCATTGTGTGTTACTTCTGTCACAGAGACAATCTTCTTCTTAACTGACCCTCGTGGCCTGCCTCTGCCACGTTTGGCAGGGTTGGTATTTCCATTGCCCAGAGTGTTATCAGATCCGTCTTTCTGCTCAACCTCCATCACAGTTTTCTGTCAGGGTCTGGGACCTTCACCCAGACCTGCCTTTTCCGATCACTAGACTCTGGGAAAAATAAATAAATACATTAATTTAAGTTTTAAATTTACAAAGATAAACAAACAATATGCTGCATGATTTAGATTTTAGCTAAGATAACTTCTATTTTTCAGGACAAGAATAAAGAAACAAACCTGTTCATGAAAACTAAACTGAAGCTATTGTTTTCATTTTTTTGACATATGAACTTTAAAGCTTTTGAAAGTAAAATTAGCAATTAATTTAATCAGCTTTCACACTGCCTCCTAATAAAAGTAATAAAATGAATTCTGACAGTATAAGTGTCAGTGCAGTAAAAATACAATGTTTCAGTGCCTAGCAACTAACTTTAAAAAGATACCCAATACAATAAGGATGAGTGGGTTAATATTTCAACTGAATCCTGGAGTCATCTGAAACCCATGCCAGTGACTAACTATACTCTGCCCTTTTACTTCTTGATAACATCCTTAATGTGTTTACAAAGCTCTTCATTTGTAAACCCTGAAATCTTCATAGATGACAGAATTTAATACAGGTAATCCACTATTTCTACACGGACAATACAACAAATTATGGGCATGACTAAAATAATATAATTTTCAGATTTTAATTCTCTGGATTTTACTCTTGCGATTTTCCCAGATGATGCATTTCTCTGTATACTAGCTTGCTGACTAATATGGGTTTTTCTGATTTGTGCACTTCATAAAAATGCTTCAATATAGTTCCCTTTTTAAATGTATTTAATAAAAAAGACAATGTAATTTAACAAAGTCAAAAATCAATTTAAGAAAAAGCAAATATGTCTTTTTTTACTTCATGGCATAATTTTTGATTAACAAAAATGAAAGATTATAAAAGAAAACTCACTAAATTTCAAATCAATTCATTGTATTTAAGCCATTTTGTTGTACAATTGTTAGTAATCAAGTTAAGTGAGAAAATATCACAATTATACATTTTTAATAAATCAGGTTTGTGTCAAAAGAGAGGTAAAAACTACCAAATCACCATTTAAAATCTTTTCATTACAAACATTGTCACCTGATATACTGGGTTGTGAGCAACTGGACCAATTAGAGACCGCCAAGGTGAGTTTCTGTGAGTGTCTGGATGAATTAAGGCATGCACATTAACCAGACTTGAACCAATAAGCTCCAGTGTACTGAGAACACAATGGAAGCACATTTTTTAATAACCATCAATTATGAGGTTATTACAAGTTTCTGAAGAGACTGTCTGATTATCTGAATGTTTTGTTTACAAATTTGGAAGTGACCTGAGCCAGGGGGAAGTGAAATGTTTTTGTTAATGTATGTTTTTTTCCTGCATGCTTTTAAACATAACCAAAAACCGTATGTTTTAAAGGTGGGCAAAGTAGTTACTTTTTAATATAATAATCTATAATATAAATATGATGTAATTTGTATTAAAACACTTAGTTACATCTAGCTGATGGTCTAAAAGCAAATCATAAATACTTTGTAAAAGGACACACAGGCACCGCACTTGTCTTTCAACTTGAAAATGGGACACTTAAATAAATTCTGAACTTCAATTGTACAAAAGAATTCATATTTTTATATTGAAACTGTTATGCAGACAATTATACCCACATTTATTCCTCTTTAATGATCATTATTACTTGATTAGAAAACTAATCGTCCTGGGACCTGGTGCTGAATGTTTCTCTGCTGTTCATTCAGCTAATATGACTAAAATCATCCAGCAACACAGAGGCTGTAAGTGAAGATGGAGCTAAAAAAGCTACATCCAGTGCCCATCATTAATGTAGTTTCTCCATTTTTATTTCAGTGATCGTGATCACAGGAAGAATACAAAGTCTACTCCATTCAGTCACGATGAGACCCTATGCCAATCTGTCTAAACCTACATGTTTAAAAATATCTGTTCATCTACATGAATGGGTGCTGATTATTTTCTTTATTGATGCTACAGAAAAAATACTTCTTGCTCCCTACAGAACCCTTTTTGATAAAAGATCTACAGTGTAAAGAAGTATACCAATTAAAGGGTTCTTCTTAGAGCCTTCACATTAGATAGCGATTCTTTGTACTCGTGTCTAATTTACAAAAACAATCCTCTAAAGAAACACCCACTAAAAGCATTTTTAGACACTCAAGACTGGTCCTCACAGTCATCACACAAAGAACCTTTAAAGTATCTTTGTTTGTGAGAGCATAGGCACATTACAGCATACATGATTTTATTATTACACATTTTATTATCTTATTTCATTTAGATCTATTTTCCTTTTCCTTGTCTATTAAAGTGTGCAATTAAGTTGTTGAGTTGCTCATCCCTGTTTCAAAAACCCCAAAATAAATCACACTGGCCAAAATTATTGATATTTACAACAATATCTCCATACTATTGAAGTTTCATAAGGCCAAAGAGCAACAGGTAGCAAAAGTTTAACTCTTTTGGTCCCAGTCATTAAATGCCAGTTCACTATGCATTTTTAGATATTTGAGAGATGTGGCTGTCTCAGCAGTGTTTACATTTTTTTCTTTGATTTTATTTATTTTCTGGTGCAATCTACAACTCCTCTCTCTGTCACACATGCACACAATAATCTGTGCAATAGCCCGTTGCTTCTTGTTGTGTAACTTCTTACCGGGTTTAAATAATCAATCATTATGTGTATGACTATGTGCATTATTTTGCTATAATGTGCAACAGTCTACCATGTGCAATGTGGTGTCATGTTCTTCTCGGCTGTTAAAACATTATCATTACATGCAATATCTTACGTGCAGTTGTCCTACCATGTGCAGCATCGCTACTTATGTCAATATTACTTATATACTACTGATCTTTACTAAGTGCAATAACGTACTCCTAACTTAGGAGTATCTATAGTATTTATACCCAGCATTTCTGTACAGATTCTCTACAGATTTTTATTTAGACTTTATTTTTTATATTGCTCTTTTCTCTCTGTTTCTGTGTCTGTGCGGTTAGGGAGCAATTTCCTGGAATCCTGGAATGAATAAAGTTTTCTGATTCGGATTCTGAATGAGGTATGTTAGACTAGCAGTGGGTTTACACTTCATAACAGCTCTACAGAAATATCAAAAACACAATGTGCAATACATCCCTATAAACATAATACATATAGTTATACTTATACATATAGTTATAATTATACTTACAATTATCTATACTGCATATTGTTCTGAGTGGTAT
>JBBPCZ010000148.1:5923153-5942167 GCA_037974445.1 Brycinus macrolepidotus | reverse complement strand
GTGTTTGTGTGTGTGTGTGTGTGTGTGTGTGTGTGTGTGTGTGTGAGAGAGAGAGAGAGAGAGAGAGAGAGAGAGAGTGTTTTTGTCTGTCTTTAAATTCTCCCTTTCCTACTTCCTTAAAATGATTCCCTGTGCTTTCATCAATGTGTGCCTGAATGTGTGTTTGCATCTGTGTGTATAAAAATAAATAAATAAATAACCATGGCAAGCACAAAGTGCTGATATATGCTCTTTTTCCCTCTTGCTGGAGCAGGGCAACGCAATGCGGATCATGGCAGACTGCGAATGGCTAGACAGTCTGAGGGAGGGGGCGGGGGGCTTATTAGTCGTTTATCATTTATCGGAGGGTGGGAGGTTGCCAGCTGCTCCCACAACCAACTACTCGTTCTCTCTAATGGAAAGGGAAATTAGCATAAAATGAAGAGAAAATGAATGCCAAAAAGCAAGATCACCTTGCTGAGTAAGACGCTTAAAATCACTCATTTTCATTGCTCCATTCACTGGAAAATTTCATTGGTTCATGCATTGGAAATTTCCATTAATTTTCAAATCTCCCCTCTCCGCCTTAAATTGTTATGCGACACACACAGAAAAAACTTACAAGCCTACATACAGGCTCTGTAGCTAATGACTCTTTTTTGGTGATACATAGAACCATTTTAAAAGGGTTCCTAAAAGAACAGATTAAACCTCATGGGGTTGGATAATAATAATAATAATAATAATAATAATAATAATAATAATAATAATAATAGATGCAGAATACAGTCCAGTTTTAATCTTTCTTCTGAATTAAATGCACCAAATACCAGCTGCAGGCCTCTAGTATCTGTTTACAAGACAAGTTCTTTGTCAGTGCATCACTGTAATGTGCTTATGTAATAATAGAAGCACCTGAGAAGTTGCATGTCTTTATTATATTATAAAATGTATTGATCTACACTTGTATTAGAATTTTGGTGATTTTTATTATGTGTGTTAAAATACATTGAAAATATGTTAAAAACTACTTGTAATAATTGTCATAACATTGTGGAAACTACTGAAAGTGGTACTTATGCAACAAATACACCTGTGTGGAAAGGTAAATTCAAATCACCTTTTCCCAGGGAACAATTATAACACTATCCCAAAGGTCAGGATTCACCTTCTGGACCCACTGCAGGCACAGTTGCATGCAACCATGTCATCTTCATAGAAAAGCATTATCAGTAGAATTAAAGGCTCAGGAGCAGTCGCAAGCCTTAGATCACTTTGCGAAATAAAGTGTGGCTTCCTGCCATTGTACTGTGAATCAGTGGGATAATGATCGTTAGAGTGATAAAACACCTTTAGGGTGGGATGCTTTTTGTGATGCAGAGATAATTGGCCAACATCACTCCCTGACGTAAAGTCCCTGCAGTAATGTTCCAAGAGAGATGTCTTTCTATAAAAGTATAATCTGTTGTTGTTGCAAAGGGTGACTAACTCCCCTTGTTTTCAGAAGAAATGTCAGATAGGTAGGGCTGTGGATAGTTTTGGATGGTGTATGAGATCTGTACTTTTTTCAGGCAAGCTTCACGCAGCTCTGGAGAATGGTTCTTCTTTGAGCCACTGAGCTGACACATGTTCCTCACAGTTCTCTCTGGGTTTGGGGCTGGTCGAGGTGGTGTCACCGCAGGGAAAGCTAGAAGGTTGTACAGTTAACTCCAGGCTGATTATGATGCAAAACCATACAACCAACTACCTCAGCCCGCAGTGCACAAAAATAGGCCAGTTCTTGGACAATCTGGCCATGGTTGTTTTCGTTAAGACATATGAACACCGTGGTTAATGATCACTGTTAATAATCTGTGTTTTTTGATTCAGCATATGAGAATAACTGACTCACATTCAGATCATTCTAGTAGTCTGAGGCTAGAAGTGATCTCATCACGAGAGCATCTGGGGACAACCATTAGAAATGTTGAGATATGGGGGGGGGGGGGGGGGGGGGTCCCCCTCCCCCCCCCCCCCCCCCCCCCCCCCCCCCCCCCCCCCCCCCCCCCCCCCCCCCCCCCCCCCCCACCCACTAACATTGTCTAGTGGGCATCAAGTCTGCCATTAACTCATGGTTAGAATGGACAACTTAAATAACCATAAATAACCAATAACCATAGCTATGATGAATGTGCCAAGTGTTTCAACAACAATGAAATACGAAAAAGCATGTCACAAACAAGAAAATTATTTCAAGACCTACAGCCACAAAAAGACTGAAAGCATGAAAATGGATTATTCACTGATCAAAGGTAATCAAGAAAACTATTGTCCTATACAGTACTGGGCAGTTTCACATAGTTTTGCTGTGGTAACAGATTTCATCTTTCCATTTGGTGAACACTCCTATCCAGAGCAACGCACAATTTTAATCATGTCTGACAATTTTGTCACACATATAATGAAATTTTGTAGTCTGGCCCACGGACCTTACTGGTGTAATGTGGTGTGCTTGCCTAGGCAGAGAATGGAAACCAAAGTCTACCAAAGGGTGCTGACGTTAGCCACTGTACTACACAAACCACCAACCATCTTCTTTATTACTGCCTCCAAAAACAGTGCCACAAAGTTTTTTGAGAGATACCATAAAAAACCATTTTAATATTTTGCTAATCTATCCATAGACATGTTCCTTAGGAAATAAAAATGGTTCTTCTATGGCGTAATACAAACACATTCTGACACCCTTATTTTTCAATATTCACAAGCCTACGGCACCTCAGATTTTTTTATTATGTTTTCTCAGAGGTGTCAACAAAACCGAAAAAAGACCAGACATATCACTTCAAACTGTGCATTGCTCTTGATCAAGAAATAAAAACTTCCCTAGCACGACTAGTTATATTTCTGTTCGGACAGTTTTTTACTCTAAAGGTATTAAGTAGCATTTCAGAGTGCTGTCTCCCTCTTGTGGTGGAATATTACAAGAAATCCCAATCCCACCATCATGAAGATCAAAGTCTGTAGGGTATGTATAAGTGAGAACATGCACTCACTAGAGTTCAGCCATGCACCTAAATCTTAATTTTTACACTGATCTATGAGTATGTTTTCGCATATAAGATAATTCTGTATTAGTCCCACAAGTGGGACAGTGGGCAACAGTGTATTGACTGAGGAACACAGGGCTTATCTATGATGTGAGGAGCAGAAATTTTTTTACTGCAATATTTACTCATTTACAGAAGCTATATGTCTTATTTTCTGAAAACTAAACTAAGCAAAACCTGTCTTTTTTTATTATAGTTATGATTACCATCTGGTTTAAGGTTAGGCTTAGATATAAGTACTCACGCATATTTATATAAATGGGACAGGGACCTTGGTATTGTATAAAATAAATGTGTGTGTGTGTGTGTGTGTGTGTGTGTGTGTGTGTGTGTGTGTGTATTTTCAAAACATAAGGCACACAGTGTCTGCTGAGGCATCTGCCCTACTTCAGTAGCACTGATACTCATGTGCAGATGCCTTTCTTTGTCCTAACACAGGCATGCTCTTATCCTCCTCAATGCACTCGACATCAGATCTGGCAAACGATTCCATTTACAATTAAGCGCAATAATGAATACCTGCCATGTAGAGAAACATGCACCACATTTTTACCCCCCACTGCAATCATAGTCTTGTATTCAGTGTATACGAAGTAAACATTTCTGTTCAAGGCAGGTAAGTGTCGATAAATAAAAGCTGTACATGAGAGAGAGGGGTTTAAAAGAACTGTAAGAAGCTGCAGCATAAAAGAGCCAATAAAGAAAGCTCTTGAAAGAAACTCCTTGTTATGCATGGCAGCATACTAAATATTTTAGATAAAGGCTGGTTTCAAATTTGCTACCTGGAGCATTAAAGACATAGATGTAGGTAAACTTCAAACAGTGAAACATACATACATATATATAGAAATACAATTATGTATGTATGTATGTATGTATGTATATACACACTACCGTACCAGAAGTTTAAGCAAACCCTCAAATTTTGGGAAAAAAAAAAAAAAAATTCAGTATACTGCGTTTTCAAAATTTCTAGCAAGAAAACATTAGAAATACTTAAAATAAATGTACCTGACTGGCTTTCAATATTTTTTGGTCTGGAGTGGCACATTATTTAGCCTTACCTATCACTGGACAAAATGTCATTCTTCAAAAGGTGAATAATCCTAAGCGTTCTTCTAAATTGTGACAAATTTATATTAAATTCAAAGAAAAGCAGGAGGTTTTGAGAATTATTACTTAACCTCCCTAGTCTCCAGATCTTTCTCCCATTGAGCTGGCATGAAACGAGCTGGACCAATAAGTTCAAAATAAGCATCCAGCAAATGAGACAGAAATGTTTGCATGCTTGAAAAGGTGCTGGGAAGGTTTGGAGTTATTTCCAAAAATTGCTGCAAAGAATGCTATGAATCCGTGCTTCTGTGATAAAGGCAAGGGGTAGTCATTTGGACGAAACTCAATAACATAATAATAATAATAATAATGAGGTGGTGGTTCTGTTCCAAAAGCAACAAATACAGAGTACAGGGGAGCACAGCATATTTTGATTGATTCTGAAAATTTCTCTTTTAAACAGAATGAATAATTTTATTGTAATACAAGTAGGAGAGAAGGGGGCACTGCATAACATATTTTGGGCCTTGTTTAGTTATTACATAAATAAAAAAAATAAATAAGGATTTTTACATACCCCTGCTACAAATGAAAATGTAAACGTTGTGACCAATTCAGTTGAGTATTCAGTTGAGTTCAGTATTTTAATAAACCATATACACACATGTACATACCTTCTTCCATCATTCCAGAGTCTGAGATGCTAGGCCAGAGTAAATAATTGGAATTCAACAGACTGAGGTGCACTGAAGCTCACAAAGTAGTGTCATTTGCCATTTGGCTTTGATACATTATTAAAAAATAAAAGTTCTTGGCTCGGGTATATTGCTCGGGTGTGTCTTTACCTTATGTGAGGGTTCCTCATACTTAAAAAAAAATTAATGGTCCTTTAAAGAAAATGCTTCTTCCAAAATATTTGATGTAACCAAATATAGTTTTTCTGTGGCCTCCCCAAAGACAACTTCCTGACAACTTTGCAGAGGCTGTCCAATGTAACATAAATGAATGAAATGTGAAGTAGTGGCACGATGGTTTGTAATTGTACACCTATATAGTGAACCTATAAGCTACTCTGACTACAGTGTGGGACGTACAAGGCCAAACTTGCACATAAAATTGAGAAAGACTGTTATTAGGCTGGAACATTCCACAAAGCTACCCATATAAGTTCAAAGCCAGGTTATTTATGAGACACAATTGGCAAGGTCGCTTATATGAGCAAAATGATTGAAAAAATAATTGGCCTTCAACGTTCCATCTTTTGAATCCAAAACTTTTTATTTCTTTAACAGTCGGCCTTGATTATATACAGCCTTGATTATACAATGTTATTTTACAAGATAATGGAGAATTCCATTATGGTCCTTGTGCATCTCATGAAACACCTTCAGAGACATATTTGTGAAGTTCAGTAAACAGTGTTAAATTGAAATGCAGCAATTGACCTCAACTGTTAAAAGAGTTTACTACAGTATGTTCCCGAACACTTTTGCTGATCTTGTCCAATCTTGAAAATATCAGAGAGCTTTCTCTTTCTTAGGTGTCCTTCAGAAATGTAGTTTCTCTCCTGTGACTGGACATATTGCTCGCTCACAATTTGAATGTGGACAGGATTAGGGGAGGTGGGCTAATGTAATTTTACCACAGGATGTTAGTAATGTTTATGGCATGGATAAGAAATCTTGCTATCAAAGACAAGAATGGGAGTGGTGGCTCCATACACATTGTTGTCAGACCAGAAATATAACACATACAATGCATTCGACTGCTTATAAGCATCAACTGTGTTCAAATACGATAAGATAAATATAATTTTGGTTGCTCTAACATTTACCTAGTCGTCTTTAGTGAAGGCAGATTATCATCGTTTGCCATTGTATTAGGAACTTAAATAAACTATAAACAAAAATGTTCTGTTGTTTTACATGCTTTGATATTCAGAGGCAAAGTAGAACACAACTTATTGGCTTGTTGAATGTCTCCATACTTGTATACTTATATGCATACTAATAAAACTGAATATTTACCTACATGGCCATTTGTACAGGATTAATATAATCTAGGATTATATCACAGAAAGCCTTGTTGTTTCAAAAATGTGCGCTTTAATAAAGATTGAAAGCATTTTCATAGTTTCACACTTGGATGCACACCCACCAAATCCACGTATGTTCCCTTTTTTTTTTTTTTTGTGATGCTTGTTTGCCCAGTTCTTCAGATGTACAACCTTTATGCTCTCTTGTCTAACAACATAAAAAGATGTTTAGGTCATGCTTTTTTGTTATCTACAGATGATCAAACTGTTAATAAAACTCCCTGGTGACACTCAGGTGACAGCATCACCAGGAGGAGGTTTGGACTGGGGGAAAGGTTAAGATTAGGTTTAGAGTTTTGAGTTGAAGTTAAGGTCAGGTTTAGGGTTAGATTGAATAGAATCTTTTGCAATTAACTTAACATCTAGCTACATCTAACTGATATTTAGTGAAATGGTAACTAAAGACAAATGGAGCATCTACAAAACATCTCTCTAAATGAAGTCTTAACAACATTTGTGTTTAATCCTTAAATTAGCCATATCAATTTCAAAATGTATTATAATTGTTTTTGTGGTGATTGTACGTATACTGCTGTTTGTGATTGTTATTTAATTGCATTTTTGCATTAACTTCTTATTTAATTTTATTTTCTCGTGTAGACACATGGTTAGATTTTTCACCACTTTTGCCTTTTTCTTTCAAACTCTGCTCCACCCCTTGCTCTATCAGTGTCTTGCACTCTCTCTCTCTCTGTCTCTTTTTCTCTCTCTCTCTGTCTTCCTATCTCTCACTCATTCGCAGTCCAATCACGCACAAATGCGGCATGGTTGTGCCAGTGCCAGCTTTCTGCCAACTTGATTGTGTGTGTGTGTGTGTGTGTGTGTGGTGCCAGAATGGTTAGCCTGTCTGGAGTCTAAAATGCAAGGTCATTTTCCTCTCACCGTCCCAATTCTAACCTGATCGAATACAAAGAACGTAAGCAACATTTTATGGAAATTGTAAGATATTTTGCCACCTGAGGGTCACACTGGCACTTATGGTCATTTAAATAATCACAAAACTGAGATTAGCTAGAAGTTTTTGTGTGCCATGAAATAGCTCTTAAAGACATAACACTAGAAGACTAAGTGATCTATTCTAGCTCTGCCCACACATACATTACTGCATGGTAATTATTGCGTACTTGTATAAGACTGCTGGGAAAAAACTCCTGCTCAACCTAACAAGAAATCTCTTTCCCATGGATGACATAATTTCCACATTTCTACATTTTCTGAAATATTTATGATGAATGGGCAAATAGAAAGAATACTACTAACATACTAAAGTTACAATTTTGGAGACCATTTTTAACATGACCTAAAATTGCTAACAGTGTGATCTATAGTGTACATTAGAAACTGTCACTGAAGACCAGTTTTCTGAGGTTATGCTCCATTGTTCAAGAACTAACTAGTCAGCGTGCAAGGAAGAGCTGTGTGGCCTACATAATTGTCAATCTACATTAAAAAAAGGTCTTATTCACATAATTTGTGCCAATGATCACAGCTTTTCCTTTATTTAAGCCCCAGCTCAGTGATAGCAATGATGTGGTTATGCAACAATAATTTATTTTAAGCATTTGACTATTTAATTGAAAGCATATTTCATCCAAAAAGGGCATGAAAGCCCTTTATACATTTGAATTATTTTTTGCACTTTCAGATTCTAAAATTCTGAATTCTAAAACATCAAGCCTGTTTGAAATGTACATGCAATTATGTAATTACCTATGGTGAATCATATGTATAGTGCATTATTATTCTATAGTGCAGTGTAGAGAAGAATCCAAATTGTTTGGGAGGTCCTGGGTGGCTGTAAGATTTGAGATGGGCAGCTCATTTTGGCATACAGAAACTTCTATTTGGCTTCTCTGGCTTTTAAAGCTTTGACTCTTTCCCACAGTCACCTTCCCAAAGAATCCGTATCTCTAGCCCTCCTCCAAAAACTCCTCTTCTTTTTTTGTCTCCCCCTGGTTGTCTGCCTCTGTCCATACCTTATTCAAAGCCCAGCAAATACCCGGTTGCTATGGGAACTCAACTGCCTGGCAACCTCACTGGCTTGGCGACATGCCCATCGGTTGCCAGGGCAGTGCTGTCAGAGACAACCAAGTGTTGTGCCAGCTGTGTGTATGTGTGTGTGTGTGGGTGTGTGTGTTTGTGTGTGTGTGTGTGTATCTGGATGTGTGTGTGTTTACTTGTGAACGTGTTTGTGAAGAAGAGCTTTGTTGTATATTACATTAAAATGATCTTTCATAGTGTGGCCTCAAAGCTTCACTGGAGCAGCTCACTCCTCTCTGTCTCTTTTTTAAACATCACTACTACTAAATGATTTCTGTTTATCCATTTAATGTTCATTCCATTTAATGTTTAGTCCATACTGAGTGCCTTTGATCTCCAAGGCTTCACGTGCTAAGCTGAGGCAAAACACTCAGTCCTTGTTTGAAATCTCGATCAAATTTAAAGATTTGTTGTGGCACAATTGACCATTTTCAAAATTATGACTGACACGCTTCTCAGTCAACTGCAGTCATTTCTAAACGTTCCTTCCTCGGTCAAACAAAGGCTAACAGAACAGAAAAAACCTGCAGTTAGAACAGTGGTGGCAGTGAATTGGACAGAATTACTAGACTAAAAGATGTAAAAAGATGTTAATGGGGCACGTTTAATTGTTTAAATGATCATCTGGAAAGTTGTGTCATTTTAACATTTTAGCTTAATCAATTTTCAAGACTCACTCACAGCTCAATGGCAATCCTACAAAGGTAAACCTGATCTGAGCATTTCCTAAAAATCATTTTAATATTATGTTTGATGAAAGATATAGTTACAGAACAATGTAAGGCTCCAATTACACCAGGTCATTTCATGTGTCTTTAAAAGAATTACAGACTGATGAGCCACTCCATTAGATACACATACCTTATATATACATTCACTGTCCATTTTATCTGCCCCACTGAACATATAGGTGCACTTGGTAGTTTACAATTACAGACTGTCCATCTGTTTCTCTGCATCATTTCTTAGCCCCCTGTACCCCTTTTATCAATAGTCAGGACATCCACAGGACCACCAGTGATGCAAGTATTATTTGGGTCATGGATCATTCTCAGCACAGCAGTGACACTGACACTGTAGTGGCATGATATCATGTGTGTGTGTGTGTGTATGTGTGTGTGTGTGTGTGTGTGTGTGTGTGTGTGTGTGTGTGTATGAATGTGCTGCATAGAGGGGATCACACACAGCAGTGCAACTTCTGGACTGAGAATAGTCCATCAACCAAACACAACCAGTCACTGATGAAGGACTAGAGGGTGACTAACACAAACTCCGAAGCATCAGATGAATTATCATCAATAACTTTACATCTGCAAGGTGAACCAACAGGTTAGATGTGTAATAAAGTGGCCAGTAAGTGGACAGGGTGTTTAAAAGTTGATGTGTGCGAACCACTCTATGTAACACACACACACACACACACACACACATTTCAGTAGGTAGTCTGAGATGCATCTTAGCCAGATTTTATCCAAGTGTAAATGCAACCATCTCTCCAAGCCAATACTCTGCATATAGTTATTTTGATAAATTAGTTAGAATAGATAGGACCTTTTAGTGTTGACATTTGCAATTAAAAGCATTGAGCATAAAGATATCTAATCAGCATCTAATGTTACTCTGAGCTCTGGCTTTTGGTTTAGCATTGGTTCAGCTAATGGGGTAGGTTTTGTTTCTAAAGCCAGAGAACATGAAAAGCTGTCACATGAGCCCAGGTGGTACTGCCAACCAGATGTTAAAATGAACAGTTTGGTAAATGAAGTGCCATTCTAGCACTGCCAATGGACTTCTATTTACCAGCCCTAAGTCTAGAGACCTGTGTGTGCAAACAGCTTTGAAGAAAACAAAACCTGATGATCAATTTTGAGTGTCAATGGCAAAGTGGTTTTAACATGCAGAAAATTTGACAGATGTAAATGTACAAGCGGCTAAACACATTTTCAAAACATAGAGTAGATTATGCTGAACACTTAATGCATACTGTGCAATTTTCATTGTGGTACTTGCATCTCTCTTTTCCATGAACTCTCATGGGGGTAAAAAGCTTGCTGGTTTATTGAAGTATATTGTATTATACTTCAGATTAATTATAATGATATCCAAGTATTCTATCTGCATAATTCCCTTAGAGACAGAGAAAAAAAATACATACTTCATTGCCAGGGCACAAGCTGAATTCTTTCTGTAATTCTGTTGAGATGAAATTTCTCTGATGATATAGGAGGAGGAAACCCACATTCCTGGAACACACACACACACACACACACACACACACACACACACACACACACACACACACAAATAATTAATTAATTAATTAATTAATTAATTAATTAATTAAATAGCCATACTACATCATTAAAAATCGAGTTGCCAAAAGGGGCTCTTTGGAATGATGCCATAGAAGAACTACCTTTGGTTCCCTAAAGGACCTTTCAATTAATTTTTGTAAACGAGCTGTGTCAGTGTGAAGAACCTTTTAAAGGTTAAAAAGCTTACAAATAATGTAAATGTTCTATAGAATTTAAAGATTTTCCCTAAAACTATACATCCAAGCCAAGTCTTTCAGGAGTCTGTAGTTTTAAGGCTGTAGACAGATAGGATAATATCAATGGACTGGGTTTTTAGCTCTCTGCTAGGGACTTTTAGAACATGTTCAGAGTAAAATATATATTAGATAGACTGTCAATTATATACAGCTAAAAAGTGGTATGAAAATCCCACACCTGACCAAACACCTTTTTATGATTTCAGAGTGGCATGATGTTACGAACATATCATTTTGTTATAAAATTTAAAGACAATAATAACATAGTTACATAATAAGTTACATAAAAAAAATTATGTAACCTTTACATTAACAGTAACTTTTTCCTTTTCAGAATGTACTGCTTAAGAACACAAATGTGGCATTGATTAAAAGTTTGCAATCTGCATTTTCTCTGCTCAATTCATTGAGCTACAAGTGAAAAATAAAAATATTAGAGAACAATATACTTTTTGTTAATGTCGATAAATCTTGGTGGTTTCTAATGGTTAAAGATGCATTAAGCCCTTATCTAAACATCACTGAGCCCTAATGAGAAGTTCTGGAGAGCAGAGAGTGAAGTAAATGTCCACCTTCTTCATGCAAGCTTTTCTTATGGACGATTGGTCCTGCTTGACACATTACGGTACTTTTTGACATAGTTCTAATGAAGGACAAAGCTGTTCTAAATGCAAAATGTGGCTTAACTGCTTATTTAGTACTTAATATTAATGTATTATTATGTGTTTCCATTATATTGATCTTTTTGATTCATCAAATTTGGGAAATATAATGGAAACACCTAAACACTTTACATCATGTGAACATGTTTAACCATATCTAGTAGTCTTAACAATTGGTGGTATGACCTATCAAGAATGGTGAAGTGTGTTGGATCATCCTGAAGCCTATGTACTAATCACTTATGACTCTTCTGTTATGCCACTGAGTGAATTAATCTTCATTTGTCAACAGCTGTTTTATGAGCACTATGGATTGGTGTCATTGTCATATGTAAATATTAGATTGTTTTCACTTGTTCATTACTAACGTTTTACATGAAGAGAGAGTATGAGTCATGTTGCAATTAACTCCTTATTAAAATCTGCAAAGCTAAGTGGGAGACGTGACTGCTACTGCACAGTGCATCAGCGTATTTTTGCTTTCAAATTTATTTAATTTTATTTCACTGAGAGATATGTTACATTTCACTAAGATGCACAAGTAATTAATATTGAATTGATCAAGTAGAAATACATTTTGCATACACCTCTATTATTACATATTTGTCACATCAAAGGCTTCAGATAGACGCTCAAAAAATGTATTATAGGAGAAAGAGAACATCAGGTAACACAAAATACAGCTTGATCATTTCTGCTCAGAGACCTTTTCGTCTGTTTCACATTGCTGGAAATGTTTTATTTAAATAATGTTTAGATTCAACATGGCCAACAGTAATCAAGCCTTGGTGTGTCTAGCCTCACTGAAGCCAGTTATCAACGAAATTGGCTATTTGGTTAATTGAGTGACTGCTTTGTCACCCAGGATCATTTGGCATTGGATACATTAAATGTACTTTTAAATGTGCAAGTAGAAAAAGTTCTTTTAAAGGTGCAAAAAATATAAACACAGGCAAAGAAACTAATGACAGTAAAATCATGTAGTGAGATGACAGAGATAAGACAAGAATTGTACAGCAGCAAGAAGAGTGTACCTATTTGCCATCATTTTTCTTTTGATTACTGAGATTTCATGTCTTAACATGGATATTGGTAATGTTATCTGTCTGTTCCACTCAATAATGAAGTTAATAATAAATAAATGCCTTTATTATTAATGTGCAATAAGTAAATTTAATAGCATTCACTACCACCAGGAAACCAATACTGAACCATTGCATTGTCAATATGTCATTGTTCCATCAAAGCCAAAGTGATGTTAATGATGTTAAGGTAACTCATTAACCTTCTGCTGCAAGCCCCCTAGTGGCCAACATGCCAGCCTATGCAAAAACAATAGAAAACAAATTTACCAGTCATAAAACCAAACCAATAATCAACAGAAACTGGTCTCAGCACTTTCAGCTAACTAATAAACACACCCCTAAATCTTCTGAAGCTGTGGCTTTTCACTCTTTTGTAAAAATGTATGACAGCAAACCAAGATGGTGGACTTACACAATTGTATATGTGCATTAAACCATGGGCGACGGAACCATTATAGCACTTTTCAAAATCATGTGTTTCATCCCCCATACTTTTTCCCTCCCGGACAACAGTTGAGACGTTAAGAGCAGCGCACACACCCCCCCACCCCCAGTGTAGCTCAGGCATTAAACACTTCAAATGTCTGGCTCCTATCCAGACGCCTGTACCACTGTGAATGATTCTGCTTTGGCAAGTCTCTCTAGAACAAAGAATTATTTTTGAAACCTCTCTGAATGACTTTGTTTATATCTTATTGATTTAATAATGCTAATGTTTTGAATGCAATTACATATGAATAGCAAAAATAAAAGATGTAGCCTAACATGACCATATACTTGGTCAGGCATATGCCCTTTGTATCTATTTGCTCTGTTGGCTGTCACATAAGTCTGAATGTGTGTATCTGTGAGTCTGCGCATGCAGATATTACTGGCATATTAGTCTTTCTGCTTGGTCTGATGAGCTTCAGTCTGTTTGCCCTCTCCCTTTTTGAGTAGTGGTACCACTGAGACTGTCTAATGACTGACTGTGTGTGTGTATGTGTGTGTTTGTCTCATCGTGCTGGTGTGTTAAGGCCAACACTGCGACTGTCTGATTGAGCTCAGCACGATCCAAGCTTGGGGTCAAATAACAGGACACACAGTCTACTGTCATGGTAACTATATTCCTACCACAAAGAGATATCTACATACCTATTTCATCTCACATGGATGCAGAGAAAACAGTTAAGAATCGGCAAACAAAGGCTTTAACATAATTAGTGTTGCTGACTGCTAAACCAGCCACCTGAAACATAATCAACTACATAAACTGCTAGTAAAAGCCTAAATGCTCTCATCTACTGAATATTGACTGCTTTATCATTTTAGGGTCTTGAATTGCATAAATGTTCTATATGATGGGGCAGCTGGTAGCCTAGTGGTTAGGGCGTCCGCCCTGCGATCAGGAAGTTGTGGGTTCGATTCCCAAGACTGCTAGGCACCTCTGAGGTACTCTTGAGCAAGGTACCGTCCCCACACACTGCTCCCCGGGCGCTGTGTTCCTGGCTGCCCGCTGCTTCACTTGGTGAATGGGTTAAATGCAGAACACTGTGTGCTGTGGTGTGTTCATGTATGACCGAATTATCATATGATATATAGTAGAGGTACTCAAATGTGTTATGAATTGTCCCAGATCTCAAAAAAAAAGAAGAAAAAATAGCCAATAGTGCCAGATCTAATCATCTGATCATCCTTGACATTGGCTGCTTTCATGGAGATGTGGCTACACATGCACCCCGTCCACAAGTCACATATTTACAACGAGTGCATGGATTAAAAAAAGGACCAACAGGAATAATTCTCAGTATGTGTCAGCAGATTGCTTTAATAGTTATGAAGTCCAGGTACCATTTACTAGGTAAACCTAATGTAAAGTAAACAGTCTTCAGATGATCATGTTATCAGCAAATGGTCTAAAGAAACTACCTTGATTGGCACCAGCTTTAGGTTTAGTAGGGTAAGGTTGAAGGTTGGACTGCTATTTGTTGAATGTAAGTTAAACCAGTATCTTCACAGCAGTAAGGCTGGACATAAAGGTTGGAAGGTTTTAGTGAAGAAGGTAGACAAATATGTTAATTTAAATGCAGAGCCTGAAGAGCCTGTGCCATCATGCTTGAGTGGTCACAGCAGAGGTAGGAATGGTTCACAGCAGGATGCTCCTGCCTCACAGGACTCTGGAGTTCATGCATCCAAGCTGCAGCTGGTTTGGAAAAATATTAAATTGGTTGGATCTTAAATAAATAACATCCCTGAATTTCAGCATATCCATATACAAGTTTATGTAGATGACCTATCCCCTGATATTTCTGACATTTAGCCCAATTATCATTATGGCTAAAGATCATTTATAAATGTAAGGGCATCCCTCCCAAACAAGCCTTCTTTGCAAATGATATTGTTGGCTATTTTAGTTCACTAAAGTGTCAAAAACATAGCCGTCTCTCGCATGTATTAGTACTGAATATGTAGTCCTGCACATTATAATATTATAGGTAATAATATCTATTATGGTAATGCTACTGTAAATTTCCTTCTGAAGAGTAGTGTTTTATATTACCAGTCCTGAATTAAAGCACACATAAGCAAATGTATTGTCCATTACACTGTGCTAATTCACACTTTAGGCTTCTTCTATAGTTTTATTTTTAGGTTATTTCTGTCATGCATTTCAAGACTGAATTAACTGACATAGAATACCTATGTCTGCTTTATTTCTTACTTATACTTGGTCCTTCTCACATTACACATGGTGTCATCTGAAAGAAAAATGAGAGAAACACAAAAGAGAGGGAATAATGGAGAAATGTGTGTGAGTACCTTTGTTCATCTCCCACCTAAAGAGGCTCTTCAGAGGCTTCAGAAAAAATGAACTGCAGCTCTAATTGTGTTACATGGCAGGGCTGCATGGGACTCCTCAATTCATTCCTCTAGGAGTGCAATCAATATAGCATCTGAGCCGCCACTGCATTACAAAGCCTGATATAAGAAGCCTCATGGGTGTGTGTGTGTGTATGAGTATATATATGTGTGTGTGTGTGTGTGCTTGTGTGCATGCGTGTGTGTGTACGCGTTTTCTTATATTTTTTGTAGGGCAGGGAAAAAAGAATTAGCCTGGAGTAGACAGGTTTCTATTCACCTCTCACATTAAATTCAGGCAAATAACTGAAATGTCAACAACAACAACAACAACAATAATAACAATTACAAAAATGATACGATAAAGGTACATTTTTATTTTTTCTTTGGTGCATTGGTACTTGCTGCTTCTATCACGCTACTTCTATTATGTTTCGGAATAATGGCTGAACGAAAACAGAAAAGTCAATGTAAGATCTGTCATTCATTTGTTAATTCATTCATCCATCCATCCATCATTCATTCATTCATCCATTAGTTCATTCATTCATGTTCCCATCTTAATTTATCCTCTTTTTTTTTTATTTTAAAAAAAGGTCTTCCATCTCAAATAAAAATGCAAAAAAAAAAATTGACCTGATTCGTCAATGCTGGGAATATTTTCTGTTTCCAACAAATGTAATATCTTCGATTCAAAATGAGTCGATGGCAGCCCAGTCAGTGTCAAGACCTTTTAACAAAAGATGTGAGAGGCCACCCTTTCATTTAATTTCCAGCCAGAGTTTTTGGTTCCGTTCAGGCTGGTGTCCAGAGCAAGGTCACTGGCACACTGGAAATGAATGAGGATGCACACAATGGTACAGTGTGAACTATACAGACAAGAAATTGCATAATAAAACACAAAGAAAAACTGTATTTTAATTCTTCCATGTTCGCATATTTCCACCACCTGGTTTGTTCCCAGTTATTTCTTTACCAGTAATGTGATTGCCCAGCTTATTATGACACAAGTTGTGAGGAAAATGAGAACCTCATTAGTGATGAAAGGAGAACTCATTTTGTTCATCTTTTGTATGCTTTTAGCTGTCCTGCATGAATGTATTGTGAACCAAATAAACAATGCTCATAATTTTGATTGTGTTTTCTCTGTTTGACTGAAGTATATTTTTTGATGATGTTGACCCTTTAAACCAATCAGAATTATAAAGGATTTTATGTTGGTGGCTCCTCCTACAGCTCTGCCCAGACCAGGCTGAACAAAGTAGTAAACATATAGGAAACATCCCTTGTCTGTGCAAAAATGACTTCAACCTATTTAAAAAAAAAACAAAACCAAAAACTGTTCCACTGACAGTAAATCAGCCCGGATTGGAAATCTTTTTTCAAATCTGACTTAATTGTAAAAGATCATAAAGTCTTGTGTCTTTGATATTACTGAGACAGGTTCAATATATGCAAGTGAGTTGCCAGCCCCTTTAAACAGGAGGGCAGGCGCAAATGCACTCCACATTCATTTGAATTGCCTATACCAGATACTACTCCCTATGCTAACAATGTATGATAATATAAACAATGATAGTTAACAACTCTGTTCACAGAGATGACATTTTCGATGCGCATTTGCTATATAACATAATTATTCTTTCTCTGCCTGGAGAATTTTTCTCCAAGGAATAAGTGAGAGTGCAGAAGTTCAAACACTGTATGCTTTTACACCAATATAGACCCTGGTTTGGTAAGGTTTAGGATTACACACATTTTAATTACAGGATATTCTAATCCCGATTTCTATTTATTTGCAAAATTTAAGATATTAAATAAAATGGAATTATGGCACATTTAATATGTTGTTTCTGTGGATTTATTTATTTATTTATTTAGAAAAATGCCATATTCAAGTTTGTTCTCTGTAGAGAATGGGTAATGTTATATTCATTTCAGCCAACCAAACTTTTGCATACTACTGTATAATACATATGTGACATGTTGTTGTGACACCTCTCAAGGAGTGGGATATATTACTCAGTAAGTGAACAGTCAGTTCTTGTTGATGTGTTAGAAGTAGCAAAAATGGGCAAGCGTAAAGTCTGAGTGAGTTTAACAAGGGGCAAATTATGATGGCTAGACAACTGGATAAGAGCATATATTAAATGGCAGGTCTTGTGGGGTGTTCAGGTATGCAGTGGTTAGTAACTACCAAATGTTGTCCAAGGAAGGACAACCAGTGAACCAGCAGTAGGGTCATGGGTGCCTAACCGTACAGGAATGCCGTGCGTAAGGCATAATTAAACAATCGCAATGGGCAGATAGATAAAATAGATTTTCGGCGTGAGAAATCGGAGGTATGACGTGAGAGCGTGAGAAGACAGCCAGATGCGTGTGTCTCACGCTCATTGCGTGAGACTTGAGAGCCCTGATAGAAAGGTCTCAGAACACACACAGGGCTACATAGCTGCAGACAAATCAGAGCGGCCATGCTGACCCCTGTCTACTACTGGAAGTGCCTACAATGGACATGTGAGCATCAGAACTGAACCATGAAGCAACTGAAGAAGGTGGCATGGTCTCACACGTTCTTTCACATCATGGTCTCATGCTTTCTTTCGCATTATCTCGATTTTATAAAGCATCTGTGGAATGTGTTGGACAAACCAGTTGGATCCAGATCTATCAATGTATATATATATGTATGTGTTGTATGTTTTTATATATGCTGTTTTGTGATGCAGTGACATCATGTGCTTTCTGATGAAATTTGTACAATAAAGTACAAACACTGGAATGTCTTTGCCTTGTCTGTCTTGGAGATGTTTCTCCTCCACACCAAGTTGTCCAGAATGATGACCAATAATACTAATAGAACATTTTGGGGCCATATTAAAGAAACTTATATTTACAGTTTGCAGAGAAGCATCCCCATATCATGATGCTCTCACGTCTGTGCTTCACTGTGAGTGTGGTGTTTCTGGGATAATACACATATTCCTTCAAACCTCAGTTATTGTCATAGAGTTCTGTTGTTGTTTCTTCTGAACTGAGTGCATTGTTCCAATAATTGTGATTTGTCTAAACAATTGTGTGCAAATTTTAGATGCATATTTTTGTTCTTTTTTTAGAAGAGGATTTTTGCATGGTAGAAACTAAGATGAATATGATGTTCATATCTCATTGTTCCTTGTGTAACAGCTGTTGCTGTCATTTTCAGATAATCCTGCAATTGTTTTTGAGTGACTGCTGCCGTCTCTTTTACCTTGCTTATCACTAGTGTGAGAGTGAGTTGTGAAACCTGCACCTTTCCAGTGATGATTATTTGTGGATTAAATGTTTCTTTTTAAAATAATGTCTCTGAGAACTTTAGCAAGCTCCTTCGCTTTCAACATGATTGCTACTTGAAATCTTCCCAACCAAAGGCAAAATCTTTCATAATGACCCCAACTGTAATGTTTTAACCTTCTGCTGCAAGTCCCCTAGTGACCAACATCTTGGTGTGTGCAAAAACAAAAGAAGATGATTTTAGCAGTGATGGGCAGTAGCGCCGCTACATGTACCGAAGCTATTAGTTTAACTACATTTTCCAGTAGCTTGCCTGTAGCGTCGCTGATTTCTGAATCAAATAACTTTCCAG
>JBBPCZ010000148.1:5880867-5914130 GCA_037974445.1 Brycinus macrolepidotus | reverse complement strand
GTAACTTAGCTTGCTATATTTCTATGGGTGGTAGCTTTTGTGTAGTGAAGCTTAATTTATTGTTGAGTAACTGATAGTTTAGCTCACTACACTTTACAAGTAGCTTGCGCAACACTGGATTTTAGCAACACTTTAACTCCAATGAACACACTAAAAATCTTCTAAATTGTAGATGCAGTGGATTTCTAGTAATTTGTAAAAAGGTACAACAACAAAACCAAGACTTACACGGCAGACTTACACAGATTTGTACATTAACTAAACAAGCAAGTGTCACAATGCATTTAAAGCCTTTCTTTCCACCCCCAAAAATAATTAACTCTCCCTGAAATAAGAACTAGGTATGTGATCATAAAACACCTTCATATGATTAAAGCATCTGCACTTCATGGTACAATTGTCTTGTTGAGTTTAAACTGTGAAGTATATTTCTATGACAAATCTCTGAAGTTATAAGGTTTCAAATTCAACAAATAACAAATAGGTGGAATTTGCAGAGCAGGTTAATATGTCTGAGATTTTTTTTCCCTGTCAATTTTATTTTTTAAACCCCTTTTTATGCATACATCAGTACATATTTAATTACTTATATTCACAAGTTAGAAGATATTATTTGTTTAGATATTATAAGTTTAAAATTTGAAGTGGATACATGCACTGTAAACATATTTAAAAACAAAAACAAAAATGCCTGAATACGTATTTCCCCTGACTGTATGAAAATACCAGTGGAGTCATGTCTTGACCTTGTGTAAAGAGAAATTTCATTTTGTATATACTTACAGTATGTATTTAACTATACTTAGCATTTTGTGTTTATAAGAGTGTTTTGTGTTTTCACTGCTCCTTTTCTTTAATATTCATTGTTAAAACACACTTAAAACACACTTCCAGTTCTTCAGTCTGGCAGACATGATGATTAGATCAAGCAAGCTTTTTAAAATGTTTTGTAGCTGAAGCCGAATATGGCATTAGGATTCACTAAATATTCCAACCACACTCTTTAACACACTGACTAAATACTTTTCTAAGTGAATTGATTGAGTATGTCTAGAGTTATTATTGTCATTTTGCTATGTATTTGATTTACATTACTTATTACTACCAGTAATGTTAGCTCTCAGTGGTATCAAGGCTGAGTTGCTACTGTTGCACACAAATCTCTCGCTGTTGGAAACATCACTTTTTGTGTTATCAGATACCACCTTTTTTAGTAACCTTTTTAACCTATGCAAGCCTACCAGTCCACAACTGGTGCTCTTCATCTGTCATGCCCAGCAAAGAGGACCAAAGACAAGTGCAGACATATATAACCAAGGTCTATGATTGTCATCTCCCTTGCTACCCATTTTTAAATGCCTTCATATATGGATTTAAGCAAGTGCAATTGCTTCTTGCATCAGATAAAGCCTCAGTAAATGTGTTGATAAAAATCATTATTGTAAGTCTAACAGAGAAAATTGAGAAAATTAGTCAATTTACATCATGGTGGGGATAAAAGGGGCTTTTGGGTGAGGTGCCATTTGTAGATGCCTACAGAAGTCTACAGTAGATCAAAACACTTCAAGTTTCACTTTATCTTTTCATGATAGTAACCATGAAAAATAGAAGAACTAATTTCTAGGTAACATCCCACCAATTAATATATGGAAATACTTCACCACCAACATTTTTTAAGTCAACTAGTCAACAGTGACTAAAAGTATCAAGATTTGATTTGTTTCTAAAAAAGTAGTTCATATTTTGTGAGCTGGTTAGAAGAACACAGCTTTGGGTCCACATTTCTCTTCACTGTCCACATCATTGTAAGAAATTCAATTAGCAGCACAACTGATTTCATCTAATGAAGTTCTGATTGAACCAGGTATTTGATGGTAACTATAAGTAATACTTGACTTCCATGAGGAGAGGTCTGGAAATTGTTAAGCAAACGCACTGACAAAGAAAATCACTACTTACTGTATTAATCTTGTATTTTTTCTATTATTAATCTTTATTCTAACAGAATTGCAAAAAAAAAAAAAACATTTTGCCAAGCTAAACAGCTTCATTGACATTAACTGAAGATGCTTGCTGTGTCTAGAACTAGTATGAAGGTGGTAATGCAGTAGAGAGCGTTAGTCAATTTACAGCAGCCAACTTATAGAAGTCTATATATGTGTAAAATCCTGAATGCATTCAATACTGCACTGCTTGTCTGAGACGCTCAAAATAGCCTATAGACATAATCCTCAAAGTCCTGCTCATTCTTTCAGTGCACCTTCGTCTTGTCACTTCTGTTTCAGGGAACTTTGACAACTCTCTTTGCCTGCTTTGTTTTGACTTTGCTCTCTTGTTCCATCGACAACAAAAGTGCACTGCCAGTGATGCAAGCTGAAGTATTCTCACCCTGTTGTTGCAGCAATTGAACAGTGATGCTATTCAGTGTTTATATGCACTACTCAAACTCTTGGTTTGCATATTCTGCATAGAAGTATCCAGTCAGGTGTTATATGACTGAAAAATAACCCATAACATGCTTTAAATCACACATGACCAATGGTATCAGGAGCCTGAAAATGCACATGTATGTAGATGAATGCATTTGCACAGAATCATATGCATATGCAGTCTCCAGTTTACTTACAAACACACACAAACACATGTACAGTCTCTCCCCTCGTCTCGCTCTCCTCTAACACCCAACCCCCAACACCTCAGGCTCTGAAATTCATGTGCGAGATAAAGAAAGGAAGAGCAAGCGACAGAAAAAGAGAGAGCGAGTGAGAGAGAACACATGGCACAGCAACACAGGAGGTTGGTGAGAAGAAGAGAGAGGAAAAGGGGGAAGGGAGGAAAGGGGCAGAGAAATAGTCACATGTTAGGGCAATGGTGAATAAAAGAGAACTCAAATAAAACAGACAAGAAACCCAGACACATTCCAACATAGGCATGCATGTGAGCTCGCCCATACGCACATGTATGCATGCACACGAGCACGCACGTGCAGACACACACCCGAAACGCAGACAAATACTGACAAGCTATTAACCCTTACACCACAACAGTAAAAGAAGCTTAGCTTGAACTATTCCTCTCAAGACCACTGTAACAGTTGGTATAGCACAAATACTGCAGGGAAGAAACCTAAATTCCTATAGCCCTTTAATCCTAATTTTTTTTTTTTGGTATTTCAATTTACTTTTCTCTACTAATGATTCCAGTGTTGCCACTGCATTCACTTTAATATTTAAAGAAAAGAAACTATTAGGGTTAATGTGTTAAGAATCTATTGGCACAATAAATTATCAATGCCACAATTTTTGTAATGCTGTTAATGCAATTTCCTAGCTTGACCCTTCAAACCACCTGTAGTAGTGTAGGCTGAAGCCCAGCTGCTTGCACATCATATGCTGCCACAACAGTACCCATAACTGTAACTTTTAAACAGCTTTTAAAGCGAAACCATGATAGACCTACGGATGAATCAGTGTGCTATCAAAAACAACTGGAAGATGGGAATAGTATAAGTACACATGCAGGAAACAAACTTAATAGTTCAAAAAGCAAATTATATTTAATTGCAGAATGAATGGATGAATAAATGAATGAATGAAAGAAAGAAATGCAACATATTAAAATGTGCCATAATAATATTTTTTTTCCAGTATGTTAAATTCAGAAAATAAACAGAAATTTGTTCACTAAAATGTGTTCTCTGTAGTGAATGTATACTTAGAAAGTTGAATGAAGAAACATGAAATACACATTTGATGGCTTATTCATATGCCATGTGCATGCACCCTGTAATCTCTCAGTCTCATTGGAGATACAATGAAATCTACCTGTAGTCATTCCCCTTTACACCAACTTGCATGCAAATGCCTCAGAACTCTTCACACAACCACATATATTAGATACAAACTGTACATAAAATACATTTGCAGTTCTGTCAAATATTCCTATGAATTAAAATACTGCACACCTGTACAGTCACAGTAGTCTACACTGACATGGGAGATCAGAAATAAAACATTAAAAACAAAAAATGCTGGTGTCCTTACATTTCTGTGCTTCTAACATTTTAGAATAAATAAATTTAGAATTATGTTTAAATCAGGTTTTTAAAATACACATTTTAACTAAAGAATTTATTTGTACATATTACATAGTGAATTTCAAAACACTAGTCAATTATAGAGGACCTCAGATGCGACTGTCTTTTGCTCACATCACTGTCACATCAGTGTAGTTGTAACGACCCCGATCAGCGGCCGCTAGACACAGGGTGTGGTCTTTTCCCTGGTCGGCTTTAGGAGTAAGGGTTCTCAGCCGGCCAGGGATTAAGGAATAATTACGTTTAGGTTCTGATTGGGCTTTGGTTTATGTACTAGGAGTATAAAGAGGAAGGTTGTTCATGTTTTGGTTGTCTGTCCACCCTCACGGTTACTTTTGGTTGTGCTTGTTTGGGGAGTTTGTTTTTGTTTGAGTTTTGGCCCTTGTGCCTTCTTGTTTTGTGTTATGTTGAATAAAAGGGGAATCCTGCGTCTGCATCTCCTTCCTAAACGTGCCTACGCCTGACGTGACAACAGTACATGTGATCATACTTCAGAAAACCCACAAAACCCGCAAGAATTGCATTGATACTGTGTTGCATTCATAAACTAAAGTGGCCCCTAATAGTCATGGATGAACACACCACAGCACACAGTGTGAACAATGTGAAATTCTTTCTCTGCATTTAACCCATTCACCAAGTGAAGCAGGGGGCTGCCACCAACAAGGGGCATCCGGGGAGCAGTGTGTGGGGACGGTACTTGGCTCAAGTACCACTAGCAGTCCTGGGATTCAAACCCACGACCTACCTGATCCCAGGGGCAATTCCCTAACTACTAGTCCACCAGCTGCCCCATCAAATTAGAAACCGCAATTCACTATGTCTTTGGACTGTGGAAGAAACTGGAGACCCCAGAGGAAACCCATGCGACCATGAGGAGAACATGCAAACTCCAAACACACAGTTCCAGGACCCAGATTCAAGCCCCCAACCTTGGAGGTGTGAGGCAATAGCGCTACCAACACTCGTTTAATAATAGGATTCAGGAATCCTTGATAGGATGCAGAGGGATCTGCATCAATTAAAATGAGTGAAAGGATTAATGTAATTGTTACAACAACCATAGGCCATAGTTATAGCTGCCATTACAGGTCCAAAAAGTCAATCAACTTAAGGGACATGTAATACAAGCTATTGACTACCAATTAGAGGGGTATTTTTTGTGAAGTGATGCCTGATATGAGAGGCGCAGTAGACGAGTGAAGTTCCCATTGAAGTACAATGTGAATGGTGCAGTAGGCCATGAAAGAGAGACTTGAAAGTTTGAGGAAAAGGAAGGCTCAGCAACAGCAGATAGGGTGATGTTGCATTTAAACTTAATTTGACAAAGAGATGCTTCGAAAGCAATAATGACTTCCAGGTTGGTAAAGAATTCCAAAAGTTGAGGAGTCCGCAACACCTTAGCAAAAAAAGGAAGCCAAGGCCACTAAAGGCCAAGGAGAGAAATGGAATGCTGAGAGCCAAATGAGAAGAACATACACTGGTATCTAGAGGACTTTGGGCAAGGTGTCAAAATTCATGGAATATTCTTTCAAAGTCAAAGTGAGGCAAAAAGATAAACAATAATGGTCAACGCTGGTCAGGTATGTGCCGTGCCAGTATGTTGAGATAAATGGCATGATTGGTGGTATAATGGAGCAACAGAACAGAAATGGGCTCAAGACTGATGACAGATGCAGTGGAGCTCATGGATAAGGCGCAGGGAGTATTATAAGGAGACGTGAAAGACAGGACCACACTTAAAGAGCTAGATAACATGGTTCAGAGACAACAAGAGGGAAGTTGAAGAGGTGAGTGCAGGACAGGCTAGAGGAGGAGTGAAGAAGGTGAAGCTTGAAGCACTGAGAAGCATATGAGGCCAGAACCAGTATTGTAGGAAGGTCAGAAATGTGGTGGGGTGATGAGGGCACAAGGGATAAACAGTCAATTTGTAGAGACAGTATGTAATAAGTAGTGAGGAGGTTCAGGATGGTAGCAGATGGGAATAGGATGAGGATGGAAGAGGATATTATGATGTAGAGCTGGATAAAGTGGAAACTGAAATAGAAATGAAGACTATGGAGGTTGAGATAAAGATGTTGTTGGGGTAAATAGGAAGTTTCAGGTTTATTGTCATATATGGATAACAATGGAACATCATTACCTGTAATGAAATTCTTGGACTCAGGACCCTCTCAAGTTTGCACAATAAAAAAACACTTAACATAAGTAGAATGAAATAAAAGTAGTAAAACATTAAAAGTAATGTTGTATTGAAATAAATAGTAAGGGGTTGAGATGAGAAAGGCAGTGGTTTAGATGAAAGGGAACGGGTTTTAGATGGTGAATGAGAAGGATAGGGTGGAAGGCAGAGGTCATGACAGATGAGCAAAGAGAAGTTCAAGGAGGCATCACTGTTCACATCCAAATTAGATGTGGTGGCTGTTCAAGAGAAAAGCCTGATAATAGATACAAGAAACAGAAAAAAAAACAAAAAGAAAGAAGAGTTGAGGAGAAATAGATAAAAATTTCTGCATTTCTGGAAGTGGGGCTTTCAACACAGAGGTTGATGTCTTTGGGTGTTGAATGGATGTCATCATCCAGCTGGTATACCATTGCAGTGTTTTGGTCTGAAGCATCACAGAAAAGCAAAAACAACTTACAGGAGGCAATATGCAAAGTAATGGGAGTGGTGGTGAGGTTGAAGAAGTAGGTCCTGGAGAAGATCCAGGTGAGACTACACTGGCTAAAGTGGCAATGGTTCCCATTGACCTTAAATCCTGTTTGTGACATTTGCTGAATTTGAGACATGGGATATGGGACAGACAGGCCTAGTAGTGGCTTTTGAAAAGCCATTTCAAGATCAATTAGATAATATATGTTGTCATATGCGGAATAAGTATGACCTTTTTGTTTGCGACAATTATAGAATTTCTTCATATTAACATTTTTTTTACTGTTTTTATCAAATATCACAAACCAGACCATTTGCAGAAAAAGAAAGAAGGAAAAGAAAGAAAGATAAAAGAAAACTGGAGGACTACACAGTATTTTGAGGCTGAATACCACCTTAACAAACCAGCAGCAGTGCCAGTGATGAAATGCAATGTGTTAGATCAGTTCTTAACTTTACATTGTAATCTTACTTAAACCCCCCCCCCCCCTAAAAAACCAGCAAAATGGTTATCTTACCTGAACAGTCTTGGTTTCATTATAACAATTGTCCTCATTCTGTTGAAGAAAAAAAACATACTGTAAACTGTTCAGTAAAATTAAATACACCAACAGTAGAACTGTTTAATTTCTAATCAGCACACACAATTACATATTCACAATTATATAGCCAGTGGTGCACAAATACCCTTTCATGTATAAACTTTTGTATCTCTGTGCATCTTTAGAAACATACTTTGCAAGCATAGACAAATTTCACCATCATAGACTTTCTAACAGTACAGTGCCAATGAGAATTATTGGCCTTGATAAAGACTTCAAGAAAGACTATGATCTGATATTTCATGGAGGTAAATTATTCAATAAAACAGAAAAATATTCATAAATAAAAAATGAAAATGTAATTGACAGATTCTCATTGATATTTTATCTTCTGTGTTTTGTCTAAAATAGTGTTGAGTAACTCTAAAGTGTTCATGGACAACTTTGTTTTATTGGGGCATGAATATGAACTGTTAAGCAGGCCAAACACCGTTAGTAATCCTTTATCATGATGGAGATCAGACAAAACACAAATACGATGAAAAGTTGTTAACCTTCAGGCAATGGATGAATTTTGTCCATCTCCACTATGAGAGCAGTAATTTAAAAAAAGTCTTAAATTGTTGAAGTTGTGATAAAGCTTTACAAAAAAATAGCAATTTATAGCTTTATTTATTAGCACTCTTCACACATGTATCAGTTTTTACAAAGAAATACAGGAATTAAAAACAGAAACATGTTTTGAGCCTTTTTTTTAAGTGTATACTAAATGGCACTGCCTAACTGAGAAAGGTAACAAATGATCTCCACTTTTTTGGAATTTATGTAGGGTATTTGCTAATGGCCAGTTTTAACCTGCCTATTAAAAAGATATTGTATACTGCTCCTGATGCCCAATAAGAAGTGCATATATATACATATACAAGCACACAGCAGCCCCTTAATTATTTACAGGTCTCTGAGTAAACAGTAGAGAGCCTTGTAGTATCTACTGGGCTCTGATGTAAACAAACATAGGCAGAATTCATTCAGTGTCTGACCTTGAAAGTCTGGCCCATGGCCATTATCCCTAATTCACACACTCTCCAATGGCAGACCATGGGAAGTACTTCTCTGTAAGACTAATACTAATACACATTTTGCTGCTAGCACTGTCAGAAAAAGAGTGAACTTAATATTTAACTTAATAGCATGATATTATACATCTCAGTAGTGAACATAATAGGCAAAAAATCAACTTGCCCTTTCGAGACAGAGTTTTTACACAGAACATTTTGTGCAAACTGAAGTTAGTAATTGTGACACAGCATACCTTGGTTTTAAGTTTGAATAGTACATAGAAATCCACTGGACAGATAGATGGACCAACTTTATTTATTTCTGGGAGCCATAGTAGAAAAAGAACATGAAACATCATAAACATGCAACTTACACATACTGCACATATTTACACAAGACATCAGTGCACAGACAAGACATCAACTGAAACAATGATCGTCAGTGCTGTGTGGGATGAAGGGTATTAAGGTTTGTGGAAAACTATTAACGTGTGCAGAAAACAATAACATGGGTTATTGTTTGTGAGGAAGGCTTTGTCCTGCATAGAGGAAAGGAGTACTCCACACCTCCCAAAGTGATGGGGCAAATAAAATAAAAAAGAAATGTGCATGACTCAACAAATACCATCTGCTTGGCACTAGTGATCATTTTTATAGTACCCTTAGAGTATGCTTTGCCTTTTGACTTACACTTCATTCATGCATTGGTGGGTTTGCTGATGTTTGGTCCCACTTTCTTGTGTGCCTTGTCAATGTATAACTACACAGTTAATAGTGACACCTAATATAAAATGTAACACTAAACTGAAAATGGTAACTAACTCTCGCACTCTCACTAACGACAAGTTAAATCAGCCCGGAGAATCTTAGCAATCCATGCTTATGCTACTTTTTACAACGTAAGCATTCTGGACTAATTCAAAATGTATAATAAATATAAATTATAGGCATGCTATTTTAATTACACCTGCATGCTTCATCTGCCTGCAACTTCAGCCGCACCTTAATTTATTCTGGAACATTTACATCATGTGCATAAAGCTTAAAAATGATTTACACATTCATGTGTTTGCTGACGTCTGACACACTAAATTCGGTGATATTAGAGACTAGCATGCTTTCACTTATGAAATAAAAATAAAAGCAGACAAGACAAGACATGCAGCTTAAGCTACCCATGTATTGCTTTAATTTAGTTTTAGCACTCCATATCTCATACATGTAACTAAATTGTCAGAGAAAAGAAACCTGTTTGGTGCTTGGGATCATCCTCTACAGCACATTCAGACTGTACCCTACCACTGAACTGAAAAATATATTTTTATGACAGCTAGTTTAGCGTTAATGTTTAGGAACATGTTAAGATTCCAAAGTGTATTTATGCTGTATTTAATCTGCCGCATTTGGTATGCTGTAGAGGAATACCATCACTTAACGAATAAGATAAATGCATAAATTTAAATCTATATCTGCTTCATTCTGTCCCTTCTTATGCCTGTGTCAATTCAGTTTTGACAGTTAATGTACGGCCACATATTGAGGCATTTTACCAATACAACACCATGTAATTAGGATATATATATATATATATATATATACAGTATGTATATGTGTACAGTATATATATGACCACAGTAAGACACTTAACCCTCAGTTGCTCCAGGGCGACTGTAACTAATGACTGTAAGTTGCTCTGGATAAGGGCGCCTGCCAAATGCCACTTTACATATAACTATTCTACAGGCTTATATCAATACTATCAAACCAACACTCAAAAACGAAACAGTACACTTTGCAGCAACAGTAATCAACAGTCAGAAAAGCATCCTTTTTCATTCCTATATCTCTGTTTTACCCCACTAAAATTAAATACAGACACTTATAATCCCTGCAGAAGACTTTTTACTGAGTGACTACAAGGACTGCAATGCAAATGGACTGAGTTAGTCTTATCTGAGTCATATGAGTCTGTAATGGATATTTGGTTTTAACTTTTCCTAAAGAATTGCCCAATGACAGCCACTTTTTGCATAATTCTAGTGATACTGTAGTTATTATTTTAATGAAATAACATGCATTTCCATTATAAAATGTCAAATTATTTTTATACACATACACATACACACACACACACACACACACACATATATATATATATACATACAGTATATATGCTGTCATTTGACATAAAATGTATATATGTGTACTATATATGTATAATATGTTTTCAGCACAAACCAAAACAGCTTTCACCCCCAAAAAACATTTACCCCTAATCACAAGCCTGTAGCCCAAATGCAACATTTCTGTAGTTTCCAGGGTTACGTAAGATTACATAAACAGGCAGTCTGAGTAATATTTCATAACACTGGGGACCCTGACACACTGGCATCATCTTGCATTCTTTTTTGCTCTCTCTCTCTCTCTCTCTCTCTCTCTCTCTCATGTCAGAATCAAAGGCAGTTTGTTCCGGAAAGTCACTGAGATCGCTCCGGAGGGCTCAATATCAAACAGGGCAGAAGTGCTCTTTCCCCTCCTTCCGACTGTCTGGCATTCACAGACCCAGACACTCACCTCGTGCAAACTTTGATATCAGAACGGGACGTCAAAGCCACCCCTCCTCCCATACAAAACTTTTCCTGATTTCTCACAACGTGACCAACACACCCCCTCCCCTAAGCCAGGCACAAAAAGGGTCAGGGTGGGGTCACGGCAAAGACACACGCCATCTAGCAACAGACAATGCCAAGCAGCCGATCACGGGCAGCAGAACTAGACAACAGCAATGAAATGCTTATCATCAACCCCGTTGTTGGACAAGATGTTATTAAGACTAGAGCTATACTTTTACAGCATACTATGTATGAGCAGCAATATTTATTTGTGAACATCTTATGCTCCATTTGATCATTATGACATATCATTATCATCACCATATTATATTTCTTATTAATATGAACTAAGTGTTGCAGTTAAATTGGCAATGCAACATAATATTGAGTAATACCCATTAAATCAAAAAGACAAGACCAATAAAGAAACAGCATCACAGAAAAATACTTCTGTACTACTGCATCGCATCTGCACAAAAGCAGATGCAGAGTTTAGTTTGAATAAATTAAGAATATTTCTAATGGTTTGTTCATTCCATTCATATTCAAATTCCATACGGTATACTGTATGGTTCGCAGCAATGGCAAGAATTGTATATAACTCACTTTGTATTCTGTACTTTATGAAACCAGTACAAATATTTGTTACATTTAGACTCAATTAACACATAATAGATAAAGTAGTATAATATAAGCAAACATTCATTATCACAGAATAGCATGATGAATATACAAACCAAATGTAGTCTTAATCAGTCATCGGAAACACTAATATAGCACTAAAGAAAGTCAAAGATCCAAAGGCATGTTTTTAAAGCAAATATAAAACCATAAGAACACACTCACTGATACTGGTATCAGCTCACAGAGAGATAAACACATCAGCTACCAAGTCCAGACTGGCAAATATCCCTGCAGAGCATCAAACGCAGACAGGATGCAAAAATGAAGACAGTATGATCTAGAGCACAGATACGTAGTTTGCATAACTATATCCCAAGAGCACGACGAATTCATTGGAAATGTAGCAATTTTATAGCTGTAAAAAAAAAACAGAACAGAAAAATAAAAGGAGGAGCACGATATTGAAATATCACCCATCAGGACACCCATAGTCATTAGTCATCCAGAACATTTTTTGCTGTCTTTTTATTAAGAAAACATTTTATTAATGTTTTGCACATACAGTATTTTTCTGGGCAAATGTCTGGAAATATCAACAACAACCAGTCGCTGGGACAACAGCAAAACATCATCTATGGAAAAACATCAGGTCAGCCAAACACACAATGTATGACTATCTTTTTCTTCAGGTGAAGTATTTAGAAAAGCGTATGCCTGCTACTGTCATCTATTGTTCCTGCTCAGCCTTCAGGTCTGTAGGTCTTATCTATAACTGTGCGAAGGTGGACAGATGGACGGAGAAAGTAATTGTGGGATGAAACATTTGAGACTGTGGTGTCTGGAGAGACGACAAGAGGGAACAGGCAACCCCCAACACTTAGCACCCCATACATGCACAAACACGCATCGATGTGCCCGCGCGTGCACACACGTGTGTATCTATCACAACTCTAATATGCTAGCAGAGGTGAATGGCATTGCACATCATCATAAAATATATTTGGTCTCTGCACATTTAGATCAAATAGTTAATCTAGCACTGCACACAAGGAATTACAAGGAGTGAAGGAATGATGGAACAGTTATGTACACACACACACACACACACACACACACACACACACAGACACAGTCTGGCTTTCCTATCTCTAGGCCCTATTTACTGCACATGCCCATTCTGCCCCCCAACATGTAACCCAGGTAGTTCCAGGGAAGAAGAAAAAACAAGAGACATTTCTGCACAGACAAAAGTATAGAAAAGAACAATAAGGACAGGATCACCACTGGAGAGTGTTTTTCAAAATAAAACAATACAGACTCATGGTGTATAAAAAGTAAAACATCTAGGTATCTAGAAAAGAGTAAAAGCAGAAAAACAGAAAGAACCCACCTATGCAGGAATGAAAACGGAGAAGGGGTGATATAATAAATAAGAATATGAATGAAAAAGAGTAAAAAATAACAACAAGACACAAGAAAACAATAAAGTACCAGGCCAGGCTGGAAGGAGATGTCTTCGCTTTTTCATTTCTTCCCATTCTTTTTTCCCGAAAAATTTCTTGCTCCTTGGTGCATCCATCTTTTGGTCGTCTTCAGTTACCTCTTCAGATCCCTCGTTCTCTTCTCACGTCCCTTCACCCCTCACACTCCGTTACGTAGTAACCTCATTTCTGTCTCTCTCATGCCTCCTTTCTGACCCATCCTTTCAGTCTCCTTCATCTGTCCATTCAGCAGTCTGCTATCAAGATCTCTGTAGAGTCCAGATTCTGATGACTGGAAAAATCATGAAAAAAGAAAAGGTGGAAAAAAATGTAAATTTAGTGTGGGGAAGCTTGAGCGGCAGTGGATTTTTAAAAGAGATAAGTCAGTAGGGTCAAAGAGAAAAAACTGGTTTAGTTCTTGGGCCTTTTTTTTTTAGGGAGGCGCAAGGGGGGAACCTTTGAGAGGCTGCTTGTGTTTCTCTGTCCAGCAGGAAGAAACACAAGGCAGGGAGACAGAAGAGAAACAGCAAAAGCACAGCAGACTGCTCTGACTGTGATCACCAGAGAGTGAGAGATAATAGGGGAGAGAGCGAGAGAGAAAGAGAGAGAGAGACAGCCGTGCGTAAGAGAGGGAGACAGTAAGGGGTGCATGCATGTGTGTGATCGAATGCGAGTGCATGAAGAGGTGGGAGGGGAGAGATACAGAGAGAGAGAGAGAGAGAGAGAGAGAGAGAAGGAGAGAGAGAGAGAGAGCAATTGATAGCGAAAGAAAAAAGAGGCTGGGGTTCATAGGAGGGAGGGAAGAAGGAGGAGTGTGACAGAGGGGAGAGTTAATGGGAGGGGGACTGGAATACATTTTCTTTTCCTCAGCTCTTCTCTGGACTTCGAGAGAAGAACTAACCCCCCCACCCCCCACCCCCACCTCACAGCCTTCATTCCTGGGCAAATACCTCCACCTTTGAATTAAGAGAACAAGGAACAGGGAAAGTGGATGAGAAAGGGAGAATGTATTCTTATGCCAGCTTTTCTTTGCTTTTCTGCTTCTCTCTCCTGCTTTTTTCTCTGAAATTGTTGTCTGCACATGCACTTGAACTCTAAATCCTGTCTGGCAGCCCTTCCCCCTCTCTCATCTCTCCAACCCCCCCCCCCCCCCAATATCTCTCTTTCAGATAGAGGGTTGAATACTGCTTGAAGGGTGTAAGTGAGAGGAGTATGAGGGAGGGGAGAGAGAACAGGGGGGACAAAAAGGGGAGAGAGATGGTGAGGGGGAGGGGAAGAGGTTTGTAAGAGCAGAGTGTATGCTATGAATGTGTGTATACATGTGTATGTGTCAGAGAGAGCACTTTCCCAATAAGGACCTGAAGTCAGTTTCATATAAGCCTTAAGATTTCCAGCTGTTTCTATCACAGCACAGAGTCTCAGGTATCTGTGAGTTACAAAAATCAGCCACTTTACTGTGCTACAAACTACTCATATGGCACATCTACAAATACTAAATATGCATGGGTTTGGATGACACAGTGTTCATTTATGGTTAAGGTGATGGCACAAATACATCTGAAGGTTCACCCTCTTTATCTGCACTCATACACAATTATCTACAGGTCACAGTTTGTTAGGTAGTCATATGGTCATAGTCTCTTCTGGCTGAAAACAAACATTGACACAAAAATATAAGACATATTTTTCAGAAAGTCCTTTCTAATTCTCCAGGAACTAATAAGCATCCCCATGATACTGAGAGTGACCATCCAGATGGTCCTTGATGGTCCCAATAAACCGAGGACTGAATTTACAGGCTAAGGATAAGGTCTTTTGTGAAGAGTCAGACCAATGTCTCCTGACTGAAACATGAAAGGTGACTCTGTTGACAGTCTGTTAATTTTAGCAGTTAATGGTTCTTTGTAGCTGTACACAAGCTGCTTCTCAGATATTCTCTGTTCAGTGTGACAGAGATACATGACCATTCATTTAGTTTTGATTTCATGGAAACAAGGGAGGTTGATATAATCAATACACATTGATTGGAATTAAGTCAGGCTGTTAGGTGAGCGGCACAGGGAATTCTGTACCCACTTATCTTGCTGGTTCTGTTATTGACCAGTGTTATTGACAATGTGTCTGCCAATCAGGAGTTTGCTCCACCTGCAAAGTTGATAAATCAAATTAGGGTTACAGAAGAAAAGGTATCTACTTGTCAGAGTGTGCTGTAGCCCAACAGCACCTGAAAAATAACAGCAATAATATTTCTCAGACAATATCTGTATAGTGTGGACAATATGTGTCTTGCAGCCAGAGCAATATATATTCAGGTCAGTTTACCCCTTGCACCATCCAGTTCCTGTGAAAAGAACAAACTATGGTTATGAGAGGCTTTTCCTGAACCTGACAAATGTCCTCCTCTACCTTTCACAAACTAGATGCTAGGTAGGAGGTCCCCAGTTCCTTTGAGGTGCTATCAGCATTCTGAATTAAAAATCAGGTTTTGTGTTCTTAAAATGTGAGCAATGTATAATATTAAAGTAAAATCCTGTACAGTTAAAATCCTGTCCAGGCCCACATTATCTTTCCACAGATTTTTCACTGTTTGTACAAGGTGTTCCTTTTGACCTTTTTATGTCTCTATGCCTCCAGAGCCATTTTATCACTGGTTGCTTATGGCATGATGAACAGGCGTGTTAGTGGTGAAAATGAACACAGGGTTTTGATTTAAAAGGTATGCTATGTCTTTATAAGAGAAGTGCCCCCAAACCCATGTCAGTGGGATCCACCTACATCACAGTCTAATAAGCGAGTTCAGGATGCTTAAGCAGAGATGTGGGGGTGAAGTGCTTAGTTAACGCATGGAGGGCAAGGCAATAGATCCAGTTCACAGAAGCCATCTTCCATCTTTCTTTCCATCTTTCCTGGGTCAAAAAATGAATTCAAGAAAGGAGATGGTTGTTTTATAAAATTGTTGTCTCTCTGCTTTAGCACAGAGCCAGTTCTCCAGACGGTGCTGGAAAACCACTCTAATGTGTCTCTGTCATAGGAGTCTTGGCAGAACTTAAAAGGTTTTAGAAATGCTAAGTTGGAGGGAGGCTGGTGGACTCTTGATGGTAATGGAGCACAGGAGAGCATGTGGCACATTTTTTGGCACTGAGGGTACTGGGATTTGACTCAGTAATGCTTTGGTGATGAATGTTGTTGAAGTCATGGGATTCCAAGGATAGATTTGTAAAAAGGAAAATACATGACCAGGAACAGAAATGATTCATCATGGACTGCCCCAGTGACGATAAGAAGAGGATCTATGATGTGACAGCAACAGCTCCCTTTGACTTGCTAATCAAGTAATGAATGAAATGAATGACAGAAAGTTTTTGCAAGGTTGAGAAATAGAAGAGAAAGAGAAGAGCATATCCGGACCTGTTTGAGGGCAGCTCCCAGGAAGTAGTTCTTTCTGATGGCAGCCGCAAAGACATTTTATAACAAGAGGTAACCTGCAACTACCAGGTTATGGATGAGGATGGTCACAAAAAAGAACTAAAGTACATAACTACAATCATGTGGTACAACCATAGAGTGCCCTCACGTTAACCCATATCAATGAGTAAAACATGAAACATTCTCTAACAAAACACAATTATTCTGTTCTTTAAGCCATGTTCTTGGCTTAGAGTTCATAAGTCCGGAACAGTCACACATGTAAGACTTAAGAGGAGTACAGAGAACCTGGGTTACGAGTTTTGTCAAGGAGGTAATTCAACAGAAGGTGACCTCAAGTCCACCTTCTGTTCTTTAGGAAGTATTTTGCTGAATTACAGGTAACAAAAACCTCATCCTACTAACAAACCGGCCATTGGTGTGAGTAAAAAACAACTGGCAAATTGGTGTTAGTATAGAATGCTACATACAACCATGCACCATATGAAACCACAGTTTTGACTACAGCAGAATGAAATGGTTTTAAATGAACTCAAATGAAACTACTTAAACCAGCATTAGAAATAAAGGAGACATAGACAGCAAAGGAGACATAGGCAGTTCAAGCAGAGTGCATGTTGTGAAAAAAAATCACATGTAATTCTTGTCTTGTTACTTCATTATTCCTGCTCCTGTCTCAGTCAGCATAGCTCCCAGGGAATGTTCAAGTAATTCAGTGTGGTACATTTCATTTCAGTAAACTTACGTGACACATGTGACTGTGTAAGACACATTTCTCTAACCAATATATTTCCTCTCTGTTGTAATGGTGCAACTACAATAGTTGAGTTCATCCCAGAGGTGTTCAGTGGGGTGGAGTCAGCCGGCTCACAAGTGCCACGCCCCCGGCCATCAAGGTCACTGGAATACTGAGCCTCACTTCCCTTCCTTAAACCCAGATCGACCTAGATTGAGTTGTCCGTCTACTGGCTGGTTTTCATTATGTACTCTCTGTGTGTACGTTTGTTTCTTGTAAAAGCCATAGTATGGCCTCTAAAAACATTGCTAATGTTCTGGATCCTGAAGAAATCAAACCTCATACCGAGCCTTGACACGAGAAAAATACTCTGTTCATGATGCACATGGACCTTGTGAAGTACCAAGTGATTTTTGTTGAGAACTGTTTGAGTTCTTTTCTTGCTTCAGCTAGATTGTAATTAAAGAAGAAGTATTAAAAAAGTATCCCCACACATGTGTCCCCCTCTTTGACCATTTTGAAACATGTTCTTCCACACCAAACTTGACAAATAATTTCTTCATGGACCTTGTTTTGTGAATAGGGGCATTGTCGTGTTGGAACAGAAAAGGGCTTACCCCAAACTGTTGCCATAAAAGTTAAGAGTATACAGTTGCAAAGTTCTCCAGAATGTTATTGTGTGCTGTAGCACTGAGAAGATTTGACATAATTACAATTGATGGGTCATGCTCAAACCATGAAAAACAGTCCCAGGCCATTATTCCTCCCCATCAAACTTTACAGGTGGCACTACACATTCAAACATGTGCCATTCTCCTGGCATTCTCCTGGCATCCATCAAACTTAGACTGGTCCACCAGGCCACTGGATGGCTAAATGGTTTATTGCTCCAGAGAATGTGTATCTACTACGCATAGTCCTAGTGATTCTAGTCTTGGAAACTCTATCACGGAATATCTGGACAAACAGGTTTCATTTTTAGGATTAAAGCAGCATGCATCCTCCTAAGATTACCTAATGCCAGAGCTAACACTAGAAATAACTGGTGCAGTGGGAGATGGCGAGGGTTTTTTTTTTTGTCTTCCACATGAGATCGTTAAGCAAACCTCACTGATAACTAAGCTTGTACCCCTTCCTTTCACCAAGTTTCAACACCTTTTATTTCCATTCCTCAGTATAACTCAAATCAGTTAAATCCTTGTATGTACAGCCTTCCTGAATATGTTTCAGTCTGTGTATTCAAAATCTTCCTGATGTACTGAGATGGCCCACTCAGACCATCGGGTGGAAGGTACACTGCAACAATATGCAGTTGCCTGAGTGTTGATAGCTATAGTCTGAGGTGATCTAGTTAATTGTAAAAGACGTAGACATTTTAGAGGACAGTGTTTCTTTATACACAGTTTCTGGCATACATTCCCCTGGCCACTGGCTTCAGGTAGTCATCCAAAAGGCCTAGTTTCCGTAGCAGCCTGAGGTCAGCTGTACTCAGTTTTCCAATATCCAGCAGGTTTTGGTGATGATAGACATGTTCACCAGTATTTAAAATCTGGATTTTACATGTTTAATGAAAGTCATAACACTGTATATATTATATATACATTATATAAATAGATTTATTGCCCAATAAAAAATCTGTTAGATGTTCATTTATCCACATTAAAAGTCTATATTGGGTGTGATCCCTTTGAGCAGCAAGGACTTCAACTAAACATTTCCTGTAACTGTTGAGCAGTCTTGAATTTTGGGCTATTCTTCATTGCAGAACAACTTTACCTCAGTAATGATGGTGGCCTTTCTTCCCTGATTGCCATACTTCAGGTCCTGATCCTGCTTTCTACTGAATGAAGGTCTGGACTTTGCAAAATTTCTTTTGCTTCAACCATTTTGAGGGTTGCTATCTTGCTGCAAGACCAACCAGATGCCCAGAGATTCTCTTGTAGAATTTTCTGATAATATACAGAATTCATAGCTTTGTTAATGATGGCAAGAGGTCCTAGTCATTGGAAGCAATGTAGCCCCAATCAGTGTTCACAGTTGGGATGAGGTTCTAATACAAGTCTATTCAAAATAGCATTCTTTCAGTAGCATTCAGGGTCACCCAGGCGTTCATTAGAAAATTGTAAATAGACAGTAAAGTTCCTCCTGGTGAGTAGCAGCCTTCAGATTGTTAGATCTTTCTCCAGGACCCTTTGTGATCTCCTAGGATATTATATTCTGGGACATCACATATCAGCATTGGTCTTGGAGAGATTTGTGTTAGATGACTATTCATGGAAACAGTAACAATGGTGTTTGTTACATGTTCTCCATTTGTACACTGCCTTACGGTAGATTAGTGAAGTCCAAACTCCTCAGAAATAGCTTCTTCCAGTCTGATGAGCAACTGTTTTTCTAAATATTTTCAGAAATCTACTTTGACTTTGGCAAGGTGTGAATTTGTAATAAAATCTTGTTGTGTACTGTTCCACCTCTCTCTGTCACTACCCATTCTATTTTGTGCTCTTCTGTCACACACTGTCTTTGTTTATGTGCACACGTGCCTTCTGTTTATAATAGGATACGCTCATGCCCCTACCTCATGTATTTCCTGTTGTCCTTTTCATCTTGAACTTTGCCCTTATCCTCCTGTCTGATCTCTAACCTGTCCTGTTTCAGCTGTTCCCTTTTACACTAGTGAATTTATACCCCTGTCTTGTGTTTGTTCTTTGTCAGTCCACCATGGCCTCTGTCGTGATTCCACTGGTGTATTCCTTTTGTGGCTTTTTTCATGTACCCTACCCTGCTCCATGTTTTGGTTCTCCCCTTTTGATGTTTATGGTTTCAGTTGTTTCACTCTGTGTTTATTTCTAGTTTACATCCTCAAGTTTTGTTTCTTTGTTCTAATAAAGTTCAGCACATGTCCGTCTCCAGTCCTCCCAACACCCTGTCACAGAATCACAAACCTGTGTACTAAAAACTCAGGTTTATTGTTTTAAAGAAGGCAGGGCCTGACCTTAATTATCCCCTTTACTCCCCCTTTACCCCCTTACTGGATTAAAATGGGATCAGTGTGTTCAATCAATCAACAAAAAAGTGTGTAATTGTGGGTAAAGATTGTTTTTCTAATTTTAATGCTAAGGTGAAGATATAATTATGTTTTAAATATGTTAAGAGGTCCACAAATGTTTTAGCACCATTGTATATAAATTAAAATGTGGAAAAGTTAAGTAAAAAAAGTAGCATGCTGTGTCATATTGCACCCTGTCATGCACATACTTTCATAAGTCTTGTTTGGGCATGCACAGTAACAGAAATAGCAAATTACATTTTAACAGTTCCGGCCCGGCAATCAATTTTGTCCGGCCAGCGGACTATTTTCAAAATATAAAAAATTAATTTTTTATTATCTTGTATAACACTGTAAATTTCTATTTCATTGTCAAGATAGTGACAAAATATTCAGACCTCGGAAAAAATGACTATATTTTTACCTCAAAAACACAAATTTCATTTATTAGCATCAAAAATATTCTTTCAATTAAAGAAATTGTTCAAACAGAGCTTAAAATACAGTTTTAGCAAAAAGAAAGTGCATTGTAAGAATTATTGAATTTTATATTTTTGGGAAAATTATTTTCTCTTTTTGAAACCATGAAAATTTTTGTTTTGTATAATATAAAATAAATGACTGACCAAAAAAAACTGGTATAAAGCAGCTATCTGTATCTTTAGTATTTGTTCATGATTATTTTAAAGAACATTTTTGGAATAATGAACATTAATTTATCTTCATAATTTATCATTTATAAATTTAATTTATAAAAAAAATTGACCTCTGATTTTTAAAATCAGTCACCAACAATTTGAGTAAGAATCGACCCTCCCCCACTTACCTTCGTATGAAGGCACTCCTCTACCGAAAAGTTGCCAACACTCTTTTTTGAAGCACAAAATTTAAGAAATTAAAATTTACCCTAAAAAGTTCTATAGCCGTTATGGAGTACTAAAAACCGCGTACCGACCATCCCATGAGCCAATACCGTACCAATGGTACCGATGGTTCGCTAAAAACTTTTTTGAAGTCTGATAAAAACAAATTAAAACTAAAAAACATTTTATTTTACTTCACTGGACCAAAAACAATTTTTAATCCGGCCCGAGAGACCTTAAATTTTGACCCATTTGGCCCGCGGCGAAAATGAGTTTGACACTACCGCTTTATGGGGATTTTTGAAGAAATCGTCAAAACCCTGGAAATGCTACATTGACTGTACATTTTTTCAGATATTTAAGCACTATCACTGTTTTTCTAATGACAATGTGTTTCACAGCAACACTATTAGGCATAACTGTCATGGTGGCCTAGGACGTGTTTTTTGTAAATAAGCTGATATACAGCACCCTCTGCTGACTCTGACCCAGTAGAATGTTTTCTTGATACCAGACCTCAGAATTACATGCCAATCTCATGAACCAGTTTCAAATAATCAGTTATAAAATTTCTTTAACTGTAGTCAACAGTTTTAACCAACAGTTAAATTGGAAACATCACAATCCCTAACTTCAATTAAAAACATAATGTAATGACCGGATCTGATGGTTTTCTGATATACATTAATTTATTTTATATACTAACACTAACAAACCAGTCTATTTTGAATACAAAGAGAAAACACATTTTTTGATACAAAGAGAAAGCCTCAGAAGTCAAGGATACATTTAGGAATGTATGTTTGAAAAGATTAATGAAAATTTCACTGTAGTAATGAGTGGGCTGTGTGTGTTTGCATACTGGAGAGTTTGCAAAAGAGTGAAAGGACTGTTTGGTTTGTAACCTATTTGCTCTGTAAATTAAAGTGGTTAACAGCCTGTGTTAAAAAGTGTCCTAGCGATGAATAAAGGGGAAATGTAAAGTGGCCCCTCATAGTCTCGCATGAACACACCCCAGCACAGCACACAGTGTGAACAATGTGAAATTCTTTCTCAGTGGTGCCACCAGCAGTCCTTGGATTTGAACCCACAACTTTCCAATCACAGGGGCAACTCCCTAACCACCAGGCCACCAGCTGCCCCAAAATGTTCTCTGCATTAACCCATTCAGCCAAGTGAAGCAGCAGGCAGCCAGCGAACCTGGGGAGCAGTGTATGGGGATGGTACCTTGCTGAAGGGTGCCTCATTGGTGCCCAGGGAAGTCCTGGGATTCAAGCCTATGGCTTTCTGATTACAGGAGAAACTCCCTAACCACAGGCCACTAGCTGCAAAAAAGAACGCTTCACAATTTTGCATGTCATCCTTGTGCACGGCCCATGCTAATCTTCTCTATATCATTTCAATTTTGGCATATGTGCTGCCGTAGCAAGTATGGTGCTTCATTTAAATTATCAATAATGGTCAGGATCTTACTAAAACTGATGGCGTGTCCTAACTGGTAGTCCTTCACAAAGGCTTTGTACTCATCCTCTTGCCCACCCCTGATACACCTCCATTATAGCCATGTCATTAGATTATTTCTGCAGGTGACCTGACCTGACTGTGTAAATAGGTGAAAATAGGATTTAATACTGGAATCAAAGGCAGTGAGTGTGAAGAGCATAACTTGTAAGGAAATGAATCTATTTTTAACCCAGTTACATTTTAGTTATAATAATTTTGTCACTTCCGACTTCTGAGGTTTATGTAAAATCAGTTTTATGAAAACAAACAAATGGGTATTTGACCAAATCAAGCCCCACCTCTCACTCAAAGTCCAGATAAACAAATTGAAACTGTCATGTCTGCGGATGAGACTGAAACTTATTTTGGGCTTATAATGAGAAGAACAAATTTTTTAGAAAGACAGTTAAACTTAGAACAGGTGAAACAGACAAAAGAGGAATAGGATGGCCAGCAACAAGATGGAGATAATCAGAGGAATCATAAACCTGATGGACCCAACACTCCAATTTTCTAGTGTGCAACGTCTTTCAGAGATCACTTCAGACCGATAAGCATTCTTCTGTCTTGTTTTGTTACTTATAATGCTATTCATGTGTTTACTTGATCATAAAGGTGGGTCTGACTACTAAACTAAGTAAAAATGTATGTCTGCTTTTTTAGATAATGTTTTTATCATACCAAAATACATGTGGCAACATTACTAAGAAATCACATGATAAACATGAAGAGCAAATTCTTCCAACCTTTGCACCCGAAAGTCCATGGCAAAAATTGAGGGCTGACCTTTTTCACTTAAACAATTAAACTTATTTACTAATCTTTGACTACTTTTAAAGAGCTTGACAAGACGACTTGTACCACTTTCACTGCAGTAGTGGGACATATGCTCGCAATGATGTTCTTCTCCAGAGGAATAACAGATAACAAACCAGAGCTCTATTTAGACATAGTTAGAGATTTGTGGTTTCACATACATAACTTTAGGCCCTTTATTTCCACAAAGCCAAGAGGCTGCAGAGTAGGCAGTACAGACACATCTGCGACAAAAAATCTTCAGACCCCTACCTGGCATTGTTACAGCCTACAGGTCAACTCTGCTCTCCAGTGGACCGAGACCAGCTAGCTCCAGGGCAGGACACTAAACCATTTCGTTCCTGCCCTTGCTGTTTTGTGAGAATGACAGATGATACAAACTCAACCACAAAAGACACTTTGACATGAACAACTGTGACCTCTATGTCCCAAGACCAGCATAACAGACTTCAAGGCACAGTAATGGGAAGTGCAGTTCTCCATTGTTCAGTTCTGGTAGACGTGCAGGGATACATCATCAGGAGGAACAGGCAAGACTTGATTCTTGCCCAGCTATGCACCACACCAACCAAACCAAACACAGAGACATGTACAGCTACTCTCCACCTACTCCAGAAGACATTGCATCAAGAACAGCAGAATCCACAGAAATATCTCCTTCATAATGTCCCCATCATTACCCTGAAAAGATGCCCCCCCTTAATACTTACAATGTTTTACTAGATTGATTGACAGACAGGAAACATAGGAAACACTTTGTGATGCTTTAATGTTTTATACTGTTTAGAAATTCATGAATAATCATATTTTTTTAATGAATAGTTGTAATTATTCATTAAAATATAATTATATGGTTAAGGTATATGGTTAGTCTTGTTTTTCATGAAGGCTCATTTTAAATGAAGGCCACCACTGCCGACCCACCAACTGGAGGGCGTTGTGGTTCAGGGTCGAAACACCCAAGGGAAGTTGGATGCCACTTGATGAAATCTTCTCCTGGCCAAAAGCTTCAGTCACTTCTTGAGTGACTGAAAGAGGTTGCAGTTAGTGTGATCCATCACTATTCCCCTGGTTCACCAGTGACTTCCAGGAAAGGCTGGATGGCAACCAAGGAAGATTGGTGACGCTGGAAAGACAGATGACCTCCAGGAAAGATTGGCGTGGGTGAGAGAGATTAGCAACCTCTCTTCACAGTACTCGCAAGAGGGCACCAACCATTGCTACGGAAGAACACAATGAATCATACCCCCAGAGGCTCCCGAGAGGGGGGGAGGAAGAGAGCCCCAATGGGACGGACATAACGGTAACGACTACAGCAAGGACACGGATAACGAGACGGCTCACCCAAAAAACACTAACAGGGGAGGTGTTTGAAGTGAAGTGTCATTGCGGGAAGATCTGTAAAAGCGCAAGGGGACTGAAGATCCACCAATCCAAGACCGCCTGTGGAAGAGGCGGTGCATAGAGGAGACACTCAGTGAGACTCAGGAGGACTCCAGTCAGGAGACACCCCACAGTACTGAAGACCTCTCAGCATCTGTCCCACCCCGAAGCCAAAGGAGGGACTCTCCCAACACCGCCCCATCCACTCACTCTACGAGAGAGAAGGTGAAATGGCCCCCAACGAAGGACATTATGGCAAGGACCCAGCTAGACCAGGATCTGGACAGAGTTCTGGAGGCCACACTGGTAGGCACAGTAGAAAGGAAGATCGAAAGTATGGTGACCATTGTCATCACCATGTCTAGAGAATGGTTTGGCACAGAGGAGAGGAAAGGTGACGGAGGAGCACCTGAGAAAAAGGAGGGCATCAAAGATCTGACCACTTAGCTCTGAGGGCGACTACGCAGGCTGAAAAGAGCTGAAAGGTCTCTGAGTCTGAGAAAGGAGAAGGAGGTCAAGCGAGCTCAGTTTATCAAGGACCCATACAGGTTCAGCAAGACCTTGCTGAGATCTGGGAGACTGACCAGCCCCAAGGAAGTTGTGGAAGAGCTCCTCAAGGAAAGCCACAGTGACCCACTTAAAGCCAAAGTCCTGAACACCCACCCGGGGATTGAAAGTAGCGAACTCCCAGAGGAAGAGCTGGATATCAGGGAGCCAACATGGAGAGAAGTCCAGGACATTGTACAGAAAGCCCGGTCGGCATCAGCTCCAGGACCAAGTGCTATACCCTACAAGGTATACAAAAGATGCCCAAAGCTCCTGCGCAGGTTATGGAAGCTGTTGAGGAAGATCTGGCCGAATGGCACAATCCCAGCAGCTTGGAAGAGAGCAGAAGGGTGCTTTGTACCTAAGGAAATGGACTCCTCTGATATTTGCCAGTTCCGTACCATCTCCCTCTTGAGTGTCGAGTGCAAGATATTCTTCTCTGTCTTGGCAAAGAGGCTGACCACTTTCCTGGTGAACAATAAGTACATTGACACATCAGTCCAGAAGGGTGGCATCCCTGGCTTTTCTGGCTGTCTAGAACACACAGGCATTCTCAGTCAGCTAATCAGGGAGGTCAAAGAGAGTAAAGGCAACTTAACTGTTGTCTGGCTCGATTTGGCCAACGCCTATGGATCAATCCCCCATGGTCTTCTCAATGCAGCAATGGAACATTACCATATTCCTTACCACATCAAGGAAATGATCACCAACTACTTCGAAGGATTCAAGTTGTGCTGCCAGACCGGCCATTTTACAACCTGGTGGCAAGAACTGGAAAAGGGCATCATAACGGGCTGTACCATCTCCCCTATCTTGTTTATCATGGGGATGAACCTGCTTATAACAGCTGCAAGGAAGGAATCCAGAGGGCCGACAATGGAGTCTGGCATTCGCCAACCTCCAATAAGGGGCTTTATGGATGACCTGACCATTACAACAGCAACCCATGTACAAGCTAGGTGGATCCTGAAGGCACTAGATGACGTGGCAATGTGGGCTCGAATGAGATTCAAGCCAAAGCAGTCTAGGAGCATGGTGATCAGGAATAGTAAAGTGACCAGCAAGTTCCAACTGCAAGTCCAGGGGGAGGCCATACCATCAATTGAGGAGAGCCCAATAAAATGCCTCAGCAAGTGGTACAACCTATCCCTCAGTGACAGAGACAGCGTGTCCATGACAGAGAAGCAGACAGAGGAATGGGTGAGAAAGATCGAAAGTTCAGGCTTGCCAGGAAAGTTCAGAGCCTGGCTATTCCAGGATGGTCTGCGACTCTTGTGGCTTCTGACAATTTATGAAGTATCTATGACAACAGTGGAAGGGATAGAGCGGCGAGTCAACAAGCACCTCCGTAAATGGCTCGGCATCCCACCAAGCTTCACGTCAGTAGGGCTCTATATTAGCTCCGGTCAGTTACAACTACCCCTATCATCGGTTGTTGAAGAGTCCAAGGTGGCAAAGTGCAGGGCTGTGATGATGTTCAGGGACTCCACCGACGAGATGGTCTGAAGCGCAGGTGTCACTACATGATCTGGACGCAAATGGGCAGCAGACCAGACACATCAGTGGCTCAGGCAGAAAGCCTCATAAAGTTGAAGGACATCATCGGGAACCCGTGCATTGGGCGCCAGGGACTCGGAGCAACCCATTTTCAGCAGTGGGGGAAGGCAGACAAAAGGCAGAGGAAAGATATGGTCCAAGCTGAGACCCGACAGCTAGAGAAGGAGGGAAGAATGTCTTGAGCTGTGGAGCTTGGATCACAGAGGGGCCTGGATGAAGTGGGACCTGCCAAAATGTAAGATCACTTGGCCTGAACTCTGGCGACTGGAGCCCTTCCGCATCTCATTCCTGCTCTGTTCAGTGTATGACACCCTCCCAACACCAACAAACCTGTACAGGTGGGGACTGAGGGAGGACCCTCTGTGCAGGCTATGCGGAGAAAGAGGCACAATGGTGCACATGCTGGCTGGGTGTAAGACAGCTCTCAGCCAAGGAAGATATCGTTGGTGCCATGACAAGGTCCTCAGGACACTGGCCGACATCTTGGAGCAGGAGAGACGGAAAAAGTGTCAAGCCCACACGAGACCTGCATCATCCATCCAATTCGTCAGGGCGGGGGAGAGACCACCATCCTCCAAGAGAACCATGAAGGGCCTCCTGCATAGAGTGCCATCATGGGAGATGAGGGTGGACCTGGGGAGAAAACTTCATTTTCCCCAGGTTGTCCACACCTCCCTGAGGCCTGATACAGTTACATGGTCCGAGGAGGCCAAGATCATCATCCTGATCAAATTAACGGTCCCATGGGAAGATGGATGCATTGAGGCCTCAGAACGAAAGACAATCAAATACCAGGACCTGGTCCAGCACCGCAAAGACAAAGGGTGGCAAGCCTGGCTATTCCCAGTCGATGCCGGCTGTAGGGGATTTCCTGCACAGTCGGTCTGGAGGGCCCTTACAGTGCTGGGGATGGCAGGGAGGGAGAGGAAGACGGCCGCTTGCAGGTTGGGCGAGGCAGCGGAGAGAGCCTCTTGCTGGATATGGAGTAGGAGGGAGGAGTTAAGCTGGAAGCCAGGAGAAGATGGGCAGTGACTGGCCACCACTGCTGACCCGCCAACTGGAGGGCATTGTGGTTCAGGGTCGAAACGCCCAAGGTAAGTTGGACACCACCTGATGACATCTTCTCCTGGCCGAAAGCTTGTCACTCAAGAAGTGACTGAAAGAGGTTGCAGTTAGTGTAATCCATCACATCACTTAAAAGCGATAATTAATCTATTAAGCTATTATTACATAACAAATTCTGTGTTAGAGGTTGTAACAATATCTTCTTCTTCTTCTATTTTCGGCTACTCCTGATTAGGGTTCGCCACAGTGCATCAACTGTCTCCATTTTCTTCTATCGTCTGCATCTTCTTCTCTCACACCAACTGCCTACACGTCCTCCCTCACCACATTCATAAGCCTCCTACTAGGCCTTTCTCTTTTTCTTTTCCCCAGCTGCTCTATCCTCAGAATCCTTTTCCCAACATAATCAGAGTCTCTCCTCAGCACATGTCCAAACCAAAGCAATCTCGCCTCTCTGACTATTCCTCCAAAAGGTCCAACTCGAGCTGTCCCTCGAATAAACTCATTCCTGATCCTGTCTATCCTTGGCACTCAACCTGCTCTCTACTCTCGCTACAGATCACAATGTCATCTGCAAACATTATAGTCAAGAGGGACTCCTGTCCATCACCATAGCAACCTGTCCATCACCAGAGCAAACAAGAAAGGGCTGACCCTTGGTGTAAACCCACCTCCACCTTGAATGCTTCAGTCACTCCTACCACAGATCTCACTGCTGTCACACTGCCCCTGCACATATCCTGTAACACTCCCACATACCACTCCTGACTTCCTCATACAATACCACAACTCCTCCTTAGGTACCCTGTCATATGCTTTCTCCAAGTCCACAAAGACACAGTGCAGCTCCTTCTGACCTTCTCTGTACTTCTCCATCAGCACCTTTAGGGGAAACATTGCATCTGTAGTGCTCTTTCCCATGCATGAAACCATACTGCTGCTCACTTATCATCACATCTCTTCTTAACCTAGCTTCCACCACTCTTTCCCATAACTTCATGCTGTGGCTGATCAACATTATCCCTCTGTAGTTACAACAGCTCTGCACATCACCCTTATTCTTGAAAACTAGTACCAGTACACTTCTCCACTTCTCAGGCATTCTCTAACTCAGTCCCTCTGCCTAGCCAATTGATACAGCTCCTTTTCTCCCTCCTTTGTGTCCAACCTCTCATACAACTTGCCTTAGCTTTAGCCTTTGCCACTTCTCTCTTTACCTTACAGTCCATCTCCTTATACTCCTGTCTTCTTTCTTCATCTCTCTGACCATCCCACTTCTTCTTCACCAACCTCTTCCTCTGGATACTGTCCTGTACTTCCTCATTCCACCACCAGGTTTCCTTGTCCTCTTTCCTTTGTCTAGATTTCCCCCCAAGCAGGTTGTAACAATATGATGGCTCTATTTAAAAAGGAATTAAGTAATTAAAAAAAAAAACTAAACACAGTTTGTAACAGCATATATTCAGTGACTTTTTTTGGAGTTCCTTTTTAAGGAATAAAGCCGCAAAAAATATGTTCTTTTCAAAACTACCAAAGCTCTATAACTGCTGTCTAAATCTACTTTTTTCATCTTATGAATTAAGTCTACAGATTGGTAATTAATTTTGACATATTTTTGTATAGATATATTTAATTGGTTTTAAAGTCCTATATACTACCATTCTAGATAAATAAACAATACATTGTCACTTTGTCTGTTAATGTATTAGCTAATAAACCTCTACTTAAATGAAATCCGGTGTGATAAAGTTCAACAAATTCATCCAAATGAATGTCCGAAGTTCATGGAGAAGTCAGGAACCAAAACTGTGCTCCTCTAACCAAATATGAATAACTTTACTAAGAACAAGGCATTCTTATTATGTTTTACTTATGTTCATTTCTACTGATTTAGTGTTATGCAGTGTCTTTACTGGCAGAACACACTTGTCCTTACTCATGTCTTCGTAAGACTTTTCCACAGTAATGTTTGTTAAAAAAATGATCTTTTGATTCAAGCTTTAATCATAAAACAAAAATAGTGTCACGTCTGGTCCGTCTCAGTCAAGCCCCCAAAGGAGCCCGTCGACCGAGTACTAACTAAAGCAGCCCTAGACACAAGGACTCTGGTTATGTATGTGTGTATGTATGGTTCTCCCAAGCTTGACAGCCAGTTGCAGGCAAGGAGCTTGTTAGCTGGCTGCCAGGCAGGGGAGAACGAGTCCACCTGTGAGTAGTTTGAGTTAATGACTCCTCGTTAGAGGTATGATTGTTTCTGTAGTGTGATTGGTGGGTTATGTGTCTGTGTCTCCTTAAAGCCCCGCTGGTCCAGTGAGTCAGTGCTTGGACACTGATAGTCTTCTATGAGTCTTGCTATGCATGTTTGGGGTTTGTTTAGTTCATGTCAATGTATGCTTCTGCCTATGTGTCTGTTTCAGTCTAGTTGAAGCCCACTGACACTTCTGGAGTGCTTTTCTACTAAGGACTGTTTCTCTAGTGGCAGTAGAGGATCTACCTCTCTCGAGCCACGCTCGGGCTGAACTGAAAAGTGCTTCACGTGCATGTGCTGGACTGTCACAGTGTTGGCTACTAGTGAGAGTCCCTCTTCACTCTGTGGACTCCTTCAAGGACAAAGAGTGCTCTCTACTCAACGCCTCTCTCCCAGTGGCAGTGGGAGAGCTTCTGAGCAACGGACATTTCCCCACTCACACGGGATCCCTTTCCCGTGATCCGTTAGCATCCGTGCTACTAGTACGGACTTTGGACACTCACCGCTCTGCTACGGTTATAGCGGAACCTTAACGGGCCTGGTTGGCTCTGGAACCAGTATACCGGCCGTGTAGCCGTGTCTCTCCCTCCCCTTCGGTGCAGAGCTTTGTTGTATGAATGTTGTTTGAGATCCTTTGTTAGGGCTATGTTTGTTAGGGCTAAGCTAAAGCTAAGTGCTAAGCTAACTACTATGCTAAGTGTTATAAGTTAAGGGTATGTGCTAAGCTAAGCTAACTGCTAAGCTAACGGCTAAGCTAAGTGCTAGGTGTTAGCCTTTTGTTTGCATTACCTGGTCTGCTTTGAGCTCTACGAGTTTTCCTTGTGCTTGAATTCATTAAAGAAGTTATTTTGCAATAGGTCTCCTGTAAGCCATCCTCCCTCTACACCCCGACGTGACAAATAGACATATCTTTCAAGTAAGTTGTTTTTTTATGCAGTGAAGTTTTAGATACGTGTATTGCAGCATGTATGATTACAGATGATTAATTAGTTTAATAATTGAAGAAAATTGCCTAATTGTGTTTGATGGATCAGACAGTGATGCTGTTCCAAGCATGATACAGTGGAGTATATAAGAAGTCTCACCAACAGCACTTTCTCTAGAGCCCTGAAAAAAAACACATCATAGTAATTAATAGTGCTTCTTTCATGCATGTCTTGATTCTGTAATTTTTGATAAGATAAACCTTTATTAGTCCCACAAGTGGGAAATTTGCCTTATGGCAGAAAGTGGACAGTACAAAGGTAGGAGCAGCAAAACAATAGAATAAAAGCTATACAACACAACAGTACAGTGTGTGTATATATATATATATATATATACATACAGTATATATTATACAGTATATATACACATATATTAACCTGTAAAAGTAAATGTATGAATGTATTTCACATAGTAATATTCCACCCCAAACATTGTACATGCTGCACCAAAAATGCTGCACACAAGAGAAATACTGCATGCAAATATTGCACAAATACTTCCACTTATCAGTCCATGGTGTTTGGATGTGTGTTTGCTTGTATGTGTGTGGTCAACTGACAGCAGCTGGAAGGAAAGACCTTTGGAATCTCTCCTTCCCACACAGTGGGTGCAGCAGCCTGCCACTGAAGGAGCTGCTCAGTGCTGTCAAAGTCTGCTGCATTGGGTGGGAGATGTTGTCCAACAGGGATGACAGCTTAACCACCACACTGATTCTGCTTTTTCATTACAAAAAATAACTCACTGCTTTTAAAATATGGTTTATATACTATTAGCATAACTTCAGTTCAAAACATCACATTACATAAGAATAAAAAAAATCTCACTTAAGTAAATCTTCGACTCTCTTTTGATCTATTCCTTATGTCTGCGTGTGATTTTGGCCTTGGAACAATACATTTTCCCCTACAAAGAGTCTGTAAAACAAGGAAAGAAGGCAATTGCACATCCTTAAACAGATGAGAAGTGTATCACCAATAAAATGAAATGCTAGAGTAAAGGGTCATAAAATGTTACTGCCATTGGCAAACTGTAAAAAAGTACAAATCTCAATGGTATGCTTCAAGAAATAAATTAAGATACAGAGCTACCACTCTTGTTTAAAATGGTTCATATTAAACTTGCAGAAGTAATGCTTACTGTAGCGCCAGCTGGTTGGGTATCAGGCAAGGACACAGAGAGACAAGGGCTTCGGTGAATAAACTGGGTGCTCTTTATTTACAACGTGTAGGTGGACGTGTTCAAAATCGGGGAAGTGCATGCTGGAGGGGTCGTGCGAGGTGCAGGGCTGGAGTGAGGAAGGCTGACCCAGAGTCCAAAAGGTGTCCGGCGTCCAGTCTTAGTGCGGGACCGATCTTCCGGGCTCAAATCTACAGGGAAAGAGAATAGATAAGCACAGTGGTTAGTCCAAGGTCTCTCTGTGTTTCCTTACTGGGCCGTTATATCAGCAGCGGTTACAGCATTTAGTGTCCTGTACTGTTATTACATGACACTGTCACGCACGTAAGACAGTGTCACGTGACAACGCATGACAGTGCCACCCTACAGCCCCTAGTGGTACATGAGTCATTACAACTTGGTTTACTCCGCGTGACAGTGGCACGTTATAGGCCCTAGTGGTACATGACAGTCATTACAACTTGATTTACTCTGTGTGACAGTGCCATGCTACAGCCCCTAGTGGTACATGACAGTCATTACAACTTATTTTAAATTGCGTGACACTGAATATTCCGTCGTCACACGGCAACGGGTATAAAATACCTTTACGCTATGTTAGTCATTACACCATGATTTGGTTTACACAACAATGGGCACAAGACAGATATTGTGCCGCTCTATATAATCTCCAGTCCTGTGTCATCTTCGTGTTAAAATTAAACGAGCTACTTAAGAGAAATTTTGCCAAATTTACTGTTTTCTATTTAAAGCAGAGATGAAACATTTAGACTAGTTAATACTTATAAATAAAATAATACAAATGTATTGCAATTTCTAGCACAAACGTATTTTACATTGCA